>JALBCR010001385.1:0-105000 GCA_030710515.1 Abscondita cerata | reverse complement strand
AGTAGATCATATTAAAAGTTAAAAAACAACCGCTGCAACAGAACTGCACATCGTAACCATGACATAAAAAGTCATATTATATTGAAGCAATATGAGACCCCCTTCTGAGACTACAAATTGTTCAACTGCTTTTTTCTCGAAAAACTGATGAAATTATCGTGTTTAAGTAGGAGTACGAATATCGTGTAGAAATAATGTTTACGTCATATTTTCTAATCAAAATATGTTAATAAGCCTTTTTGGAGTTATCGAAATTTATTTCCGAAAATGTTCGAACACTCCCCCACCACTTTCCTTTAAGAAGCATAAAGCATTTAACAAAAAAGATTTGAATTTGTCTCAGCTTTAAAACAACATTTCTAACTATTTTTGATAAGTATAATATTTTCTTTAAAAACGGGTTTTAAAATTCAAGATGGCAATTACGCCTCCTGGTGGCCACTTTAGAAACTCTTGACTACTTTTATTATATCATTTTTTACCGCAAATGGTTTCTGAGATACAGCCGCCTACCTCGATTATTGGCCCACCCTGTATACAGTTTTGAATAAAACAGTTGTTATAGGAAAGATATAAAGTGTTTATAAATTGAGGCGTGTTTGGCAAAAACAGCAATTTACCGAAAATGAGTTCATGAGTTTGTAGTGAATTCCTACAAACACAGAATAGCGCCGAAATTATAGCCATTTAAACTATCGTTGATTCCTGCAAAAACGACATATGTCCTTCAGTTCAAGGCAAAAACCGCATATATTATTATTATTATATGTCTTATTATTATTATTATTATTTTATGTCCTTGGACACTTTTGGACTTATGCGGTTTTTGCTGGAAATGGAAGGAAGAGGTCGCTTGATCTGTGATATTATTTGAAATATGTTTGGTTATGTTATAATATTGTCATTGTATCGTGTACTACATTTACTATATGTTGTAAATTGTGGTTTTGTAATTAGAAAATAGTGGAAACAATGGCAAATGAACATGAAGTGAGTACTGAGTGGCCAAAGAAAAAAGAAAAGAAAATTAAGAAAGAAATCTGATTAAACAGTTAAAAGTTCAGGGTAAAGAACATATCAGTCACAAAGGAAGGCTGATTGTAGCTCGTAAAACTGGTGAAGCATGCAGGTATAGCATTTTTAGCATTCTGTTCAACTATTAAGTAAAATTTACACTATTTTTCCTTAATTTTGCAGTTGCAGAAATGTATGTTTTAATAAAATTTGCGAAGAGCAAAGGCAGGTTATATTGGCACAGTTTAACGACTTGAGTAACAAAAATATCCAAGATTCACATTTAGCTGGGCTGATTTCTATGAACCAAATCCAATAAGAAGGCGTTCTAGAAGTAATGCGATTAATAAAGCACATAGGGCTCATTTTACCTATAAAGTGCGTACCAAGCAGATGGAAATAAAGATCTGCAAAGAAGCTTTTCTTAGTTTGTTTGGAATAAAAGATGCTCGGATCAGGCGCATCAGGAATTCCTTAATGATATCAGGGGCATCACCGATGGACAAACGAGACTCTCATAAAAACAGGTCCAGAATATATAACTGACATTATTAAAGCTCATATTCTTGCCCGGCAATCTCATTATTCCCGACGTAAAAACCCTAATTGCCGCTACTTGCCGGAAAGTCTTACATACTGGAAGGTCTTTAGAACACATTTCAATATAAAATTTGGGTTTCCAAGTTCCGACACTTGTGCGGATTGTGATAAATTTACACAGAGTATAAATCGCTTGGATCTAGAGCCAGAAGAAAGAGTAAACATCGAGAGGAAAAAGAGCTACATCTTCGAAAGGCAGAAGCATTTTTTAGATGAAACGAAAATATAAAGTAAAGCTCAAGCAGGTGAAGTAATGTGCATAAGCTTTGACTTTATGCAATACCTTCTTCTCCCTGACATACCTTCAAATCACGCCCCTTCAATCTCGACAACTGTGGTATTACGTTTTGGAATCCACGATCTAGGCACTAATGAGGTCAAAATGTATACCTACCTAGAAAGCGAAGCCAAAAAAGGAGCAAATGACGTAACCTCTATGATTTTGCATTATTTGAAAAACAACATTCACAATCGAAACATAGTAATATTTAGTGATGGTTGCCCAGGGCAAAATAAAAACTACGTGATGGTTCATTTTCTATACACATTGGTTCATGTACTACAAATGGTGGATTCTGTGGAGTATGTTTTTCCCATGCGAGGTCTTTGTTGCCTCTACTTCAATCATATAAAAACAAAATACAGGGTTACTATAAAAGAATCATCGGGTTTGACAAAGCTATAATTCGGAAAATATGATAGATACAATAATTAATGATATGTCGGTAGTCATAGAAAACGTTAAATTTTTAGCGCGTTACAAATGTTCAATGTGGGCTCCTCGAGTCACACGACAGATGTCCAAACGATAGTCCAGTTCAGTCCATACACGCTGCAATGTAGCGCGGTCGATACTGTTGACAGCAGCGGTAATTAATCTTCTGAGCTCCGCCAGTGTTGTAGGTAGAGGTAGTACGAAAACCGTGTCTTTAATGTACCCCCAAAAATAAAAATCTCACGGTGTAATATCAGGAGAGTTGGGAGGCCACACAAACATTGCCATATCTTGTTCAGCACAACGGTCTATCCAACGATGAGGGAGTTTCTCGTTTAAATAACAACGCACTTCATTATGCCAGTGAGGTGGATCGCCATCTCGTTGGTATATAGTATCTATCATACTTTCCGAATTATAACTTTGTCAAACCCGATGATTATTTTATAGTGACCCTGTATATTACCAAAACATTCTTGAAGGCCTCCCCACCGATACCCTGGACGAAGCAGAGGATATTAAGCAAGATGATAACAGTAGTTTCTGTGATGATTGATAAGATTTAAATTTTTTATTACTTATGACAATTTGTTTTTGAAAAATAAAAATAAATAAAAAACATAAATTTTATTTCCCCCAAAAATCACATATGTCCATTAGTTTTTTGTTCCTATCAGAAAAGCTAAACAAAACTTAAGCTCAATCATGAAAAATATGTTTGTTTGCATGAATAAAACAAACCTGTGGAATTAGCTTTTTAAAAACTCAGTTGCATAGCCACCTCAGCTGTTTTTATGTCTAATTATAAACCACAGTATCCCATTTAAGTTATCATTTACTTGCGTAAACATTTACGCTCCTCGTGTGTATGAAGCCTTACAACAACTGGCTGCGTGGCACCTTATTTTTATAATTAAAGAAAATTGAAAAACTACTTACAACAAATCCAAGTCGAGCACAATTTCATGGCGAGCAATGTTAGTCTCATACACCTTTACTCCTCCTACGCGAGGTGGCTAAAACACACATTTTCAACTACTAACTACATAACAAATGCACACATACAATACTCCCCAAAATCATTTTTTCAAATTTGAATCCGGTCAGCTTAAACTTTTGTAATTTTTTCTGCATCTTTGGTTGTAGTTTATCCCTTATCATATCTCTAACATAATGATTCACATTTGGCCACAATTGCTTGAAAATCTATAATTAACATTATTAAAATAATACTTTATATTAATTATTATTCCCTACTTTATTTAACCATTCGGCCCTTTCCACATCCGGGAAATATACCTATAAAAATTGCTTTGTTTACAAAGGAAGTGCTAGATCTACAAACCACATAGGATAATTGTAATCTTACCCAAGCCGGTAAATCTTCAATCCGTGCCAAGATAACATCTTCTTCGTTGGCAAGAGCAATGGATTTAGTAATTTGACTCTTCTGATCTCTCGACTTTCTGTACTGGTCTCGAATGACTAAGAGAACAATAGGTCCAAAGAACCAGCCAAAAGACCAATTCATATACCCGACTGCATAAATTAAAAATACTGTTCCAATCTAATAAAAACCAAATCAATTTAAGTAGTAAATTCGATTAATTACTTACTCTTTTAACTGCACTGTAAATGACACTTTTTATTTTTATGCCGGCAATCTTTTTCTTGGTGATTTTTTGCTGAAGTACATCATTCGCATCATCGCTCATTCTGATAATTCTTGAGATTTATTGGTTATAAAGTAAGGCGCACCCAGACTTTTTGCGCAGTTATGTCATAGCGACTAACCCAAACATAAACAAATTTTAATTATTTAATGGAAGTAATTTTATACTCACTGATTACTAATGAGAAAATGTTAATTTCGAGGACACAAATTCATACATAAATGAGCAGTCACTATGGGTTGCATACTATTAAGGGGTTTTGAGATCTAAATTTGTAGACTATTTAGTGGGTAGACATAAATTCTATGTAAATTTTACCAACTAGAATTTTTATAAACAAAGGATGTATTTATACGTTGGTTTCACCGTATCATTAGATTAATTTAATTGAAATGGCGATATCTAAATACGACGTAATTAAGTAATTGGTTAATTAGCTTTAGATATTGTTCTAACAATTTATATATTTTACCATTTTATAATCACTGTTTTTACACATTGAAAAATAGTCATTTATGTACCAAGGCAGTAAAGTGATTCTTTATCGGACGAGTCCGAAATTATGAGACGAGCGAGAGAAGCGGAGCGAGGCGAATAACAGGCGACGAAAAAGGAAAATAAGTCCGATAAAGACACTTTACTGACGTGGTGCATACAAAATTTTATCGCAAACTGTTTAGAATTCGGAATATAAGAAACTGAGGTATATTTAATTGCATTTTATTGAGACGAAGTAAACCGCAAATCTACTTATTATTTGTTATATTGAAATTAAACGTACACCCTGATGCATTAAAAAAGTTAATCCCTGAAGTCGAAGGAAGTTCCAACTGAAAACGTTTGAGGGGTTATTATCTATATTGAAAATGTGCAAATCTTCTTTTTTTAGATTTGGTGATAACTGAGTTGTCAGTTGGATCATCGCCTAAAATTTTCTTCGCAATTTTTGTTTTATTGAGCACAGATTCAGGTGGCTTGCACTGAATATGGTTTCCATAATTTGGTTATGAATAAATTACAAGAAAACTATTCGAGCCGTAATAGGGAGAAGCGTGAAACTGACAGATAATAATTTTCGAATAATGTCAAAGTCAAAATACTTTACCTGACGCATATGTCACTTTACCTGACGCATATGTCACTTTACCAGACTCATATGTCACTTTATCTGCCGCGAGGCGGTTGGCGATAAATTAAATTATATTAAAAGAAATATACAAATTAAAGATAAATAAAAATTAGGTTGTAAGAAAAGTAATAGAAGTAAGCTTTCCATCCTCCGTGGCGTTTCAAATTTTCTTTACTACCGCCTGCGTTGGCAAAGAGAGTGGCGGATGTTCGACGGAAACAATGTCCCGTGTAAAGTGATGGTTCTGGCAGATGCAGATATTTGGCAATTTTGTTTGGAATACTTCCGATAGTATGGATTCCAATCGGCTGAATAGTGCATTTACTGTTCCTGTAGGTTAGAAACAATCGATCGTGAGACGTGTGCTTAGGACGCAGAGATAAATATTTATTAAATAGTTCTATGGATTTTACTTTTTCTTCAAATTCTTCAGTGACTACAAATAAACGAGGCTTGTTGGTCTTTGTTTTGGGTATATGAACTACCAGAATTGTTTCTTTGTGCTCTATGTCACATACTTTTAAATTCCAAAGTTCTTCATTACGTAAAGCTCCAGCAATTCCAAATAAAACACAAACCTAAAAAAAAATGCAACATTATATCATTTTGGTTTTGAAAGTTTGTACAAATTACTTTCATCATCAAGTAGATTTCGTCCGGTGCATCTAGTAAAAACGTAAGTATATCTTCTTGTGAAAGAGTTTTGGATTTCTTTGGAACATGATTCCTTGCTTTTGTTTTAAAAAAGCCGTTAGTTTTATATATTCACCGATGTTGACGTCTTGCTTCACTGAAAGGGTTGCCTTAAGCATGGAATAATAGGACCACATTGAAGGGGACAATACTTCTTTGATAAATCAGAAAAATATGCCAGTAACACGTTTTCACTATATTTCCCTTACTTTGTTTCTATTGCACCACTCCATAAAATGTCGTACTGGCGATTGTATTTTTCCATGGATTTTTTCTGGCAAGTTCTAAAGACGTCTCTAATGACTTCTCTTCAATTTCAGGTGGCGTGCACTGAATATCTTCCATAATTTGTTATGAATAAATTACAAGAAAACTATTATCGAGCCGTAATAGGGGAGAAGCGTGACACTGACAGATAATAATTTTCGAATAATGTCAAAGTCAAAATACTTTACCTGACGCATATGTCACTTTACCAGACTCATATGTCACTTTATCTGCCGCGAGGCAGATAAAGTACATTATTGGTATATAGGATAAGGTAAACTGTTTGTTTACTTCCGGAAATCAATCTGATAATTGACGGCTTTACTGACGGTTGGCGATAAATTTCATTTTTACACCTTTTATCGTTCAATATTTCATGGGTAGCTCATTTTGCCTGAGTTTTTGTTTGTACTTCAAACTCGATTGTCTCGAGAACATTCATTCTTCATACTGCAGTATATTACATCAATTGACGGGTACAGGACACTTCGTCCACTGGACACAACGCCCAATTTTTTGCTGAAGCGGACGCTATCTTAAACTCACGCCTAACTGCAGTTGCTGGACGTATCGCTCACTTTTATTATTTGGACACAACGCCCAATTTTTACACATCGCCTACTTCGATAGTTGGATGCAACACCTAACTTGGACACATCGCCTACTTTGTTACTTGGACCACACTTGGACACATCGCACACCGACGCTTAAACGTCTGATTACGGAAGTACGCTGTTATAGTATCTAACATGGACACATCGCCCACGTCAACGTTTGGACACATTGCCCATATTGATTATTGGACACAACGTCCAACTTGGAAACATCGCCCAATTCGCTTTATGGACACAACGTCAACTTGGACACATCGCCCAATTCGCTTTATATTTTTAATGCAGGGTCATTGATAGTCGATGGTAGGTTAGACGTTTATGGAAAACGGGGCGTAGGAGTAATCTGAAAATTTGGCTACTCGCCATAAATGCACACGATCTATCTTTCTAAAATATTTTCATTTTGGCGGTATTACCGCTTCTACTCAAAAGTGGTAACAACTTAAGTCATTTTTAATTAAATGCCCTGTATATTATTCAATTTTTAGAATCTCAATTTCTTACTGATAATTTTTTCTGAATAGTTCCTTATACCTATCTACACCGGTTTTCGAGATAATAATTATTTATTAGGTTATTTTCTTTCAAAATATGACCGAAAATTTAAACATAGCTGCTATTTGAACCCATATGACGCTGAAATTTTAGATGCAGTTGGCAAAGCCTTGTATTTAATAGCTACCTAAAATAAATTTATTTATTTTATACAGGGCGGTTTAAAATTTCTTGATTTTGACGCGACAACAAAAAAGGTCAAAACTTTATTTTTTTCAAATGGAATACCCTGTATATTACTTGAAATTCTGATAAACAATTAAAATACCTTCAAGTTGATATAGCATAGTGGTATAGCTAACTTCAAAGCGAATTGGGAGAATATGATTCTGTACTGTAAACCAAGATTAGAGAAAATCACCTACTAAAATTATGTAAACATACCAAATCTTGGAAATACCCCAATAACACGGTTTCATCAATTATTTTAACCGAATTTGTTTTCGGCGAAGCGAATGTACCGTTTTTCATAGGCAAATTTTGATTTTGTCGGCACGATTGCCTCGTTTGCTATCGCGGCTCTCTCGAGAACATTTTCTGGCACTGCTTCATCTGCCATTTTGATAAAAATTTTGTAATGTTTAACAAATAAAAGATAAATCATCACCGGAGGCCCTCGGGTTTTATACTATCGACCTTGAGCATTATTTAGTTCATAAAGCCCTTGATACCTTAATAACTGTATTGTTGATATTATAATACAATTTTGTAAAGTTGAATTTAACATTCCGAAAATAGATTAAACTCATTTTATAAAAATAGTAATTATAGTCCAAGCAATGGGTACAAAAAAAGGAGTTCTATTCGCAAAAGGTCAGAAGGAATTTAAATTTGCTGGCATAGTAGGCAAAGGTCCCTTGACAGTACACCTGAGTTTGCGACCTCGGTGGCTTGCCGCTCGAGGGGCGGGGGATGAAAACCTTGCTTTGCGACGCTTTTCGGAAAATATTACTGTTATGGTAAGTGCTATTGAAAAAAAATTCAAATGAAATATGTAGAGAACGGTACTTGCATTTTTCGTCTGCGACGAATACTTTCTGCTCTACGGTGCGTGAAAGTTGCGGATTGATTTTCAATTTTCAACAAAATCAGAATTTCATTGCGGATTAAGACTAATATCACTATCAAACAATTCTGTAATATTTTTTTTTAAAGTGTAATGTTTTGTAAGTCTGCAAATGTGCAATTTGATACATTTGGTCGTATATAATAAAAGATATGACATACTCCGATATGAGCATTTTTTATTATCATTAACTACGGTCAATATTTTCTTATTGTTTTTGATCTAGGCGCCAAATTTATTATTTTGTGCAGACATGATAGAAGAAAATATAATTTTCAACTGGTTTCCACACCCCCCTTGAGGTAGAATTGGTCGGTGTGTTTTTTTTTTAAGGTGGTATCCCCAAGAGGCCTAATCCACGGTTGGTATCTGGGTTTATTTAATTTTCAGTTACTTGTGCGACGTTGTAAAGCTGACTCGCTTGGTGTTATCTGTTTATGGTCCTCATCGTCCTGCTCATCGTCATCCTCTAACGCAATCTGGTAGGGAATGTTTTCGCAGGATGTCCCAGTACAGTGTAAACACAAACCTGAACATTTCAATCCTGTTTTACGACAACTACAAGCAGGCCCATAACCCTTCTGGCATCTGCACGAGATGCTCTTAAGTAAAACCTCTGGAGCTGGTTCCGTGTGGTGACTAATCCTGTGGTTGTTCTTTGCCATCCAAGATCCTCTAGAGGTTTATGAACTTCCCGCCAGCTTTGTACTTGACAATAAGTACGCAATGAATGATGATGATTGAACGAATTTTTGGAGACGGTCTGTACAAAGTTCGATATCGGAGAGAGTCTAACTTACGATGTTCGCTTTGTGCACCGTACTGCCTCAACATAAACAGTTCGCCAGCGGCAACGACTTCGGCCGTTAATTTTGCATTAAGGTCGTCAAATACTTGAATCGCGTCTGTTAATGTAGGGTTTTTTCTAAGTTTAGAGGAATCGAACGATTGAACACCGTCTATGTAGTGTCACATCCACTGAAGGCATGCACAAATATATTTTTCGCAACAGCATCGCTATGTTGCAAACTGTGAGGCGAATAGAACACATCCTCCTTGTTCCCTCTCCCCGGCTTGCAGAAATAAACATTCTGGATCTCTTTGGCTTTAGCAGTCAACAACACTAGCAAATCTTCGTCTTCTCCAATAACGAATACTGAGGAAAAAGAGGGAGCAAGTTTGATGGCACAATTAATGAATCCGCGTCTTCGGCCGCTTGTTTAACTGTCTAGTTATATGCTTCCAACGTTTTCTGCAGCAATGCTATAAAGCGTCTTTTATTAAAGTTGTTTGATAAAAATTTTTCTTGCTAAAAGTACATCAGTGCTGCGGTGTTTCTTCGAGCAGCGATTTCTTTCAGCAGATTTCATACTTGTTTCTGTCCCACTTTCGGGATATCCGTCAAAAACAACAATTGTATTCGGCCCATAATGCCTTGTAATATAGTGAATGTAATTAACACAAATCATTGCAAATGAATTGTGACGACCCCACGCATCTGGCTGCGCAACTGATTTTCTGACGCAGATGTCGTTTAAATGCTACGGCGACCACCATGTCACGGAACAGTAATGGCTCAAACACAAAATTCTGTGGCGTAAGGTTAATTTGTTTGTAATGATGAAGTCTTTTATTTTACAGCGATTTCAGTTTTTGCTGTGGCTCACCTTTTTATATATCGTTTTTATAATGACAAATTGATGTAATTCACTGTATTATTTATTTCTTGGGAATGTCCAGATAGTGATAACGTCTCCCAATGTCGTTTTTATATTTTTACACAAAATGCACTAATCAGTTATACAGTTCTTTTCAAAATTACTCTAAAACTCTTTCATTCCGAACTGACCATAGATAATGATAATTAAAAAACGCTCATATGTAGCGACGCGTTTCAAGAAATCAATCTTTATTATATACGAATAAATGTATCAAATCGAACATCTGCAGACTCACAAAACATTACGGTTTAAAAAATATATATTACAGAATTGTTTGATACCGATATTTTGAATTTTGATTTTTTGTTGAAAATTTCAAATCAAGCCCCAACTTTCACGCACCCTAGAATAGAAAGTATTGGTCTATTACGAAAAATGCAAAAAACCGTATTGTTCACAACATATTTTTTGAATTTTTCGATACCACTTACCACACCAGCGCTATTTTCCGAAAAGCGTTGCGACGCACAGTACCCCCCCCCCTCGAGCGGCAAGCCCACGAGGTTGCAAACTCAGATGTACTATCAGGGGATCTATGTCTATCATCCCACCAAATTTCAATTCCTTCCGACCTTTTGCGAATAGAAACCCCCCATTGCCTGGACTATTAATAACATCGATAATTTTATTAATAAAAAAAGTTACCGCAATCGGAATCGAATCTAGATTTTGTGGCGTAAATCATTATACAATGTTTACTATTTTTTTTATTAAAATACGCTTTAAACACTACATTACCACATAAATTTGTTCTCATTTATCTATCTAATAAAATATGTTGGCCAGAAAAAAGAAGTATTCAATAATTTTAAATTTAACGTAGAAAACGCCTATGTATACCCGTTGACTGAACAATCAACAATATAACTTCTCCGTGGGACACATTTGAAAAACATAGTGAGGTTTATGTTGGACTTATTTCGAACACGCTTGGTCAATTAAAAATTGATAAAGTTCTGCTAGTAAATCCAACTTGTCAGTCTTCATGAAATTATAAAAATTACAATTTATTCAATGTTCTGATCAAATAAAAGATCAAAATTTTTCATCAGTGACAACATAAGTACGCATCAATCAACCCGCAATTATTATTTATTTTTTGACCGGTTAAACTGTCAGACAAACAACGCGGTATTATAAATACGTCACGTATTTACTGAAAAGTTAGGTTTCCTTATTAACCAATTCAATCAATACACCACCATAGAAACACCATCGCAGACATTGACAAAACATTTTTTTACAGAGTGTGACAGCAATTTCTTAGTTTTCCCAATTTAAATTTATTCAAAATGGCTCGCTGTCCTGGCTTACCGTTCCTTCCCGGATTCACATTCAATCCATTGGTAAGTACATCGCCAAAGTGTATAAAGCATTTCATCGAATGTTATGTTAGATTGGAAAAACAAAATTCAATTTGGACCCAAAGTTTGATTTTATCGAAAAGGGCGTGAGTGCTTTAGTAGAAAGAGTAAAGCCAAACATACTCGGTAATCTATCAGATAAATATCCCTCATTATACCCCAGAGGAGAAGTACCAGAAATACCAGCGTGGATAGCTTTCGATAAACAAGTATACGAAAACGAACTTAACGCACGCTTTCATCTACAAACATTTTTAGGTTTTACGATTTCACGCATTTTTTAGAGAAACAATGCAAGAATTTCCATCGTGTCCCTTCCAAATTCGGAAAGTATATATTGACTTATTTCTGGAAGACGGGACAATACAAGTAACTGAACCTAAAATTGATAACAGTGGTATATCTCAAGGTACGCTAGTCGGACGAGGAAGGATACGATTTCCAGCTCCCATGGATGGAAACTTTTATGACATCCTTGACTTGAACGTTGGAAACGAAGTTGAATTTTATGGAAGAGTGTATAAAATAACCGATTGTGATAAGTTCACGAGAACTTTTCTGAATCGCTGCGGAATTACTGTATCGGATCCGATTAAGACGCCAGAAGATCCCTACTACAAGGAACGTGCACGTGAAAAAATGGGTATGTATGGAAAAAAGCCAAAAGAAAAATTCTACCCTTTAAAGAATTTCGTAAAAAATGACCGAAAGGTAACTTTTATTAAGTAAGAAACTACTTTTCAGACATGTATTGTAGGTGTTGCGCTTTTATGGATACTGGGATGACAGAGATACTCTCTACGGATACTTTCATCACTTAGAAGTACATTATTACTTGGCGGATGACACGATTGATATGAGAGAAGTTGTTATTGATAACGCAGGTCGTTCGAGTGGTTTCCAATTTATTCGTCGCGCCAAATTGGTTAAAACTTATAAGGGTTTACCTGGAATAGGGGCGCACGACCATGAAACGTTATTAAATGTATTAGGAGCAGATATCGGTTCCATTAGGCGCGTTTCAGACTGTTTAAATTGTGGAAAGGAAAAGGTCGACTACTACTCGGAACAAGATTTAACAATAGGCGGAGTTCTCAATTGTTACGGTCGTAAGTTGTGTTACTGATTGCGATCCGTATACCAAAGAATACTACCGCACCAAGTATGGAATCGATGATTTTACGCCAATACCAAAACCAGAGGAACAAGGTGTTGTCGTTGAGAAGAAACCCCCACGAGTATTACCCCCGTGGAATGGTTATGGAAGTTATGAGGATTCCGCCCAAAATTGTATAACGGTAGACATGAAACCTCCTCGGAGCGATTTTCCCAAATTCTTGAAATTCGACAAGTTAGTCGCACTAATCCTTTAACCTACAAAAAAAATAACTAATTTGTTTCTCAGGCAAGGATTTGATAGTCGCATTTTGAGATTTGAAGGACGTATGATTTCGAAAGTTGAAGAGAACTGCGGTCGCATCTTTGTTTTAAGTTTCTACCTCAACAATGATAACATTTCAGTTTTTGAATTGGCAAGAGACAACACAGGTGGAGAACTTTTATACTTCACAACAAATAAATTAATTTTCGTTTTTGCCTAGGATTCAGTTCGAGGCCGTTCTTTAAGAAAGCGCGTGTGCAACTTCCGAGTCAAGCGGTATTCACGAGCAAGCCTCCCGAGTGTTATGGAATACAGCACATGTACGTTGGAGCCACGCTTGTCATCAATAGTTTCGAATTCGTCTTGATAGATGCCGACGATTATGCACTTCGTTACATGGAACTGAACTCTCATGACGTATTATTAATTAAGTTCCAAACATAATTTTTTTCAAAAATAATTGTTTGTAGTACCCGAAATCCAACATTAAATTGATAATGGGTAAAGTACGCGAAGTTTTGCGACCTGTTTACAAAGATTTTGTTGCTGAAAACATGCCAGCGGAAACTAGTGTGATTACTTATCAAGAATTACGGTAAACTACTGTACATATTTACAAGACAATGTAATTACTGATTGTAGGGCCAAGTTGTGTCGCATTATGGGTAACGATTTTACGGAACAAGAAATGATAACTATATCACGAGCATACGCTGGTAATTGCGTCGAAGAAAGGTTTGATAGAGAAGCGATAAGGTTCAACAGTACGATACCTTTAACATGTCCATAAATGTTAGTTATTTATTGCAGAGCAATAACGCTGACTGAGTTAAAACGATTCTTATGGGACGACATGGAAAGACTATCCGAATACTTTAAAAAGTTTGATCACAAAAAAACTAAAGTTCTGCCGAGGAAAGAAGTGTATACTTTGTTAAAAGCATGCCGGGTTCCTTTGGATATTGTATTAATCAATAGAATACTTGACGTGTAAGGCAAATGAAATTTTTTTTCTAATTTCATTTGCTCATATAATTTTTCAGGATAAAAAGAGATGAGAACAATAATTTGATATACGAGGATTTGCTTAATTTTCTCAATAGAGACGTGTGTCCGATGTCTGATATAGTTCGGGTTAACATTAAGGTAAGAACGTCCATCAATTAATAAGAAGTTGCACTTTTGTTTTCAGTATGACTTGTATTGGAGTTCCGATAGAGACGCCAAAGCTGGATTGTTGATAAATTGGTGCGAATTCAATAAAGCTCTAGATTTGGAAAAGGAAATTATTGATGCGGCTGGTGAAATGTTACATAAACACCACTAATTTTATTTATATTATATAATAGTAAATAAATGCAACTTCTACATTGAGTAAACAAGCGCACGACACACGATATATAGGATTTTCTTAATAAAATATCATTGATGCTAATGTTGTAGTAAGCAAATCTACTCCATACGTATAACAGTTAACGGGTAAACAGCTATTTACAAAAAAATCACAAAATTTAGGATTAATTGAATTCCCGATTGGGCAACAAAACTGGAGCTAGCAAAGTCCAAGCATACAAACCGATGCAAAGCCAAGAAGAAATGCCTTTCACCCACATAGACGCCTGATTTGCGTTTAAAGTTTTTAAGGTCGAATTAGGTCTAGAAAAAAATTAATTTAGAATATTTTCGTAAACCAATTATTAATACGCACTTGTACCAATTGGTCAGGGTCATCATGACATATAAAGTTGCTAAGGCAAACATGACATGAAAAAAGCTCCAGTTATATGCGACCGTTTCTTCTTCATTATCCCAAACTTGCTTATCACCGCTTTCGCCTCCATCTGTACCATCTCTACCTGCGATAGGTACATAAGGTTCTATATGTTGAAAATAAATAAAAGAAAAAGTGAAAATTAAGAATTTGGAAAAAAATTGTATCCAAAGCATTATGAGTCTGATCTATTGTAAAAATAATATAAAAAATAAATATTAACAGCCATACCTTCGTGAGATACTAAGCTGGCGTCGGCACTATTCTTCACTGCATCAGAGAAAGGAATTATTACTTTTTTTATTTAGAGGTTCAAAACTAACATACTACATAATGCTATGGATTGAAAAAGCAAACAAACAAACTGGCAAGCTTCCAAAGACAAGTAATCAATAGACATTTTAATTTCTTTGTAAAGAAATTAAAAAACACTGTACAAAAGAATTTTGATAAAACATACCTGCTCCTGTGTCTTTGGCTAAAACATGCTCAGACATTGTTATTTTTGAAGAATTGCTAGCAGTACGTAATGAAGAATATAAAACGCAACACATCCAGACTATAAGTCCAACAATACTTTGCCCATCAAAGCCCATTTGATTGGTTTTGGTGCCACCCAATAAACCTCTGTTACAATTGGCATCTATAAATGCAAAAAGTTAACAGGTTATAGAATAATTATAGAATTCTTACCTGGGGAATTAGATACAGTTGACCAAGTCAGATAAACCACATATAGTGAAACGATTGATGATTGCAACAATCCAGATCGCGGCAATTTCTCTTGAATATTTGGTAAAATGGAAATAGCGCTGACAATAAAGCATAAAAATCAAATTAAATGAAATGAAGAACTTATTGAGACTGCAATCATCAGACTGAAAAAAATCAATTCAATGAAAGTTTTATAATTTTGATCACAGTACCTTCGTGAAGAACACAAATAACAAGACTACTCCAGTAATTGCTAATGCGTAACACAAAAATGTGATACCTAATAAAGCTACGTACCATGCTTTAGATTCTGTTTCTTCATAGTTACCTACCCATGCCTCTGCCCATGAATGAGCAAAATCAATGATAAGAACTAATTGTATTAAAATAAATAGAAAGCCGCCGATCATTCCGAGTACATCCAGGTGACACCAAATGAAGCTTCCGGTATGAAAAATGCTCCAACTATACCTCCAATAATTATCATGTATTTTAAACCCAAAACTTATTTTTAATTAATTAATTGTATTATTATTCTTATCAATACATACCCATTCTGTACGCCAGCTCTGCCATCTTTAGATGTTTTAACCCCAATCATAATTAACGCCATTAAACAAAAGAATAAAGTCACAATCAAGCAAATTCTATATACAGCAAGGTATCCTACAGCATCTTGGCAATTAATGACAACGGAATCGGGTAAAAGTTTTGTAGAGTTCCGACAAAAGGGCACCTATAACAACATCATACAAAAAGAACTACAAAGTTTCAACATACTTTGCGTAAGAAATCTTGGAGACCTGGTGATAAAGTAATACATGCCACTACTGTAGTCACCAACAGTAGTAATGCATACATAAGGCGACTTGATGTTGAATTTCGACATGATGGACAAGCCGAACAACATAAAGAACAAGCTGCACTTCCGCAACAACAAGCGAGCTAAAATTATATTTTAAAAGTTTTTAAACAACAAGCAGATGTACAAATACCTGCGCAGCAGAACAAATACCTAAAGCAGCACCCATTTACAAAGAAATAAGTAAATACTTTAGATGACTCACAAAATCACAAAAGAGATTTTTTATGGAAATGTCAAAACAGGTCAATACCAAAACAAAGATTTGATCAGAAGTGCCAATACATTTGTTATTACCAACGTTGAAAATTAAAGTTCTCCAGAATCTAAAACCTAACCTAAGAATATTGATAGTCGATTCGAAAAATGAATCAAAGAAAAAATGCAAAATTATCGAGAGCCGTTTTGGAAATGAAATTTATGAAAAAGACCAAAGAAAGAGTCTTAAAAGAGCAAGATGACGCTGACGGCGAAGCAATGTATTATAACGAAATTACAGAAGCAATGAGGAAGAGTGGAAACATCAACTTTACCGAAGTAAGCATTGTCAATTGTAAAGATCTTTTAGAAGGACGTCTATCATTCAATGGCATGAACCCAGACATTGAAAAACTGATGAAACATGACTATCACAAACAATTCGAAAAATACGAACGATCTAAAAGAAAAAGACATCTCCGACATTGAAATGGCTACAAATTACTCATCAACAATTGAAACTGTAGGAAATAAATTTTAAATAAGAAAAATAGAAGTAAAAATAAGTTTTAAAACCATCTGACGATTTCTAAATAAATACATTAATTTTTATAATTGTTTTTTCTTCATGCTGAAGGTAAAACCAATATTATTAACAGACATATTTATATTTGTAATTTATTTAGTTCAGCTACGAGTTCCTCTTCTCCTTTAATTTTTGCCAATTGATTAATTTCCAAAATTTTGCCCTGAGCTTGTTGATCCTTAAGCTTTGCAATAGCATCTAATTTCTACAAGATTAAAATGCAATAATGAACAATTTAACAGTTTGATAAATATGAACCTTCTTAATAGTTTTAATTTTTTTATCTTTTTCTTCATCACCAGTAAGTACAACCGTTACATTACTGGTAATTGGAGGGTTTACTGTTGTATCTTTTTCTTCTTGATTTCGAGCTTTTTTATTTTCTCGTTTCTTTTTCTGCTTCATGGCAGCTTTTGAAGGAGTAGCACTGTTTGGTCTACCATCATCATCATGTAAATTGAATTGAACTGGAGGTCGGTTACGTGCAGAAGGTGGTCTATAAGCTTCTTTAGATGGTTGAGGAACACTAGGTACTATTCCTTCCACTTTTTGGCAAGACAAAACTACCTCTTTGAAAGTGCCACTAGGAACAGTCTGCAAATGAATATATGTAGAAATTTGATATTATTTGAAAAAACAAGTACCTGCCACAAGACTTCATAAAGCTCTTCATTGGGATACATTTGCTCACGCATTAATGCTCCAGTGTAATGCCAGATTTTATAGCCATTTCCAATACGTAGCCTTGGGGCAGTTGTTGCAGTTAAAAAGTGAGTACCATCTGGAGACCATTCTAGAAGTGTTGTATCGGGTGCCTCACACTTGCCAATTAACTTTTTAGTGCTGGTGTCAAAAATTTCTATGTGACCACGAAGATTACCAAAACCTGCCAGTAATAAAATGTTTCCAAAGGTGTTGTAGTAGATGCTGTTTCTAGGAGCAGCCCCAAATTCATATGTAACTTCACATTTTAAGTTAAAAATGCTTGCCCTTGCTGGCATAAAACCATACACAACACAGAATTCCATAGTATTTGGTGACCACGCAACATTGTGAATCGGACCATCTTTATTCATCGTTACTATGGCAGTTTCACCAGAAGTACTGATAAAATGTAATCCTTGTTTGCCATAGTACGATCCTCCAGTTTTGTCCACTTCCGTCATGGTTAATAACAGTACGTGAGTACCCTTTGTGTGCCAGTAAAATTCTACTTTATCACATTGAAAAAAGCTTTTGTTTGCGACACTCTGCTGATTTTCAAACAAAGGATACTTAAACAATCTTCCTATAGAAGGTTGTCCTGATCCTCCTTGGGTATGACAAACCAAATAGTATGATCCCACAGTGGGGGACATACTATAAGATGCAACTTTGTACGCATTTACTTTTTGAATAGTGTTAAAACTTTCGAGGTCATAAAAAAGGATGTTGTTGTTAACTAAGCGAGAAAATAATATTTCATCAGAACTCCAGATGGGTTCCCTAGATTCAACCCAATGCAATAAAATTATTAAGAATAAAGATGATGTCCTTACCAATTGTTTTGCTTTTTGTGAACAAAACTTGTGATCAACTTCCCATTTTCAGTTTTATATAAATGTAGATTAGGTGATCCCTGTGGGTTTGCATTGTTTACAATAAATGGCTCCCAGCTACATAAGTAATTGCCTTTAGGGGAAAAATTTAAATGATAACATTTGGTGTTTTCAATGACCACGATCGTTTCCCAATTCCTTGTTTTTAATAAATGTAAACTAAAAATTGCAATTACAAAAAAGTTTAAGAGATAATTAAACGTACGCTGTTCCGTTATGATAGGCGAAATAGTCACCAGACGGACTAAAGACCATGAGGCGACAAGATTTACTGATAACAGCATTGAAAGATTGATTCAGTTCAAACTTGGAAGGACCCCAAAAAAGATTGATTCCTGAACTACCACGAACTAAAATGACAGCCTATTTATTTCAAATTTGAGGTAATAAAGAGTTTTACCTGCGAAAGATGTTGAAGGATCCATTTTGAGGTTAGGATGGATTATTAAACAAAAAAATGTTTGTAACTCGTGTATCTAAAATTCATTAACTATCAGTTTAAGGTATTAAAATAATTGAATTCCTTATTTACAAGATAATTAGATGTCCATAACTATCGACATTCCATCCGCTACGCAATCTGTACATAAGAGAATATGTACATATTTCTTATTTATAATTATCAATGGTAATAGTGCTTAAAAATAGATTTACACCAAATTTAAAAAAAAATTTCTGAAAGATCGAAACCAAAATGAACGATATAATTTGGGTAAATTCCCGTTGTCGGGTGTGTACAAACGGTAAAAATAAGTTTCGCATAGAACTTCACATCGTACTAATACCACAGAAAAATATTGTGCTGATACTAACAAACGGGTAAAAGAGTATCAAAAGTATGTGACGATATAACAGTAGATTATTTTACTAAAAGTTTACTGACGATGCGTTTTTCCTTTTCTTTTGTTTCATAATTTTCACGCATTATACGAGTGGAAAACACGTTAACATGGCACTGTCAAACAAAACAAAAATGATTAAAACACTCTTGTAAATATCCAAGACTCAAACTATATGGTTAATCATCTGATTTGACTTCCAAGATTGATCCCAAAATAACGATTCCCAATACGGTTAAAACCCGAGGTGTTTCTCCGCTGATGTTCACACATATGAGTCGGTGCGGAATCGCCCAACATCAGAGCATACTGGCTTATCAGCCATAAACGGTAACGATGGTTGATGACGTCAACTGTCAAAACAAAATGAATGGACAGAGATACAAAAAGAAATAAACCCAGTTATTAAAACGTTTCATGATAACTAGAGATATTTCTTCTAATATTAAACAACAACAATCAGAAAAGGTAAGATTGTACTTTATGTTAATATAGATATTCATGTCATGGAATAAAAATAGTGAAAGCAACTGTATCTGTTAATGAAACGAAATGTCATAACATCGAACATATTTAAAATGCAGTTTTTCTGTCCTTTTCTGAAAGTTAAAGAATATTCCAATTTTAATGAAAAACAGTTAAGATAGTTAATGCAACAAATGAACAGAATGACTGATAGGTATATCTTCCACAAATGAGAAAACTAGAAAGATAAAGATACTGAGTCCTTCATTTTGAAACGTAACGTTGTTTTCTCATAACAAAGATAAACCTTCCGCAAACAGAAAGTATCATATGCCAGGTAGCCAGAACCAGAACAACGGCAACGGAAACGTATTGAAGAATCGAACCAAATATAATTTGTTTATGCGAACGCCGAAATTCTTTCACAGCTTCGTATATCGAAACGATAATGTGGCAAAATGAGGTCGTCACCAGCACCAGATACGATGCCCATGAGAGTCAGTAAACAGACCCACGAAACAGTCTAAAATCGAAAAAAGATTTATCATCGAAGTTCGTGGAACCAGCTTGAGCGTGATGCGGTCCGCGCAAAAAACATGGAAAATTGAGCGCACTTGCAAAAACAAACCCGTGGTTCACGTTAACAAATGGCTTAAATGCAAACGGAACCAGTCATACCTCGCCATGTCGTTGTCTCCCAGCTCGTTGTCGTTTGCGCTGCCGTAAAAGCATCGCGCGTCGGCATACGACGTTCCAGCTCTGGGCGCTTTCTTCCACCGTCGTTGTGCCCGTAGATTTCTTATAATTAAGGGGAAAATAAAAGTCACTAAAGATTGGTATTCTGCCGAACGCCATTTGTAAACTATTTTGTTAGTTGTCATAGGTTGTTGTTATTCGAGTCAGCGTGGATAACCTCACATTTGAGTGTTTTCTGTTTTTTAGTTAAAAAATTATTTCCAACAGTCAATAATATTTATTTGGTTTTCTTCCTTTTTGGCCTCGCTGTGTTTTCATACGTTGACGACAACTTGTTAAATTGAAATTTGAAAGAAATCTTGAGTTTCCCTCACGTTTCTCTTCAACAAACGAGCTTGTTGGTGGACAACACGTTGATCCATCTCCATCTCTTCCAATATCAAAGCTGACCCAAGAACATTTGCCATTTCTGATTTTTTATTTTTCCTACAAATTAATTTAGTTATTTTCATAATTTACACTATTTATTATAGTCTAATTTCTTTACATACCGTAGTTTTCCGTAGTAAAAGATTATTCACACAAACACTACACCCAAAAAGTTTTTCACCTCGTATTTCAGACTATATCACAACTTTAACTTCAAAATACAGCCTCAACAACAGACACCGATTTCTACCGTTGACAAAAATTACAATCAGTCCGGACTGATTGTAATTTATTTCTACTCTCGTAAGGCGACCTTCAAAAGTGATGATGTCTTCCCATGTTCAAAGCGAATCCGATAGATGTCGCATAGTCGTATTACAACCGTTGACAGCCCTCCGACAGTCGAAATAAGTTACATAATCACCACCCAGATTTGTCCTAGATCTCAAAAAAGTGACGGATCTACGAATTTTAAAAGAAAAACCCAAATATTTTACTTTTTCGGTATCCTACTGTTATTCTTGTCAAAAATTTACTTATTGTTTGCTCTTTTAACTGGAGTACAGAGACAACATGGTTCTCTTGCTCAGAGATTAATAGGACGTAAAACAACATCTTATTTACCATGTACACCGCAGAGTCTTATTTTCAAATTGATAAACCTGATGGAAGTTTCCAAAGTACTTAAAAGTGGCAAACACATAAGAAAGCTGTGACAAACCAAGGTAAAACACCTAATCAGAAGTGTGAAGTAGGAGATCAAATTTTATGGAGAAGAGCACCTCGGTATTGGATCCCAGGTGAAGTTATTGACAAGCAACCAAACTTAATGTATATAATACAACCACCAGAAGGAGTTAGGTACTGAAGAAATTCCTGGTTTATCCGACAAAGATATATCAGCACAAAATTACTGGAAAACTATCAAAATGAGAATAGTGCAGTAGAAGATCAAGAAATGAAAATAATGATGAAGTAAGTGTGGAGTAAGGTAGTACAGTAACACTTCCAAGTTATAGAATTGCAAGTGGAAGACTAGTTAGACCACCAAATATAATTGATTTGTAATTTTAAATATTTACCATTAGTTTATAAATTTTAGTTTCCGTTAAAAAGGAAGGTGTCATACATGTACTTTATATCACACCTTTAGATATTAAAAATAAAATACAAATTATAGTGCCATCATGTGGTTGTAGGGGTAACTACATACCTACGTCAATTATGGAATTTGTTAAAATCTATTTCCTCATCTGAACTATTTCCAAAAAAATAAATAAAATTGTTTCTACATTTTATAATTGCAAATATAATTACACAAATCAAACAGTTATTACTACGTAAATCTCAACAAATTTTTAAAAAACACAAACACTATATTCGCTATTACACTTATGACTTCTTTTCTTTATCTGCTTACTGTTTGCCATTTATTCTTCAAGTACAATGTGACAAAATTGTGGCAAGAACATGTAAGAAATTCAATGAAATGTATCCAGTTTTAAGCTTAGAACCATAATTGATAAAGTTCTCTTGTATTTGCATAAACTTTCTTTCGTTCATTGACGGCAAATCAGAATACATTTCATTGAATTTCCTACATGTCCTTGCCACAATTTTGTCACATTGTCCATGAAGAATAAATAGATTCATCAAAATTGTTCATGCGAGTAATTATTTCGCTCCATTGTAATTTGTTTTTGAATAAGTATTAAGTAGTAAATTACAATCTCAAAACTTCGACGTGTGTCAAACACAGTGAATAATTGAGCAATTGTCAAATCACATGGCGTTCCATGGCTAACTAATGCAAATTATGTGAAGACAATGTGATTTTTAATAATTATTGCGATTATTTCGAAAAGTTGACGAGTTAGCTAAACCACTATGTTATATCAACTTGAAGGCATTTTAATTGTCTATCAGAATTTTAAGTAATATACAGGGTGTTCCATTTGAAAAAATAAAGTTTTGACCTTTTTTGTATGTCACGTCAAAATCATTAATTTTAAACCGCCCTGTATAAGATAAAATAAATTTATTTAGGTAACTACAAGGCTTTTGCAAACTGCATCTAAAATTTCAGCCTTATATGGGTTCAAATAGCAGCTAAATTTAAATTTTGGTGGGATCATATTTTGAAAGAAAATAACCAAAAATAATTATTATCTCGAAAACCGGTGTAGTTAGGTATAGGGAACTATTCAAAGAAAAATATCAGTAAGAAATTGCAATTCTAAATATTAAATAATATACAGTGTGTTTCATTAAAAATTTCTAAGTTGTTACTACTTTTGAGTAGAAGCGGCATCACCGCCAAAATGAAAATATTTTAGAAATATAGATTGTGTCTATTTATATCATTAGCCAAATTTTCAGATTACTCCTATGCCCCGTTTTCCATAAACATCTAACCACCATCGACTATCAATGACCCTGTATAGTCCAAGTAAATTAGACAAAAAAAAGGCGATTAAAAGAAAAAAATCGTATACAAATTATATTTGGCCCATGCTTAGTTCATACAGATAGAAGTAAGGATCCGAAAAGTTCCTACCTTTTTCGTTGATAGAAATACCTTTTTAGGGTGAAAAACCACTCCTACACGGAACTTAATTACGATTATTCTCATTTTTCTCTGAATCCGTCGGAGCACATTAATAAATTACGAGACAGAGGTAAATCTATAGTTGCAGTACACCATGATATCATTGCTGTGGCAATGCCTTTTATTCAGGTATGGGAAATTGGAAACTTTGTTAAATTTAGGTAGATAGTTAAGAAAATTTTTTTGTCACAGAAACACAGAAAGAGAAATAAACTATACAGAAACATCACTCGACCGTCGGCACTTTGATGTTGGATGGGAAATATTTTTTTCGCGCATGACTCTATTGACATCTTTTAGTCACAATATGAATTGAGCGGCTGTTTAGGTTTTGTACGGAGTATACGATTTCAATAAACACAACGAAAATAACAAAAAAAGTGTTTATTTATTTACAAGATATATATTTTTCTTTTTTATGGGTAATAACTTAATGGTTCCTTCAAAAGACGAAGATAATTCTTTGAATATAAAATGGGCATCATACCCACTTAAGTTATGGAAAACTACTGGGGTCGTCTTTATAATTTAGGTTACAACCTTGATGAGCCGCACCCTAAAGTGACCTGTCTGATGATGATGATGATGATCGCGTACACAAGTTTCATTATCGGTAATTGTTTTTTTGCAAATGTGACATGTATTGATATTAACAAAATTATAATTTTGGGCATCATCAAGTGTTGTCATTGGTAGAATTGTTTGTAGTTTATCATTGCAATAAACAGCTATATTTTTTAATTCGTTTATAAACCAATTAATACAATCCTTTCTTAGATACATCGAAAACTTTAATAAAGTATTGTCGTAAGAGCATTTAAAATAGTAAGCTACACTATATGGAATATGTTTTTGATAAGTTGAAGTTTTTTGTAAAAACGAATTAGTCTCATAACAATTTTCTAAAATACTTTCCAAGTCTGCATAGATGGAGAAAGGAACCTTCTCTTGGTAACGATAATTTTTAAAAGACAAAAATTTATCCGATTCTTTTGGTAATTGTACCCTGCAGTGATTAACTTGCAAACAATTTATTTTATGTTTTTCAACCCATACCTCTGACGTAAAGTGATTCAAGCAACGGTCATAAATAAAAATTTTATGTGAATCGGAGGATAACTGCTTTGATAAAAGATCTGACATGTTTTTAATCCAGACAAAGTGAAACAATAAAAATTCATTACGCAATCCATTATTGGTAGAGTTAGAACTTAACTGCAGCATCAACAAATTAATTACTCTAATATTTTCTCCAACGTTATTACTAAGTGAACAGGGTAAAACTTTATTTTCAATACAATAAAGATTAATAGCTAAGTTATTAAGTTGTTCAAACTTTCTAACATCTTTTATTGTGATGGGAAATTGAATGCCATCATAATTTAACACCTCCCTGAAATGAAGGTAGGAGGACATTCTATTAGAATTTTTGTTCGTTCAAAATAAAGCAGAAACTACAGACAAAAGGAAGCAGTGACTATCATTGTTCTGAACATTAATCACCGCATGCCTATTTTTGATAAAATTTGGAACGGGCACGTATGTTAAATAACCTACTTTTAAGGGATCATATCTGTTAATGTTAACTTTTAACACTAAAATTTCTAATAAAGCCCAGCCTGAATCTTTTCCAGAAAACTCTTGCAATTTTGTTATGAGTTTATCTATGATATTGTCCTAATACCATTTTTTTAAATTAGTTGAACAATCAATTGAATGGTTTTTGGTAGCAAATGTTTTTAAGTCTACATTCCATTATTAGGTTTTATAAAATTAGCCGATAAAATTACATTAACTTTAAGCATAGATTCTTTAAGAGCTTTTTTAATTTTAATTGAAAAACATTTAAAAGATTTATTTAAAAATGCTAAAGGGTTCTTAATGCTTACTGTTGATATCATTCCTGTTCTAATTCTTTTGTTAAAGCACGATTCAATGTCGTCACTTTGCACTTTCTTCGTTTTGGTGGTGTTGTTGACAAACCCGTGCCAGACTTTTTTTCTAGAAAACTCTTCCTAAGGTCTTTAATTTTAAGTTTACAGCGCTTGAGGTACGCTAAACTTGTCTCTAGAGATGAAGCGGACTCCAAAATATTATCTTTGTAAATTTCATTTTTAATTGCTTTACGAACAATTCTAATAGTGCGGTTTGTGTAAATTAGTATATTATCAACTTCTTCCAATTTTCTTACTTTATCAATATAAAGATATAACGTACTTATTGTACGTTTGCACAAACTTGTAACGCACTCCATGACTCTTAGAATCAAAATAACGTGATACTACCCGGACACGAGTATTATATAGATAATGATCATGTATGTTTGTTGTACGAGCATAAACAGGTACAAGTACCATATCGATAATTGTCGTGTATGTTCGTTGTACGAGCACTATATAACGAAAGTGGGGGATAGGGAGTATAAAAGTAATAACTGAACTAAAGTACTAAGTTTTTTACAATGAACATTACGCTTGAAATTGAATTAGAAATATATCAGCAACACGCACAAAATGTTTATTCAAACCATTTGAAACAAGCTATTGTAAACCGTTGTGTTGGTAATTATAAAAACGTTTTTGAATTTGTGCTTAATAAGGAAGATTTTATTATTACTGAAGATATTCTTCGATATGTAAATACAGGGGGTTTGATTAATGAAGCGATTTACGTAACCTAATAGGCAAAAGAAGAATATTAGAAAATTATGTAAGAAGTGTTGCAAAGATATGCAATAAAAATAGATATGCAACTATAAATATATTTGCTCTCGATAAGATCTTAGTTGATCATAACTTGAAACATAGTATTTCTAATAAGTTTTATATTATGAAGTTATTGGTGGGACTGAAGTATAGTGAATACTACAAAAATTATCCAGTAGAAAAAATTTTAGGGAACTTTCAATCTACTGACAGTTGGATCGATGAGTTGATATGTAAAGTAGCTGTGTTAGCTGACACTAAGTTTCTAAAAAACATTTTTGATCTGCTGAGTGATGAAAATATACCTTTCAAATTTCAACCTTCACACAATCCGAGGCATGATATAGTTTTAATATGGTTAAATCAAAACATATCAAAAAGACGAAGCAATTGAGCAGCTCCATTAGGTTGGCAGTCTGGTCCGTGTTGTCAACGATGGCCATCAACAAATCTGATCGATTACGAAGATACTTTTGTCTATGTTAGCACCATATTTGATTTAATAAAAGACAATTATATTTTAAAGCGTTTTATTTGTTTACCTTAAGTTTATTTATACCAATTAGTCTTATAAACTATTGTAATGTACAATTTCTATTTAAATATATCATCGATGTTTATCCAAGATCTTTCATTTAATCCATACCATTTTACGTATGCTTTGTTTCCTTTACGTTTCAGTAGTAGCAATGGGGGCATTCACCATCAAAATCAATTGTCCGATGTAATTACTCTCTGTACATGCATTGCACTAAGTACACGGCGTGTACTTGTATGTGCGAAGAGTGGTTGCGGGGTGTACATGCTGTACATGCAGTACTTTTGTTTTTCAATTACTCTCGGTACTTGCTGGGGGTGTAATTAAAATTACAAATTCTTTCTGTACGCAAGTATATGAAGTAATTGTTCTCTGTACATTCTCTCGGAACACAAATACATAGTACGCAAGTACATGAAGTAATTGGGCTCGGTACATTATGCTAATTATGTGGATAGGAAAGAATGTGGACGCAGGTACATGACCCTCGCCGTAGAGCAGATAGAACAACCCCTTCAGCATAAGGTTGTAGACACCTGTTAATTTTTAACCGTTAAAAGTAGTATCATTTAAATAATCTCATATATTGAAACAAAAGCAATAATTGATATACTTTCATACAATTAATAACGAAGACATCAGATAGAAGAAGAACATTAATTAATTTTAACTAAAATGAAACCGAATCCGGTAACTCCGAAAATGGTGGAGATATTGTTACAGCAATTATAAAAAAAATGGAAAATTGACGCTATTTTTGTTAATTTATTGTATTTAGCCCACTTAGATTTGGTATTAATGTTAACGTATATACTTACAGGATTTTCTGATAAGAACAATCATCCAGTTTACCATTATCTTTCGCATACCTCGATAAATACTTAACTTTTCCGATCGAAACGTTCGCAAACTAAAAGACCATAGTTATGGATTGGCGACTCATCCTTCAAAATCAGATTTCTACAAGAAGACCCGATAATTAATTAGAAGCCGCGATTAATATAAATTACTATTAGAAGTTCACTGTTAAGAATTGTTACGTTACTGCATTTTTAAACTTATTTAGCTCAACATTTTTTAGTATGAGTTGTAAGGCTGTGGGGTAGTAGGAACTCCAAACTATGAAAATCTAAATTTGCTATTTTTTCCTAAAATGCTGGTTTTAATGGTAAATGACACATAAGTTGCAGCTCATCAACTGTGATAAGCGAACGTCAATCAATATATCAGCTAACTATGAAAATCTAAATTTGTTATTTTTTCCTAAACGCTGGTTTATATGGTAAATGTCACATAAGTTACCGCTCATCAACAGTGATAAGCGAACAGTAATCAATATATCAGCAAAATACACGTTGAAAAAAGTTACTGTCAGTGTTTAATCAACTAAACAATTTAAAATTTGAAGAAATTAAAAAATAAGATAACCTTTCAGGTGTATGCAGATTTTGTCTCTTTACTGATGCTTACTGCATACTGTAAAAAGGCGATGTAGAATCATGCAGAAAAACACATATCTATCGGCGTTATTCTTTTAGATATTGTATAAAAAGGTTATAAAGTAGCAGTGTTCTTGAACCCGCATAGCTTGGTCTATCGTGTTCCAACAGGTAAATCTCACTTTTTTCAACGTAAATCTCTCTCTCTTTTTAGCGCATTTGCTCATTCCCGCTATTGTCTAGCCAGTTTTATGTTATATCATCTATGTTATCTAGTTGAAACAAATATCTTATACCTTTATGTCACCATCTTAATTTAGATACTTGTTGTAGAAAAAGGTTTAATGTCAATATGTATGATACATAGAGATTTTGCCTTTTAGATAGTTGATAAAAGAAGCGAGATTTCTCTCTATCCCATTGACTAATTCCGCCCTCAATAAAATGATGCGTATATATCGATATCCGTTAAGAGCTCTAAGCATTATCTATGTATTCGTATGGTACATCTTTATTATTGTATTACAGTGCAAGTGTTTTGTATGATGCTTCAGAAGATCAACATAAACATGTATAGCGCGGTGGCGAAACCGCATAGTCACCCAAAAGAGAGATCAGGAACGGTAATAAGTTCATAGCAAGGGCTATTTGGAACTCATTTTAGTCTTGTTGTCTTTTCCAAATCATCTAACCATTGTTTTGTAACCTTTTATATGCAGATTTGGGCATGAAAATGCGAAGTACAACGCTTAATGATTTCGAAAATTCTTTATAAATCGACAAATAACGCAGTATTTGGAAATTTCATGGCGAATGTAGATAAGTGTACGGATGCAATAGTTGCAATAGTGTCGACAAACCCGCCAAAAAAAGAAACCGGTTAAGCAGTTTTACAACAAGAGTTTATCAATAAATCCAACAGTTGTTTAAACCTGTTCTACAAACCATGGTTTTAAACCTATTTAAAAAAACAGTGGTTTTAAACCGGTTTCCTGACGATATGTCCTGATCTGGATCCCTGATTAGTGCGAATCGGAATATTATTTCGTGATCAATGTAATAATTATGTTTAATCAAGTTTTTCTCTCACTCGTATACGCTACCGTTTAACATTTGTCTATATTTAGAGCCAAACAGCATGTACAATGTTTGAATTATGTTGAAGATAATCACATTAAGTTAGAAGCCTGTACATATAATTTTAAATCAGCAGTAAAAAGAGTATGATCAGACCGCCTGTTATATCCTTAATAAAAAATCAAAAAACAGAAGAGGTGGGGCTAAGTTTGGCACTTGAGCAACTTTAGAATTGGAGAATATCGGGCGAGATGAATAATTGTTAAATGTTACATATTGGTGGTGGCTGATAAGATATGAGTGAAAGAATAACCGTAGTGAGCTATGAGGCACATATGTTGTGTGGAATACGATCAAAGACCTTAGCTATACCCAAATAAACCATCTCTTGTTGGACTTGTGGGCTGAGTTGTTATCAAATTGTGAAAAACATGCACGATTGGGCGTGCTAGAACAACGAAGCGGAAAACCATGTTGATTAGACGAAATATTTTGAAAATACTTTGATAAATTATGCTGTATAACAACATTTCAAAACTTTGGCAAACATTGTTTAATATTCCAATCGGACATAATTGTTGCAATTATTAGAATCATCACTCTTGTGGATGAAGAAACATTTTTCCTATATTTCAGAAAACCAATGGGTTTTGACAGTGATCTTAAAACAATACATAAGGGTATAGCCGAAATATAAACATAATCGGTTGAAAGAAAGAATCTGATCTGGTTTTGACGTTTGTTGCATAGTTTTTAATACATCTGACAACATCTTGTTCGATAACACTCTTAATCAATATACCAAAAATTATATTAATAATGGTTGAGGCTAAATTTATGGAACGTCAGTTCTCATATAACTTGTTCTGCTACATTTACATGTTACTTCGTTCGAATAGAACCGCGACATCGCACTAAAACGACTTGACCGACACGTGTTTCAACCATTAAGCTGTTATCATTAGCGATACCGATACTAAAAATAAAACAAACGGAAGCTTATATATATACTATCTACTTATCACGCATCGTTAAACTTAATTGATTCTTAGATAAGCTCAGATAAGCTTAAATAATTCCGAAAATCCTAATGGGCCGTTATCATCATAATTCATAAGCAAATTTCTGGTTTTTAAAATTTCTAAACTTTCATAAGAATCAAGTTCGTTTTATTATCTACCCTCTTAATTAATTCAATGTCGCCTACTCTATGGCCATTTTTTTGATTCACCGATTATTACATTTCCCATTGTCAAAACAAAACTTTGATAAAGAACTGCGAAATATTAACAGATTTGCATCATACAATGGTTTTCAAGAATCAATTGTCACAAAACATAATTAGAAAAATATAAACATAAGTTAAACATTAGAAACATTACAACGTTAGGAACTAGTAATAACAAAATAGATAAGAAATATGTCAAATTACCAAATTATCCCACATATTAATAAAAGGTCTTCAAAAATATTTTCAATATTTGATTACACAAACAGTGACTTCTAGTAATAACAACTTGCAAAATCTTTAGGCAATCCGAAAGACCCAATAGAAATGTGTGATAAATCGGAATATATAAAATTAATTGTAAAGACTGTAACCAAGTATATATAGGGCAAACCAAGAGACCTATTAAAACTCGTTTTTAAAGAGCACGTAGCTCATGTCAAATATCATCGCACCAGATAGGTCCAGTGTTGCCATGCATATGTTTGAAATGGCCATAGAGTAGGCGACATTGAATTAATTAAGAGGGTAGATAATAAAAAAATTATTTAAGCTTATCTGAGCTTATCTAAGAATCAATTAAGTTTAACGATGCGTGATAAGCAGATAGTATATGTAAGCTTCCCGTTGTTTTTATTTTTTAGTATCGGTATCGCTGATGATAACAGCTTAGCTGTTGAAACACGTGTCCGAGTCAAGTTTTTGTGCAGTTTTTGGTGTTTTTCTGTTGGTTAAAAAATTATTTTAAGCTTATCTGAGCTTATCTAAGAATCAATTAAGTTTAACGATGCGTGATAAGTATGATAGTATATATAAGCTTCCCGTTGTTTTTATTTTTAGTATCGGTATCGCTGATGATAACAACTTAGCTGTTGAAACACGTGTCGAGTCAAGTTGTTGGTGCAGTTTTGGTGTTTTTCTGTTGGTTAAATAGACGCTGCAGTTGGTGTTCCTTTCCTTGATCGAATAGAACGTTTGTTTTTTATCATTGCGACGCTATTTTTGTTAATTTATTGTATTTAGTCCACTTAGATTTAGTATTAGTGTTAGCTTATATGCTTACATGATTTTCCGATAAGAGCTGTCTTACAGTTTACCATTATCTTTCACATGTCTTGATAAAGAACCAACTTTTCCGCTCGAAACGTCGACAAACTAAAAGGGCACGGTTATAGATTGATGTCACATCCTCTCCAAAGTGTTTTCTGTGACGTCCGATCCCCTGTGAAATTCCTACGTCTTGACTCAACTCTCAAAGGTATAGGTTTTAAAAAGATAATTATTTGATTTCACCCTCATTAACGTCAATTTCGTATGAAACATGCTCCTTTATTGTAATAACGTTTAAAACTGTAATGCTGTTTTTTGTTGCTTTTGTACACTTTTCGGAAACGATAGGTTTCTGAAATAATTGCACAGAACACTATAAACATGTCATTTTTTATTGCATTATGTTAACGCTCCTTTTGACATGATACATTATGGCCAAAATCTAATCAGATTTGTACTATTATCACATACAAAACACATACCGTAAGACAACATAAGATTTCGGTTATACAATATTTAAAGTTTTGGCGCGCACTGTAGCGTTCTCTCTTCTTATCTTTGTTAAAGTTATGGTTAAAATTCTCGGAATTGACGTTTGTATGGTTTAAATAATTGTATACTCTTGCAAATATTAACACCATTACGCTCAAACACCAAAAGCTGGTAGAGAGTAGGTAGACGGTTCTGGGCCCTCACTTCCTCACCTCTGTCTGAGAAGGATCACACTATCTCTCTCTCTCTCTCTCTCTCTCTAACCCATTGTTTCTGCATATACCTTTCTTTGTTTGTACGTCATAATACCAACATACAGAGTGTTACAAGAAAATTTCCCTAACTAATGAATATTTCTAACTAGATTTATAACTAGATTCTTTACAATACAAATATATACCAATACGCCAGCATGTTGGTAAACCTGAATTATAAAAGTAATGTTCCACTCTTAATGCTTACCATCACCGAATCCCTATCATAATTTTTGGATATACATGATCTCAAATTCCGTTTGAACTTTACCATTAATTTGAATATGTATACATTTATTTACCAATTTCTAACTTGATCACTTAAACACAATTTTATTATGGATTATACATCATATATCTTACTTAAAACAAATGGGGTATTATACAACCAAATACAAATTACCAAAACTTACAACGCTAATTAAACCAAAACATCATACATTCAATAAAACTACAATTACAATTTTTTAAATATAAAGGAACGGCTTAGCCTTAGAAGCCCTATGTTACTATTTGTATTGTATTACTTTGAATAGTCCTTTAAACTTTGTTAATTGACAATCCGCCACAATATGGACAATGGTCTCTGATTCGTTTATACAAACGCAGTTTGGATTAGAAATCGCATCCCATTTAAACAGCATAGAGTTGCGTTTTGAATGGTCTATTCTTATGTGATTTATGGGTGTAAATCGTGGACAATAGGGAAAACTGAACAAAAGAAAATAAAATCCTTCGAGATGTGGTGCTTCAGAAGAATATTAGGGATCTCATGGTCGGAAAGCAAAACAGATGAAGAAGTACTAAGAACAATAAAACAAGCAAGGAATATTTGGAACTTCATAAAGAAAGAAGATTGGAAATGATAGGCCCCATATTGAGAAGAGAAGGGCATACTAAAAACAATAATTGAAGGGAAAATAACTGGAAAAACCCCAAGAGGAAGACCACGCTTACAATATATTAAGCAAATAATAATAGACTCGGGCAGCGATAATTATAAAGAAATGAAAAGCAAGGACCTAAATCGACAAACATGGAAGACTGCAACGAACAGTCGAAAGACTAACAACCGGGGAGAAGGATAATTGCTGAAGACAAACCATGAACAGTAAAAGTTGGCCGGATCTAGATCATACATTTTTACACGTTCGCTTCTAAATGCTTCAAAGACATCAGATAGAAGAAGAACATCCGTTTTAAGTGTAAGTCGCTGTATTCTCCTATGGTACTAATATTAAATGTTTTCCAAAGCGTTTGCACATGATAATAATTCTCAATTGATGTATGTATGTCATTTTTCTTGGATCATTATAAAATAAAAGTCCAAATTTATCGTGTTTTGGGAAATAATATTTGATAGCTCAACATCGATCATCATTTAAATTCATTGTTCGATTAAGACTGTCGTGCATAACGAGGGGTCTTAACCTCATTTTCAAATATTTACTTCGTAATTTCCCATTTATATTTTTTTTCAGCCAGATTTTGTTTCGAGAATGAGATATACTTTTCCTTATTTTTCGCAATAACATCTATTGCATCACCTGCCACACCTAAGGTTTTATAGGATAGAATTAATTCGATAAAATGTGAAAAACACTGCTATTGAGCACGAACTTGTAAAATTATGGTTTCAAACACTATGGTTGGACCATGATTATGATCATATATACCGTTATCGTGCAGCGATGAAAGGGTTTTAACAAATATGACAGTTTGCAGATGGGATAAAAACCACCCTTTCCTTTCCACTATGTTCAATCACAGGGGCTAAATTTTTTTTTAGGTAAACTATTTTAACATCATTTTCTAGACGTTTACTAAGACTTTAGTCTAATCTTGGCCTCGATATTAAACATATTTTGATAACTTCTTTATACGATATCCAAAAGAATAAGGTTGATAATCTGAGCTTATTACTGTTCTTAATCTCTCTGGTTTTAAGTGTTTTTTTAATGAATAATTTCTTATAGCGCATCTATCTTTGTACTTAAACCAAGGAAAATCGTCTTGTAAATTAGTGCATCTGTCTGCAGTATTGCATGTGTTTTTTCTGTTTTGTTGAGATGTTCTTCAGTTTTGGGGAGTTTGTGTAAACTATAGACAAAGAGAGGTTATATTTCAAGTTCTTTCTATGCTTTTATAAGTATATATGAAAATGATTATTTTTATTTGGAAATTTATTCGTAATTTTTGGATTTATCGTTCTTTTACATATGTAATGTAAATATTAATTCGAAAATTATACATTTTTAAGGTATTATTATGTTTAAGTGATTTTAACAAATATTGTCATATTATGCCGCTATATTCTTGGATGTTCTATTGGTGCATAGTTAATGAATTACCCAATGGGGACGAGTGCAAGTCTTATGGGTTTTATACGGTTTGTATTCGTTTGTACTTAGTTTCTTATAGATTTTATGGAAAATATTTTGTATGTCGCATGTTTTTGTAAAGGTTTCTAAGGGATATTTCATGGGTTTTCTTGTAGAGTTTAAACGGAAATTTTTTTGTATAAATAATTTAGTATTTCTAATAGGATTTACTGGAAATTCACAGTGAAGAGCCTCTATTGAAACCATAGGAAACTATTAGAATTGTTGTAATGACTTCTACATGTATTTCCAACAGGGAACGAAGGGAGCTGATGCGTTAGTTTTGAAACCATAGTTTAAGAATTATATCGTTTTCCCTTGAAGTTTAGTTACGATACATATGCAAAAACACAATAAGCCGATATACAAGTTTCTGTGTTGTTTAGTTAGCTAGGCATGTAATGTATAATTTTCATTATAACTTCATTAAAAACTTACGGAGATAATGTGAAATTGTCGTATACAGATTCTCTAATCCTACATGGGTACATTGATAACTTTTATGGGAAATATTCAATACGATGGTTCTATCATGCACAAACAAAGAAAGGTATATGCAGAAACAATGGGTTAGAGAGAGAGAAAGATATATTGTGATCTTTCTCAGACAGAGGTGCGTAAGTGAGGTCCCAGAACCGGCTATCTATCTCTACCGGCTTTTGGTGTTTCAGCGTAATGGTGTTAATATTTGCAGAAGTATACAATTATTTAAACCATACAAGCGTCAATTCCCAGAAATTTAACCATAACTTTAACAAAGATAAGAAGAGAGAACGCTAGAGTGCGCGCCAAAACTTTAAAGATTGTATATCCGACATCTTATGTTGTCTTATGGTATGTGTTTTGTATGTGATAATAGTACAAATCTGATTAGATTTTGGCCATAATGTATCAGGTCAAAAGGAGCGTTAACATAATGCAATAAAAAATGACATGTTTATAGTGTTCTGTGCAATTATTTCAGAAACCTATCGTTTCCGAAAAGTGGACAAAAGCAACAAACAACAGCATGTTTTAAAACGTCGTTACAATAAAGGAGCATGTTTTAGAAAAGAATCCGAACAAGTGTTTCATACGAAATTGACGTTAATGAGGGTGAAATCAAATAATTATCTTTTTAAAACCTGTACCTTTGAGAGTTGAGTCAAGACGTAGGAATTTCACAGGGAATCGGACGTCACAGAAGACACTTTGGAGAGGATGTGACATCAATCTATAACCGTGCCCTTTTAGTTTGTAGACGTTTCGAGCGGAAAAGTTGGTCTTTTATTAAGACATGTGAAAGATAATGGTAAAGTGTATGAGAGCTCTTATCGGAAAATCATGTAAGCATATACGCTAACACTAATACTAAATCTAAGTAGACTAAATACAATAAATTAACAAAAATAGCGTCGCAATGATAAAAAACAAACGTTCTATTCGAACGAAGTAACGTGTAAATGTAGCAGAACAAGTTATATGAGAACTGACGTTCCATAAATTTAGCCTCAACCATTATTAATATAATTTTTGGTATATTGATTAAGAGTGTTATCGAACAAGATGTTGTCAGATGTATTAAAACTATGCAAGAAACGTCAAAACCAGATCAGATTCTTTCTTTCAACCGATTATGTTTATATTTCGGCTATACCCTTATGTATTGTTTTAAGATCACTGTCAAAACCCATTGGTTTTCTGAAATATAGGAAAATGTTTCTTCATCCACAAGAGTGATGATTCTAATAATTGCAACAATTATGTCCTATTGGAATATTAAGCAATGTTTGCCAAAGTTTTCGAAATGTTGTTATACAGCATAATTTATCAAAGTATTTTTCAAGATATTTTGTCTAATCAACATGGTTTTCCGCTTCGTTGTTCTAGCACGCCCAATCGTGCATGTTTTCTAATTTGATAACAACTCAGCCCACAAGTCCAAGTAGAGATTGTTTAGTTGGGTATAGCTAAGGTCTTTGATCGTATTCCACACAACATTTTTCTTGTTAAAATGAAGACCTATGTGCCTCATAGCTTACTACGGTTATTCTTTCACTCATATCTTATCAGCCACCACCAATATGTAACATTTAACAATTATTCATCTTGCCCGATATTCTCCAATTCTAAAGTTGCTCAAGTGCCAAACTTAGCCCCACCTCTTCTGTTTTTTGATTTTTTATCAAGGATATAACAAGCGATCTGATCATACTCTTTTTACTGCTGATTTAAAATTATATGTACAGGCTTCTAACTTAATGTGATTATCTTCAACATAATTCAAACATTGTACATGCTGTTTGGCTCTAAATATAGACAAATGTTAAACGGTAGCGTATACGAGTGAGAGAAAAACTTGATCAAACATAATTATTACATTGATCACGAAATAATATTTCGATTCGCACTAATCAAGGATCCAGATCAGGACATATCGTCAGGAAACCGGTTTAAAACCACTGTTTTTTTAAATAGGTTTAAAACCATGGTTTGTAGAACAGGTTTAAACAACTGTTGGATTTATTGATAAACTCTTGTTGTAAAACTGCTTAACCGGTTTCTTCTTTTTTGGCGGGTTTGTCGACACTATTGCATCCGTACACTTATCTACATTTGCTATGAAATTTCCAAATACTGCGTTATTTGTCAATTTATAAAGGATTTTCGAAATCATTAAGCGTTGTACTTCGCATTTTCATGCGCAAATCTGCATATAAAAGGTTAGCGGTTTTAATTAGCTGAGATTACTTAAATGATACTACTTTTAACGGTTAAAAATTAACAAGTGTCTACAACCTTATGCTGAAGGGGTTGTTCTATCTGCCCTACGGCGAGGATCTTGTACCTGCGTCTACATTCTTTCCTATCCGCATAATTAGCATAATGTACCGAGCCCAATTACTTCATGTACTTGCGTACTATGTATTTGTGTTCCGAGAGAATGTACAGAGAACAATTATTTCATGTACTTGCGTACAGAGAGAATGTATGTAATTTTAATTACACCCCAGCAAGTACCGAGGTAATTGAAAAACAAAAGTACTGCATGTACAGCATGTACACCTCGCAACCACTCTTCGCACATGCAAGTACACGCCGTGTACTTAGTGTAATTGAATGTGCAGAGAGTAATTACATCGGACAATTGATTTTGATGGTGAATGCCCCCATTGCTACTACTCGTTTCAGTACTTTTTCTACTAGATATACATCAGGATGTTTCGTTTTTTGTAACTCAAATTCGTAAAATCCACCTAGAATGGGATTTCCTCGAATATCTTCGATTAGATAAGTGGCAGGGTTTGTAATTTGAACTTTTTTAATTTTAAAAAGCCCCGAAGACCAATTCGGCGTATATCCTTTCGCAACAATTCCTTTATTCTTACTTATTCGGACTACTTCACCCACTTTCAATTTAGCGCTTTTTGGAAAAATCTTAATTAAATCGTCTTGGAAGATACTTCAACAGGTTTCCTGTTAATTGTTCGATGTATTCGATTGTTGTACTCATTTGTAAGTTGATCTAAAATATCAATCCACTTGTATTTACCTCCCATTCTAAATTTTTGTACAAATCAGTTTTTAAGGTTCTTATTGCTTTCTCAGCAATACTAGCCTTTGTTATACTATACTAAATAATGATTAATATTAAATTTTTAATTAACTTCTCAAACTCATCATTATAGAATTCAGTTCCCTTATCAGTTTGTAGATGTTTAGACACTCTTTTTCTTTGTTTTTGAGGATAGATTCCATCGCAACAGCTACTTCGTGTTTCGTCTTCGATTTTAATGCTTGAGTCCATACAAACTTTGAAAAACAATCTATGATTACCAGAATATGTTTATATCCTTTATTTTCTTTAGCGTACAACGTAAACTCTCCTAAATCACCCTGCCAAACATCGTCGAATCCTGTAATCACTACCTTTCGCCGAGGATAATTTTTTCTAGCCGGTTTATGTAACTCGTTCACAACATTTTGTTTTGCATCCATTGTTCACTATTTTTTTTGTATTCTTTCCTCCAACTTTTTTAGTACATCATCTACGTCAGAAGTAATTTTATTTAAATAAGATCTCAAATAATTTAATGTAACACGTCTTGATCATTTATAGGATTGGCAACGTTCGTTAAACGTTTCTAATAACATCAAATTGAAAATCGTAAGTGTATTTAAACGGTTTTGAATAAGGTTCAACGCATCCAAACCGGTTGATGCTTATTTTAAGAATGAATTGTGTTTAAATATGCGCTATATATTTAGAAAATTGAAAGATGGTTTTTCGATATAACCATCTTCATATAACTCCTCAGCAATTGCTAAAATTTCATTATTAAATCCACCGTATCCTGCTAATTTCTCAGCCCACAAAAGTTGTAATCGATCAATCAATTCGTGCACATTGTTCCAGTATTTATACTCAACAGGTTTTGAGTTAAATTCTTTATAGAAAACACCATACCTACGTTTTTTGTTTTTAAGCTTATCTTCTTCTTCTTTCTCTATTAATAACAGCTTAATTACTTCTATGTATTTCTTTTTACGTGTACCCATTAATTGTTCAGGAAGATCATGATTACGCCGAGCGACATTTGTTTGGATTACAATATCTCTATAGATTATTTCTGTCTTCAGAAGTTACAATGTTATAATTAGGATTGTTCATTATTAGTAGTTTGTATAGTCCTGGAGTACCTTCATACTTTACACCATCAATAACGATATCTTTATCATCTATAGTGACGTATGATTTAGCAATCATCCATTTATCATTAGTGACTTCATAATTAATTCCGTAGGTATAATTAATGTCCGCAGAATTCTTGCCGCTATGAATCATTCTATTGACGTAGATTCTTGGTAACTCATGATACTGTTCTAAAAATGAATCACCTGATGATGAATCCAAGATAGATACTAAATCCGACGTTGCATTTCTACGTTCTTCTTCTTTATTTTCTAGATGAGTTAGTAGCACCAGTTTCATATATTTCTGCAGGTTGAACTGATTTCTTTGGAAATGTTGACGAATGTTCTTCAAATGTTTCTAAGGGTTGAACTTTCCATCTACCATAGTTCTTTTTAAATATTGGCGAACCTTCAAAATTATGACTTATCGAATTATTTGAGTGTGGAGTTGATGATCGTTTTAAACTTTCTTTTTTCGGTAGATTGTAGTCATCATCAGGCCGACTGACCACGAACACACCCAACCGATCGCGAACATAGTCGACCAACACCGACTGCGCACGAACATAGCCGACAGATCACGAACATAGCCGACCAACACCGACTGCGCCCGAACATAACCGACAGATCACGAACATAGCCGACCAACACGGACGGCGCAAAAACATAGCCGACTGATTACGAACATACCCGACCGCACACGAACAGACGCGCACGCCCCGACAACGACCGAGCATCAACGACGCCATCTTGACTTACTCACGAAGACGACCAAAATTCAAATTTCGCGCCAAAAGTGAGCCAGAAACTGTACTACTACACTACTGATACCGTACACCTATTAAAATTTTTGACATAATGCCAATAATTTGAAAGCCGCTGAAGCTAGGGACATGAATTCCTGGTCAAGTGTACGTAAATTTTCACCAGTTATTCGACGGTGCAAAAATATACATAGTGTTCCATTTTTAACAAATCAACTTTCGACCACGTTTTTCTAAATCACCGTGTATATATAAAAATGTTTTTAAATTGTTCAACTTTTAGTCTATTTGGGAAGCCTGCTCACACTTTTTGGGACTAGTAGTCTGGGGCCCATAATGGCTCAGTTGACAATGACAGTTGACAAATGGGAATATCATGCACATGAACATTGGCGGCTCGTATTAAACACCGTAGGGGTAGCCGATTAGTAATATTAGTTAATGATCTTGTTATTTTGCATTTTTTTGAGTCATTTTTATTAGATAATTTAATTATTAAATAATAAGTGTAAATACTGATAAATAAATCGTGTTTTCAAATTCTATAAATGCTTTCAATGAACGTATATTTTGACTTGGTCGAGCCGACCATGGATATTTCAACTCATCCTAGGATTTAAAGTATTTCAACTACGACTAGAAAACAAAACAGCCACTTCAACGGTTTCTATAGAGATACACAAAGTCAACATTTTCGACCGCTTGAAGATAATAGTAGATTATTTTACTAGGAGTTAAACAATGTAATAGAGCTTAAAAGTTAAGTGAAACAATTATATTTTTTAACTCCAAGTGAAATCTATTATTTTTTCTTGAAGCGTTTGTTGTTAGTTTTCATGCGTTATTTTCAAATTTTCGAGATTCTCGAGTGTTATAGTGACGTTTTATTCTCGACGAATCAATATGAATATGAAATACGAAATAACCGAGGTACCAACCTCTAAATAGTTGTAAAAACAAAAGAACTATTGCTTTTAATGTTTAGACAATATAAAAGCGTTTCTAGCGTCTGCCAGTAGTTCAATAATATGCCGTTTTATTGTCGCTTGAAGAAAATAGTAGATTATCTTACTAGAAGTTAAACAATATAATTGTTGAGCTTAAATTTTTGCTGGCGAGGCGTTAACCGAGACAGCAAATTAAGCAAAAACAATTATATTTTTAACTCAAGTGAAATATATTATTTTTTCTTGAAGCGTTTATTGTTAGTTTTCATGCGTTATTTTCACAATATAATTGTTGAGCTTAAATTTTTGCTGGCAAGGCGTTAACCGAGACAGCAAATTAAGCAAAAACAATTATATTTTTTAACTCAAGTAAAATATATTATTTTTATTCAAGCGTTGATTGCTACTATTCATGTGTTATTTTCAAATTTTCGAGATTCTCGAGTGTTATAGTGACGTTTTATACTCGACGAATCAAGTTGGTACTTTACTATAACATTTATAATATGACATAACCGAGGTACCAACCTCTAAATAGTTGTGAAAACAATGGAACTGTTGCTTTTAATGTTTAGACAGTAAAAAAGCGTTTTTAGCGTCTGCCAGTAGTTCAATAATATGCCGTTTTATTGTCGCCTGAAGAAAATAGTAGATTATTTTACTAGGAGTTAAACAATATAATTGTTGAGCTTAAAAGTTTGCTGGCGAGGCGTTAGCCGAGACAGCAAATTAAGCGAAATAATTATATATTTTAACTCAAGTGAAATATAATTTTTCTTCAAGCGTTTATTGATAATTTTCATGTGTTATTTTCAAATTTTCGAGATTCTCGAGTGTTATAGTGACGTTTTATTCTCGACGAATCAAGTTGGTATTTTACTGTTACATTCATAATATGACATAACCGAGGTACCAACTTATAAATAATGGTGAACACAAAAGAACTGTTGCTTTTAATGTTTAGGTAGTAAAAAACCTTTTTAGCGTCTGCCAATAGTTCAATAATATGCCGTTTTAATGTCGCTTGAAGAAAAATGTATTTTTTATGTAGTTGTTGACACTATTGAACAGTTTTCACCACGTCCAAATGTTTCCTTTGAAATCTTTTATCGTAATAGCATGAAATTTTTCTTTCACTTGCAAGATTTTTTTAATATTGCAACCACTAAATTTCATTAGTTCCTTATGTTAAAAACTAGGCAAATCACAATCAGATCACAATTTTCGTACCATTCGGAAAATCGCTAGTGCACTTGCTAGTGCATGAACTCAGTACCAGCATTCAAACTCAAGCATTTATGATGACGTAAGACAAAAGTTCCGTTAGCACAAGCGTAACCACTATAACCTAAAATTGCCAATTTTAATTAATGAAAAAATTAGTAAATAAATAAACTTTATTAAACAAATGCAAACATATATACATTGCATTACATGTATATAATTTATACTAACTGCTAGTATATATTGACTTGAGTGAAGTCTGGAAGGAATTGGGGAAGTACGAAAGGGATTATCTGCGATTGCAGAAAATGTCCAATGTGGATTTACATCACAGTTTAGATACAGAAGGTATGTCAACTATGGGCGATCCTCATAGCGCACAAATGCAGGCAAACATAAGTAAACCTGAGCAAGCTTCAAGACAAACAAATTTGCAACGTATTCAACAGCGTAAACAAGCAGTTCTTAGCTTTCCTTATAATCGGAAATTACTTAAACTCGCAATCTACTCAAAATGTCAAGTAGGTATTAATTAATGTGTATGTAAAGGGAAGAAATAATATTATTTTAGATTGATAAGTGTGAATGTACTGGATGGAAGAAAACTGAGAATGCTTTACCTAACACATCATTTAATGACCCTTGTCGCTGCGAACATGCGTTAGAGGCACACATTTCACATTTAAGAGTTAAAACTGAGGCAGATATTAATCGTTTGTTAGGTATGGTGGTGGACGTTGATAATATTTACACATCAATGAACAGGGAAGAGAATCCTGATACAAAAAAAGTTTACAGTTACCTTTTTAAGGTATAGAGTAATTTGCATAAATTTGTTGTTATCAATTTATCCTTAGCTTTTACGTAAGTGCATCTTAACCTTGGATACACCTGTAGTTGAAGGACCTTTGGGCCAACCACCATTTGAAAAACCATCTATTCATAAAGCAGTTACTAATTTAGTGATGTACAAATTTTCACATTTACCCCAACAAGAATGGAAAACCATTTATGAATTGGCAAAGATTTTTGCATTGCCTTAATACTTGGGATTTTCCATCGCCAAGTAGCCAGAAACAAGTTGTTAGTCAGGAGGAAGCTACGGTTTATGCAATTGCTTACACTAGGTAATGGAATTGTTTATGAAATTGAAAAAAATTATCTGTTACATTTAGATGGTTAATTTTTTGTCACATACCTGCATTTTGTGATTCTCTTCCCCATTATGATACCACACAAGTTTTTGGACGCCCCTTGTTAAGAGCGGTGTTTAAATATGTTCGTCGACAAATTATGGATCAGTTTCATCAAGAACGTGAACGGATGCCTTTGGAGAGGAGGATCATGGTTCTCACTCATTTTCCACCTTTTTTGAATCAATTGGATGAAGAAATCTATGCAACAAATTCACCAATTTGGGACCCTGAGTTTAAACAAGTACCATCTCCGCATCTTCAAGCACTTTTAGATACAAGTAAAAAAGAATAAACTTTGAATAGAAAAAAAATTTAACTCTTGACTTTCAGAAGTCGGTACCCCTAAGAGACCAGGAGAGTTTGAGAAACTGTTACCTAATGATAAAGATAGTTACACAACAATTACTTTAAATGCGAATTTAAAATTTGATAGAAAAAGTGATGGGACTCCATTTAGGGAATCTAAGAAGAGAAAAATTGGATTGGATGAACAGTTTGAAGATTTGAGTAGTGAGACTGTCGCAGAAATTATCGCCACAATTAATGATCCCAATTATATGACAGGACCTGATGTAAGTTGAAGCCCTTGTAATTTATTGATATTTAAGTGCAGAAATGTAGGTGGTTTTTTCGGAAAATGCCCCAGCCAGAGATGAATATCCAAAGTTAGAGGAGAAAAGAAAAATTATTGAATTCCATGTTGTTGGTAATAGTTTAACTGCACCTGTTACGAAGCAAACGATGCTTTGGTTGATAGGACTTCAGAATGTGTTCTCACATCAATTACCAAGGATGCCTAAGGAATACATCAGTCAATTATTGTTTGATCCGTAAGGTCACTTAATTTAATTTTGGTTTCATTTCATTGTTTACTATAGGAAGCATCGCACCATGGCATTAATTAAAGATAACAGCCCCATTGGTGGAATATGTTTTCGCACTTTTCCAACGCAAGGGTTTACAGAAATTGTGTTCTGTGCTATAACATCTAGCGAACAAGTTAAAGGATATGGAACGCATATGATGAATTACCTGAAAGATTATCATATACGTAAGAACATACTGCATTTCTTAACATTTGCCGATGAGTTTGCGATAGGTAAACCTTCCCTAATATAATAATTTCATTGTTTTAAATTTCATCAATTCAGGTTACTTTGAAAAACAGGGTTTTTCAAAAGACATCAAATTGTCAAGACCAATTTATCAAGGCTATATAAAAGATTATGAAGGAGCTACTTTAATGCATTGCGAATTGAATCAAAAATTGTTTATACTGAATTTACTTCAGTAGTTCGTGAACAGAAAGAAATAGTAAAACAATTAATATATCAACAACAGCGTACTGTTTCTAAAGTGCATCCTGGATTGACCATTTTTAAAGAAGGTAATGCAATCTTGATCTTTGCCATGATCTAACTTGTCTTTAGGTTTAAGAAGTATTCCTGTGGAATCTATCCCTGGTATACAAGAAACAGGTTGGAGGCCACCGGCACGTGCTACTAGAGGCGGTCATCAGTTGGAGGAATCTCAAGACATCGACATTTTAGCGGGAATGTTAAAAATTGTGTTGCAATCGGTAGGTTTGTGGAAACTGCTCCGAAAAAATGTTCTTTAAAATCGCGCTTTAGGTAAAGAATCACGAAGATTCTTGGCCATTTCGTCAACCCGTCGATAAAAGCGAAGTACCAGATTACTATGAACACATAAAATATCCAATGGGTAAAGCAAGGGATTTCTTAAAATTCTTTTAACATTTTAAATTATTGTAGATTTAAGAACAATGACCGAAAGATTAAAACAACGCTATTACGTTTCCAGACGTCTATTCATCGCAGACATGACGAGAATATTCACAAATTGTAGAATTTATAATTCTCCTGAAACCGAGTATTACAAATGCGCTGTTAATTTGCAGCAATATTTTCGAACGAAGATGAAAGAGATAGGTTTATGGGACAAATAAATACCTCGCCAGTTATATTTTAAAAAATTCAAACGTACGTTTTAAGTTTTGTTTTTAAACGCGTATTTTAAAATTTAAATATATTACTTTCATTGGAATTTGCGTGTACCAATGGATTTCAATTACATAATTAAATGTAAACTGTTATCACTTTGTAGTTGCTTGCTGAAACTGGGGAAATAAAATTAAAAAATATATAATGTACTGCAATTTACATTAACCAGTGGTTTAATACTTTTAGCTTACTACCAATTAGCCAATAAAAACGAAAAAAATATAAATATTCTCTCAATTTTATTGTTTATTGAAATAGTTTCAATATATTTTAGAATTGATGAACAATCAAGCAGCGCAATGTTCAAATAAAAATTTGTTTGGGCTGGTCATGGAATTTATTATTTTTCCTGTGTAAGAAAATAATATAGCAAATATCGCGTGGTGGTGTGCTTCGTCTTAAAACGTGATCTAAATTATAACCTAAAAATGAACAGAAATGAATGTTTCATTTGGTTTCGCACGAAATGGAAATGTAAATTTATTGTTGTTAAATTAATGAGTAGGCAAATAATTAAAACATTGGGCATTGCAACTTCACTTACTTTCATGTTGTTAAATTGTCAATGCATTTTCTACAACCTGATGGAATAACATTTCTTTGGTTTTATTACAGTATACTACGGTTCTATATACTTTTTTACTTCACATCTTATAAATGAGATGGAGGGTTATACGAGGTTTCAAAACCGAAAATTTTAACACCCCATTTTTCACTTTGTCCGACGGCCGGCCGTCCGTCCGTATGTAAACAAGATATGAAGAAAATCACCAGTCCGATTTTTATGAAACTTTGCACATTGGCCTTATTTATAATTCCGCAGATATGGTTAGATTTTGGGTATAATCTATCAAGCCAAAAGGGCCGTTAACCTACACAGATTTTCGAAGTTTTAAAATATTGGGAAAAATATTAATTTTACACATTTTTGTTTCGAATAAAAGTTGTTTGTTATTTAATTTTACGTTCGTACAACGGATTAGCAGTTACATACACAAATTCAAAAGTATTTACAGATCGTCATCTACCGTACTTTGATATTTTTAATTAAATAAAACGCCTCTCTATTTTGACACCGAAAATAAAATACAAAAAGGTATCTATTTAGTTCTTTCAGCGCCATCTAATATTAGAAATATTCATTACACACTTTATTTTGAAAGTATATGTTTCATTTTTTATCAAAGTTTGTCACTTTTAATGGAAGTTTAGATTTTATGGAAACAGTTTTCAAATTCTCATTGCTAAAAGCAGTCTGAGAGGATTGTATAGTTCACATATCACCTAAAAATCATTAATAGTAACGAATGTAGTAATTTTTTAAATTAAAATAGTTCGAATTAAAATGGAAATGACAGTATATTTTGGACATAAACTTCATTAGGATCTATATTTTTGTTCTTAGAACTTCAGAAATAGGGTCATGTTCTTTTTGGATTTTTGAAAAGCATGTCTTACTGTCGTTATATCCTTCAAAAAGAATTTTTGGCCTCCTATACTGAAAAGCACATTTTCAGTTGTTCATACTTGTCTTGAAACTTGATTTTACAGCTACTATGCGGTAAAGTACAGCTACTATATGCGGTATAATACAGCTACTATGCGGTAAAGTAGTAGCTGATTTATCTGAATCCGATGAATTGATTTTGAAAAATTTATTTTACACCATACTTGACAGTATAATGTACAGAATAACATCGCATTTAATTTTTTATTTATGATTATATTGATGGCGCCATTTATACGTCAGTTAAACAAATGAACTGACAGGTGGCGTATGTCAAAATGGTTACTTAAAATCAGTAGAAATAATTTTCTTCTTTTTTACTTTTTGATCATAATCGTCGGCCAAAAAGTTTAATACAAATTTCGGTTGTAAAGTGATTTTACGCCGTTCCAGCTAATGAAGAACTCGATGTTCGGGTTCGTTCCTCAAACAAAGCTGTCGTGCCGTAAAATCCTACTTTCCACACTCTAATGTAAATAACTATTTCGGATTCATCTGACATACGAAGAAGCACTGTCAAGTTTTTTCTTTACAGCGCCACATCTTATTGGACAGCGAAACATTTAATTTAGACAACAATCTTGAACTTTGACGTCCATTTAAGAAAACTATCTATAAAGCTGATTTATTTATGGTTAGATACATTTAACTAATGTTAGGCGATACTGAAATGTTTAATTCGATATTACATTACATTTCTCTTTATAAATGTGGATTTTTTCCTAAAATGTATCTAATTTTTATTCCACATCTTATAAATAAAATGTCAGGATTAAATGTCGTTCATTAAATTTTTGAACTATTTACGTCGAATTGTTCCTTATTACACCAACTGTGTCATGCGGCGCTTAAATTTGCTTAAAAAGTGCTAGGGAGATTTAAAATTTACAAAAAACAATTTTGAATGTATTTTCCCTATGTTTCACTAGGTTGTGGAAACCATGTATATATAAAATAATAGTGCACATCTGATTAGATTTTGGGCATAATCGAAATTTTAGAATATTTACAAAAATATTTATTTTATACATTTTTATGTTTCACATTCATACCCTCCATACGTTCTTTGACGTTTATTATTATCTTAAGCTCTTTCATGATAAAGCTCTGCATATTTTTATGAACATTTTATCATGGAGTAACAAAAATTAAAGGAAATTTTAAAAATATGACATTCTTATAATACAAACTAATCAAATTGTCAATCTTTAAAATGGATAAACGGAAATATTTTATAGCGATCAAATAATGGTTGCGTTCACCAGGTCCGAGCGCTCTGGAGCAGCTCCGTAGCTGCTACAAAAATTCTCAATTGAACGTAGTGTGCTACCTCTGCGTTACATCAAAATTCAACGTAGCGGTCGATCATGTAGCGTAGTTTTTCGACCGCTACATTTATGTTTGATCGACTGCCATAGCACCCACAGTATATCACTTAAAATTTGAAAGGTCGAAGTTGTCTTGTCAAATGTGAATTAAGCAAACGGTCCTCAGACAAATAAACCACCTGTACACGCGTTTTGAAAGTTATTAATAATTGATTTGTATTTTGACAGTATATCCGCCATGTTTCGATGTAATATAAAATTCAACCAAAATGTAACGAAACAAACGTAGCTCGCGAACGCATCCAATGGCTGGGAAAAGAAACGATAAAAATGTACCTCACTAAAATTATAGTGTCACTAACAATTAAAATTTATTATTTATTTCCAAGGTAGCAAGAAATATTTAATGGATATTAATATAGCATTGCCTGAATATTTAAGCATCATATTAATATTTAAAAGTTAATATTAAACTAATGTTTTTTTGTATACTAGTATTATATGAATGTACATTTTAACACATTTTAATGGATCTGTGCCATGAAATTTGACAACGGCTTTGTTCGAGGTTTTGGCAACGTTGAATGTTGTCTGTTTGGGGTTATGTAGTATCCGTTTTGTTTAGATTTTTTACGCTTTTTATCGTTATTCTCTCAGACTAAGTATAAAAGTACCTAGACGAGTAACGCTATATTCGCATTTTACCGAAAAATGAAGCCGTAATGCTAAAAAACAGCACCGAAGGACGACACTAAAAATAACACGTGACGAGTGGAAATTTGTAAGTGTAATGAAAGATATACAAGACATATGTAGTACATATATATTGCGCCTGTTGGTAGAAAATGTTGGCAATCAAAACCATAGATATATACTTTGTACCTAGATCCATAACTACAATCTTTTCAATACAGTGGTGAATGTGTCTTCATGCAGAGGGCGCTCCGAGCTATTCGCCATTTGTCAATCGGGCATAAATTAAAAATTCCTAAACAGATGGATATATCTCATGTCTGAACCATTTCACAATGCGCATACGCGTTAGCGTCATATGTTATTTACGACGGCTGTGACGACAACGCGTTCGTTGAATTTTGAGTATGGTTTTAGAAAATCCTTTGCATTTTTATTTGTTTTGTTATTAAACGAACTAAAAGTATTATCTGTAGGTATATATTAGGCATAAAATTTCAAAATTAATCATTTTTTCTAGCCCATAAATGTACGTTTTTATATTTGTTTTACTTTTAATTCCTACCTTATTGTTAAACTTACAATCAAAGTAATATTTGTTGTCCTGTTTCAAGGTGTTGGTTTTTTATAGTAGAAGCTTTAATTTAAACTTCACGAGATAGACATGCGCAAAAGAGTTTGAGTTCAGTTGAGATAGACAAATTTCATGTTTCGTCTCTCTTTCATAACACAAAGTCGTCCTGTAAGGTTTTATTACAGTTCACAATAAACCCGAAGTACTATACAGGGTGTCCAGAATCTCTCCTGACAAACGAAGACCGAAGATTCCTCAGATAATTTTAAGACAATTTAACCCAATTCACCTAGTCCGAAAATGCTTCCTAAGGGAGCTAGAGCTCTTTGAAGATGGCGCCTGGTAAAGTAAAAATTAAAAGATAAACTTCGCGAACTGACAACAATTTGACATCGAAAAACGTAGGTTTTACTTTTGTTGGCAGTTCAGAGCCAACTAGTGCAAAAAATATAAATTTAACTTTAATGACAAAAAACAAAACATTTTTAAATCCATTTTTCTAGAAAACGGTGTATCCTAATGACTTAAAGTAAGAGTACCTTTTAGTACTAGAATACCTAAAAATTTAATAATCTAGTGTCACAATGCTTAAAAGTTAAAGACAAAAAGTTATGCGTTAAAATAACCGTTGACCTACGCAAAACGGACGCCTATGACCGGTACTAGAAATTCGCAATTGATGGAATCGATTCATCTCTGAAGGCTAAACAAGCATACCAGTTTTTGCTTTTCTAAGTAGAAGCGTTCTGGAGGTATTTAAAAAAAACTATTTACAAGGCGTCATCTTCAAAGAGCTCTAGCTCCCTTAGGAAGCATTTTCGGACTAGGTGAATTGGGTTAAATTGTCTTAAAATTATCTGAGAAATCTCCGGTCTTCGTTTGTCAGGAGAGTTTCTGGACACCCTGTATATATACACGATACAAGATGTCTCATGTATTTTATAGGTTAACAGTGACAGTTGACATGTATTTTAGGTTAACAGTGACAGGCCGGAGCATGAATTTAACCTTTTCAAATGCTGAATTGAAGTAGTTTTTGTTATTTTTCCTCTTGTCACGTAGTAGAGATAGCTCCGTTCTTGCACCTCATCTCTTTCTATCATGGCAACTTCAAAACAAAAAGGTTCACGTTACTTGTCTATAGGTACTTACACAGGGTGATTCATAACTTAAAATAAATCAAGAACCACACATTTTAGGTATAGGGAATGCTGGTATAGGACGAAAGATAATCAAAAAAGGAAGCCGCTGATTTTATAATATACAGTATGTTCTATTTAAAATAAGCGACTAAATGAACATTGAAGTTGTCTAAGTGTGACCTCCTGTTTTGAACACCCTGTACAATTTGAAACATTTGTAGTTTATTCACACATAAGTTCCAACTCGCATAAACGTATAAAAAAATTATTTATTAGAATTTAATATAGGAGGCGTTATTAATTTTCAAAGTTGAATTAGTTTGTGTATAATATTTTCTTAATATCAAAATAACTTAACAAATATTAATTTTAGAGTTAATAAATGTTATTGAAAGTTATCTTAAAATATTAAGTAGAATTCAAATCTTGCACAAAAAACATAACATGCTATTTAAAATAGGGAAGTTTGCGGTATATCCGGAAGTACTGCAACCGTGTCATTATTTTCATTAAATAGAGCACCTCTGAAACACCATGTGCGCAAATTTTTAGTTTCAATTTATATGTAGTTTTACCATAACGTCTAATAGGCCACTTACCGTGAAGCACCCTGTATACACTGTACAGGTATCAGATCCTTTATAACCAGGATACGTGGTGTTTTATTTATTTCTCTATTTGCCCATATTGTGAATTTTTTTAATATTTTCCTTGTCCGGTAAACTACCTACTAGCATATTAATATTAATGTTAATCCAGGTACGGATTTAAAATTTGAAAATTTTGTTTACTTAAAAAAAATTTTGAAAAACTGTTTGCATATTTTAAAAGAGCAGAAAAACTGACACTTTTCTAGTTTCCGCATAAAATTTTGTTATAACTAATTTGAGACAATAAACTTAAATTACCACATAAATTTGTTCTCATCTATCTATCTAATAAAATATGTTGCTTATTGTGCCCAAAGTGTTCCAGAAAAAAAGTTATGCATTAATTTTGAATGTAACGTAAAAAACATTTATGTCAAGGGGCACACAGCATAGTAATTGTAATTGGAAATGCATGTATTTGTTCGTGTTTAAATATGAAGTATTCACTGATGAACTGTTTCCTAAAATGGTGATTTTATTTTGATCATGTGTTGTTTACTGAATTATTTAATGTTAACCTGGAGTTTTCTCACTTATCTTTAAAAATTGTTTTATGACAGAGATTAACAATCAGGGTTTATCTTATGCAATGTTATTTATTAAAGTATCATCACAGATAATATTAATTTTCAACGCAAATAATAAATTCATGAACTATTTTTAACTCAACACAATTCAAAATACAAACAAAAGACTGACATACTTAAAATATTTATACACTCAATTACTTTAACAGCAGATTTTTCAAAACATCACTTTCAGTAGACGTACTTTGCTGTAAAATAAGCAATACCAAAATATACAGGATGAGTTTTTTTTTCATTATTTATATCTTGGAAACTATACAATATAGAAAAATGGTGAAATGGAGAAAAATTTGCAGAATTAGTAGTTGAACAAGATGGCGTGTTTAAAATTTTTTAAAATATCGTGGCCTACTAGATAACTGTAGAAATTCAAATCTGGTCATTTTCTTCAAATTGTTTATTCTCTCTTACTGTAAGAGACTTTACCGGCAAAAATTTTTCACAATTTAGAGACGAACAATCGTTAACATATTACGATCGAAAAATATTTTTTAAATAGAAACCATAGTTGATGATAACTTCATTTATTAGCTTATTTTTTCTCTTTTCGATTATATAAAAGTGGATATACTGCTTTGTATAAATAAAACAACAAAACACGTTTTTCTATTATTATGGTTTACAAAAATCTAGTCCAACCATGGAAAACATGGAAATCAGATAAAAAAATAACTACAACTTTTAATATTCAACAAAAGACAAGAATTTAAAGTAAATGTTCGAAATGTTCACCATTATTCTCCACTCAGATACGACACCTTTTCAAGACGTAATTAACGGCTTTCCTAATTTTCCATTTATCTTACCTATGAAACGCATTAATTCAGCTTCCTGTAGTTATACGCGGTTTGCATATGATCGCACATCTATGAGATCTTTTATTGTGCCAAAGACAAAGAAGTCTGAATATGAAAGATCTGGGGAACGTGAAGCCTATAAAACTAGCCCATTTCTATCAATCCAGGAATTTGAAAGAAATATCTCGTCCAAATATGTTTTGACCTGTGCCTGATAGTGGGGTGGGTTACCATCGTGCTGAAACCATCGTAGGTTTGCATGGAATTTAATTCATCCATCATATTGTCAAAATCCTCACTAAGAAATTGAAGATATCAATTTCCAGTTAAAGTCCCATTAAAAATAAAGGTCTCAACAAGCTGCGAACCAATAATACAACACCACAAACTGAAGCCAAACTTAATTTCAGGAATTCATTATGGCGATTAAACATACCACAGTTTGTAAAACGTGTTTAGTTTGTTCATAAGATCTGAATTGGAAAATTTAATCATCTTTCCTCATCGTTGGGGTGTAAACTTTGAACAACTGCTACTTGGTAAGGATGATATTTATGTTTAGCTAATGTTCTGTGCGTTGTGACGTAGCAACGTCTTGTGTAATTTGCCGTGTCGATGTGGACGGACGTTGATTAACAGCAGCCAAAACATTTATTTTCATCGATATTACCCCTATTTATAGGTTTCAAAAACTCCCAAACTCTTTTTAAATTATTATACAAATTCTTGAAAGGTGTCTAATGATGGCCGAGGGCGTTCAAAATATAATAAAAAGTAGCATTCTGCAGCATGTTGACAATTTTTGTTACAAATAATGTAACCTTCCATCATTTGTTGTATGTTTAAAATGCGATAATGGAAATTGATTGATAATTATATATTAAGGCCTGGAAGAAAATCAATTCACTCGTTTTGGCGGGTGACTTGACTGGGCTCGCATTGGCTAAATTATTTTGATTTATTTTTCTTTGTATTTTTAATATTTTTTAATAAATAAATTATTATATCAAGTTTCTGACGATTTGTGTAAACCATAATTAACTTTCTACGGCAACTACTATAAACACCGATAAAACTGACAAGAATCATCCCAACGGAAAAACGGTCAAAGATGAAGTATAAACAATACTTCAATTGTTTATCTTTTGTTTTACATTGCCGGAATAGATTTTGTAAACCATAATAATAGAAACACGTTTGTGGTTTTATCTATACAAAAAGTATATCAACCTTTATCATTGAAAATAGAAAAAATAACCTAATCGATGAAGTAATCATCAAATATGGTTTCCATTAAAAGTAACTTGGCATTATATCTCGAAGACAAACGCAGCTATATAAAATTACGACCGTTTTTCTGTTCCTTACAGTAATGAGAAATAACAGTTTGAAGAAAATGACTAAATTTCTTCAGATATCTACTAAGCATTGATGTTTTTTAAAATTTTAAACACGTCATCTTTTCTGGCTACTAATCTTTCTCTATTTGACCATTTTTCTATCTTCTATAGGTTCCGAGATCCCCATATATACAGGGTGCCCATAATCTATCTCATAACATGGGTAACTTTCTTAATATGCAAAATAGGTAATCGGTTAAATTAGGAAAGTTGGGCAGAATTACAAGCAAAATGTTAAACTTTTTTCAAATTTGACATATGTCTTCAACTTTTTGAAATTTTGTGAAAAAACTGAAAACAGTCGATTTTTTTAATGTTGTCCTGTTCCACTACTACTTACTTTAGAACTGAACTAAAATGACATCTTATACATATTTTTACGTAGAATTCGATAAAATTACTCAAAATGTCATAACCCTCTTGATTTTCGAGATATAACACAAACTTACATTTTTTAAATGGCAATCATAGTTGGCTGTGATCTTATTAAATAGCTTTTGTTTTTGCGATTTCATTGATATAAGGTTCGATATACTTTACTCTTACATTTTTTTGTAAATGCTAAAAGTAGTTTATTGATACAATTAAGCTGCAAAATAATACACAGGCAGGCTATGGAAACAAATGCTTCAAACAAAACCTGTTGAAACAAAAGCCTGTGTCGTCAACTAAATAATTTGATTTACATAAGTAAGTTGTATTATTCACGGTGATTTATTTTAAAAACATAAAATTCTCAAAATAAACAATGTATTCACATGAAGAGAGAAACGACATGCTTTTTGTTATTATGCTAGCAACAGAAATAGTAATGAAGCCAGTGAAATGTATTTGCAAAGATATATGGAAAGAAGACAACCAGATAAAAGACTTTTTTCCAAACTGGAAAATAATTTAAAACTATACGGATCATTTATGAAACCAAAAGCTAAGCAAAAGTTTAATCAAGAAGACGAAGAAAGAGTTTTGGCATATGTAAATTATAAACCAAAAACATCTACCCGTGAAATTGCAAGTGAGTGTGGTACTTCTACAGAAAAAGCTCGTTTAATTTTAAAACAAAATCGATTCAAGCCGTATAAATTTCATATCGGCAACACCTTGTATCCAGCCGACTCAGAGAGAAGATTATACGCTCGATGGTTTTTAAGAGAAACTGACAACGATCCATATTTCTCGCGCAGAATTTTATTTACTGACGAGGCAAAATTTACCAATAACGGTGTATTTAATAGACATAATAATAACTATTGATCTGAGAACAACCCTCATGTTACTGTTGAGAGACGAGATCAACATATTTTTTCAATAAATGTGTGTGTGGCATCCTCGGTAGCAGAATAATTGGTCCGTTCTTTTACAATTACCATTTAAATGGAAGGCGATATTTAGAATTTCTTCAAAATGACTTGGAAGACATGTTAGATGAACTGCCATTAAATGTGGTACAAAATTTTACTCATTTCCAACATGATGGTGCTCCTGCTCATAATTTTAGAGCTGTTTCTGAATATCTTTCCGAACGTTTTCCGAGCTGGATCGGTAATTCAGGTCCTATTAATTGGCCGGCAAGAACACCAGATATCACACCTCTCGATTTTTTCTTGTGGGGAACCGTTAAAGACAGGGTGTACAAAAGAAAAAACCCAATAATGTAGAAGAATTAAAAGATAGAATTAGGTTGATTATTAGAAGAATTCGTCCTCGCAGTTTGGAAAAAGTGCATAGAGAGATGGTTAGAAGATGTCAAATGTGCATATTGGTTAACGGGGGCCATTTCGAACATTTAATATGAACTTTTATGTCTTTTGTACATTATTGAAATAGAACATAATTACAAACCATTAATAGTACCTACTTGTGGTATTATATTGTCAATATAAATTTTTGTTTCAAGTTTAACTAACTTGTAAATCATTTTGTTCCTTAATGGTATCAACAACACAATTTTGGGCATTTAAATAGAAATACAAGAGTAAAGTATATCGAACCTTATATCAATGAAATCGCAAAAACAAAAGCTATTTAATAAGATCACAGCCAACTATGATTGCCATTTAAAAAAATGTAAGTTTGTGTTATATCTCGAAAATCAAGAGGGTTATGACATTTTGAGTAATTTTATCGAATTCTACGTAAAAATATGTATAAGATGTCATTTTTAGTTCAGTTCTAAAGTAAGTAGTAGTGGAACAGGACAACATTAAAAAATCGACTGTTTTCAGTTTTTTCACAAAATTTCAAAAGTTGAAGACATATGTCAAATTTGAAAAAGTTTAACATTTTGCTTGTAATTCTGCCCAACTTTCCTAATTTAACCGATTACCTATTTTGCATATTAAGAAAGTTACCCATGTTATGAGATAGATTATGGGCACCCTGTATATTGAAAAAAACTCACCCTGTATACTGCCGTGCTAAGCAAAAAATCCGTATCTCCATTTTCAGGTGTAAACATCTAAAGACAAATATTTTTAGGCCCGTCTATAATCACTAATGCAAAACATCAATACAAATCTTGATTGACATGTTCTCTTTTATGATGAGCTTTTATTTCAAAAAAATGAACAAAGAATCAATAGACAGTTCGAATACATTTTACAAAAAAAATGTAGTTACGGCTTTTTTGCTTAGCACGGCAGTATAGTGTAATGAATGAACATACTTACACTTTCTGTAAGATTCACATCAAATTTGACCTTTTTCGGAGACACTCCGGTTTTACCGGGAGATTTCAAAATTCCTGTTGGTTTAGTATTCGTATCGTTAAAAGTGGATTTGATCTGACCGGTTTGAGGATTGTTCAGTTCGTCCAATTCCTTCAAAGTTTTCTGGTGCAGTTCCTTCTTCTGGTTAATTAGTTGTCTTGTTTCATTTACCTTGTTACATATGTCACCAAATTGGGTTTTTAATTTCGCTACATCAGTTTTCAGTTCGTCCAAAACTTTTTTATTGTCTTCTTGGTTTTGTTGATCAACTACTTGCAGTTGATATTTGTAACTGCTCAATTTGCTTTCTAAATCTTTACCAGTTACCTCATATCGATCGTTAGCTTCTTGAAGTTGGTTCTTAGCTAACAGCAATTTATAATCCAAATCTGAATTGAGTTTTTCATATTTTTCTTTCTCTTGTAAATGTTGCTCTTGAATATTTGCAAGGGATGATGTCAATCCTTCAATTTTCCCTTTCAACTCGTCGTGTCGAATTCGTAATCTTTCAATATCAACTGCATGTATCATATTCTCATTCACCAATGTTTTTTTCAAACTTTCCAATTCAAGAAGCTTAAGTTCATCTTCTCGGTTTTGCTCTTCCAAGTGTTGGCCCAGCTAAAAGTTGAAGTTAGTTTTTTTTTAATATTGAATTATAGGGTTTTTCCAACCTTCAATTTGTTTTCTTTTGTCGAAAGTATTTCGTTCAAACGTTGATTTGCTCCGTTTTTATCCAATTTTAAAGAGTTAAGTTCGTTTCTCAACTTGCACTGTTGATCAATCGATTTGTCAATAATATTATCTCTTTTCTGTTTCAATTCATTCATCACCAATACCAATTCTGCTCGATTCTCTTCTAATTTCAGAAGTGACTCTTCTAGATGTTTCGATTTATTGCTTTCTTGGGCTCGCGATTCTTCAAGATCGGCTTCCTTTTGTCTAAGCGCATCTAAACTATAAAAATGTATGCATTATTATTGCTTCATATGTGGTGAAGAGAAATAAAATAATTTACTTCTATATTTTATTATATAAGCGTACATCTCATACACAACGTGTCTTAAGATACAGGATTCCTACTTTGAGAATCTCGTAAACGGTAAGAAATTTAGGTCCGTTAAATGGAACAAAAATTGCGTGTTTGAGGGGATTATTTATGGTCTTTGTAGACCTACAATATCTTTTTTAGTTTTTGAGATAATAGAAAAAAACAAATTTCTGATTTCGTATAAACTTATGAATTATTTTATTAGCAACGGGCATTAGAAAATTATAAAACGTAATTTTATAATAATTTAACAGTTATCTAATGTTAACTATAGGTTTTCAAAGTTTCGCTGAATTCAGAATCATGAAGAGAATATAAATACCGCAAAATAGTTATTTACGTAACATGTGCGGAAACAGATTCTTTCGGGAATGAGTGCTTGTTTGCAAACCCGAGTGCGCGTTAGCGAATATTGTTTAAGCACAAGTTGCGTATGCTATTTTTTGCACGATTTTTTTTCTATAATTGCATTTTCAAATCTTTATTAAACCACAAAATTTAATTAGTAAGTTGTGGCTATACGCATATGCACATAATGTATACATTTGTCATTGTTTTACTACATTTACAACAAATAAATTTATAAATCGTTCGAGGGACCGCACAAAGGCTTCCGTGCTGAGAGAAGTAACGACATCTAAATGTACACAGCGGTAGACCGAGCACGTATACAACACAATCCACGCGTTTTTAGAATGCTTCAGAAATACTGGGCCGGCGAGATCTACACCCGTAGTCTGGAAAAGGAATGATGACATAACTTTGTGAGTTGGAAGATCCACGAGTTCAGTCTCCAGCGCCTTGATGGAATAATGACGTTGACAAGCAACACAACTTTTTATTACTCGTTGGACAGCTTGTTTTGCCAGTAGGACTCAATACTTCTCACAAAGTTTCCCAACTAGAAAATGTAATCCCCAATACCAAAAGAGCAGATGAGTGTTCATAATCAGCTGGTCCACTAAATGATGACAATTCGGCACGAGAATGGGATACTTGAAACTTTCAGAGACCTTCTTATGTAATAGTTTTAACTCTGATCAATCCATTGTTGTCTTTTACGATAACCAATGTACCCATTCCTATCCCTTCCTCTGGAAAGCTGATTTTCTGCAACTCACGTAATATAATAATTTGTGCACATCTCATCTTGAGTAACGTGATATGTACTTCTGGGATGGGGTTATTACAAAACTTCCAGTTGATAAAACGACAAACCCAGACTAGTGCACGAACATTTTTCATGTATGAAGAGAAACGAGGCTGTTGTAAATTAATGAAGCTTGTCATTATTATGGCTGTCTTCTTAAGCTCCTTTTCACTTCAATCGTTCACTTCAAATGTTGATAATGACCAATACTTCTTTTTAGCCACAAATGAGAGGGAGCAGCCCCTGGAGGGAAGATCCGCGGGATTTCTTTTGCCAGAAATATGATGCCACTCTTCTTTTTAGTAGTAGCTCTGATTTCTTTGACTCTATTTACAAATACCGCATACTCCGTATACGTTTAATCCATATAACTGCTGTTGATGATGACCAGAAGTAGAAGGGGATGCTTTTAGTGCATCAGTCGAGTTTCTCCACTTTCCGATAGTCGAACCTAAAAGACAACATGATCGAGGAAGGAATCCTTCTATAGTGACCAATCTCGATTTTGCCAGAGTAATTGAATGAGGTACAGATCCAAGCTGTACGCAATACAACACACGTAAGCCTTAAAGCATCCGTGAACTTCTTGCTCCACTGACTGAGATGTATACTACCTTAAGGACATGAATTTCTTACATCCACTTCGAGAAACGAGTTTGACATTCTTGAGGGACTGACTCATCCCATCCACATTTCGAAGCCCATGCTTCCTGGATCAGCAGTTTAGGTATGAGCATAGTAGGGCATAATAAACCTATAGGATCGAATATTTGACCTGTCACAGATAATATGAACAGTTTTGTTATTTTTTCTGGCATTTCCATATCATTGAATGTACATGACAGCGTATCGTTCTTGCGATTCCATTTAAGACCAAGGAGAGTCACATCCAGCCCACAGGGATTTTTGTCACAAAAAATGTCATTTCCATCAATAACAGAAGGAGTCCACACTTGTAAATCCATGTTGGCATTTTTCAATATTTTTACTGCCTCTTCCTTAAAAGCTTTGCAGTCAGCAGGAGAATCCAGCGATAGCACGCAGTTATCCACGTAAAAAATTCCTTCAATTTTTTCAGCTCCGAATTTGTGACTGTGGTTTCAACGTGATGTTGAATTACCGCTGCTAATAGAAAGGGACTGCACGTCATCCCAAAAACAACTCTGTTATGTTTATATACTTTAAACTTCGCACAGTCAGATTCCTCCCACCATAAAAATTTTTGAAATTGTTTATCCTCTTCTCGAACCTTTATCATCATGAAGGCTTTTCTGATGTCTGAAGTGATGTCAATTTTTTCTCGCGAAATCGTAACAAAAGGAAGGATGAGCTCCATCAGATTCGAACCCTTATAGAGACAATCGTTAAATGAGGGGTATCGGGACACCTTAACAGACGCGTCAAATGCAGGACGGACAGGAGTACTTGAACCTTCCTTAAAGGCGGGCCTATGTGGTAAGTAGTTTCCTTCACTGTTGTCGTTATCCATCCGTGTAATCAGTTCTTCTGCTTCCAACTCTAAAAGTTGTCGTAGTCCCCAACGCTGTTGACTTTGGAATTTCAGAAACAGCCTGATTAGTTAGGAAGTAACTATGACCTGTCCTCCAAAAAACTCCCACGACGTATCGTCCAGTATCGTCACGTGTAATTGTTTCACTGAACTGTTTCAGTGCTTCCTCCTCTATGTCATGTGCTGACTTTGTCTGGATGGGATCACTGATACCGAGAGACTCCAACTTCCACAGGTGAGAGATGTCATGTTGAACTGCTTTACTTAATGACAAAAGGTAAACCATTGACAGGCTTTTCCTAATCCTTCCACCAACAGTCCAACCTAGTGTGGTTTCCACTGCTACTAGTTCACAACGTAACTTGATAATTTTTCCGGTAAGCAGCTGTCCCCAGTAGTCATTTCCAACCAAAATGTCAACGCGGTTTTAGCCAATGCCGATGTCGGAGTGATGAATGTCGTGTTCATCGAGCTCTTTAGTGAGAATCCCAAGTTGAATTTTTGGAATGTCAGCGCAAATCTGACTGTTCTTTTTGTCGCAAAAACATATCCATTTTTTTCAGATATACGAGCAGTAGAAAGCAGTCCAGCCGCGGTAGACACATCCTCTTCTGAAACAAATCTGACCTTGTTATTTCTCCTTTGCTTGATTTGGACTTCCTGATATGTATGAAAACCAGCTTGTGCTAAAGAGATTTGCTGCTCACATCTGATCTCAGATTGTATAAAGTCTATTAGTAAGCCAATCTGTTATTGTGTGCTCGAAGCTGACTTGAGTCACACGCTGAAACATCAGGAAGCTTTCCATCACTCTTGGTGTAGTCACTTCTTTACCAGGCTCGAAGCGTGGTTTCCGACAAACTAGACTCCACTAGTGGGAACAACCAAGTGGCAGGGTCCGCTTGATCCAACTTCAATTCGGAAAGTGATCGCAAATGTGACTGTGATTTGACGTGTAACTGTGCAAGGGGTAGTTTCTCCTTGTTGGTCACATTGGAAATTACAAGAGATAGCAGCTCCGTTACGTAAACTTGTAGTAGCAAGTATGTCGTCCGTAACGCTTTTTAAGAGCTGCAATTGCTTGTGAGTAAAGTCCTGCGGTTTGATTGTAACTGTCAATCAGCTGTTGAGCTTTAGAATCAGTTTCCATGTATTGAACTAAATAGAACATCTAATTCCTCGTCGTCATGTATCTTCTTGAAAGCCACCAGGAAAGCCATTGTTTCAAGTCTCCTCCAAATTTTATTTCAATGGTAGGTAACTTGACTTTCCGGCGGTCAGTTTCAACGGACACTGTGAGGAAATGTCGTCATCTTGTGGGACCGCTAACAATTTCACAACCTTATTTTTCATGGGAATATATATCTTCTTAAGTTCGTGAACCGTCTCACACTCTTTGTCCACGTCATCATCAGATGATTTGTTTTGGATCATATAGTCCATAATTTTGCTATTTATTTCTCCTAACTTAGTCTGGGATTTATCCAGCAAAATATCAAGGGCTTCAACATCTTCCTTATTGATATGTGATGCATATGAATTTAGGCAAGCATTCTGCTGCCACGCTTTTTGTTTATTGGCACGTTTTGTTTTTGTTTGTTTATATATAACGACTAATAATAAATATCATTTTGTCAAACGTCAATTATTTTATTAATATACAACAGTGGTGTCAGAAGTATTTTGAAGTGATTACAGAACAAATAAGAAGAAAAGAATAAGATGCCACTTACTAAAGAAGACTACGAGAATTTAGTTAGGCTCTTCGCCACCGCCTTGCATTCGGCACTGTCTACTGCCAATAAGCCGGCTGGCACTACTCCTACTTCTCAAACCCCTAAATTCCGTATCAGTGAGTACAAATTATGTGATTCTGAATTTTGTTCTGTGGCCGGTTACTTTCAACGCTTCGACTGGGCCTTAGAACTTAGTCTTCTACCAACAAAAGAGTTCGACAACTACGCAAGAGTGTACATGGGCCCTGAACTTAATAAAGCCCTTTGCATTTGTCGAGCCCCACCGACCCACAAAGTTTAGACTACGATAACATTAAAAAGTTACTTATTGCACACTACGATGCAGGAAAAAACAAATTTGCCGAAAGTATTAAATTTCGTGCTATAGTACAGGATAAAGGAGAAACAATGGCTCAGTATGCGTTAAGACTACGGCAAGGGGCAGTGCACTGCGACTACGGCACCTTCCTGGACAGAATGCTTATCGAACAACTACTACACGGACTAGATAGTAAAGATTCCGTCGATGCTATTGTGGCTAAACAACCTTCAACATTCAGTGATGCCTACAACATTGCACTACCTGTAGAGGTAACGAAGAATACTACAGCTGTAGTTAAGGCTGAGGAAGTTCCTGAACTTACCCACAAGGTAGGCTATAGGCGTACACAAAGTGAGAGTTCGTCGTGAAGACCGAGCCCAGGGGAGCATAAGTGCCTGTTACGGCTGTGGGGGCAATCACTTACGACGCTTATGTAAGTTCCTTAATGCAGAGTGCCGCTTCTGCGGAAAAAAGGGCACATCTCGACCGTTTGTCGCTCTAAGACGTCGCAGGTAAACATACGTGAAAATGTCATTACATCTCTAGCACTTTGTGACGACCTATATGAGGTACATAAACTGAATAAGATTGAAAGTACCAACGCTGTCAGGGCTACAGACAAGAAAATGATTACACTTACGATCGATGGACGACCATTACCAATGGAGCTGGGTACTGGCGCACCCACCGGAATGGTGTCATTGGATACCTTACGTTCATTGAAACCATCTTACAAGTTGATTCGAACAGACAGACAATTTGCCAGTTATTCAGGACATAAAATTCACTGCATCGGCCGTATTGTCGTAAACGCGAGGATTGGAACTACGACACGCCGACTCAACTTACATGTAGTTGATTGCGGCTATTCTCTACTTGGTAGGGACTGGATATCCACATTCGAAATAGATAGATCACGTCAATCAAATAGTTGTGGAAGCACCTACATTACGAAGTGATGCTCAAGTACGACTGAATGCTCTTCTGAATGCATACAATGATGTTTTTAGTGATGTCGCAGGGAAGATGTCAGGCCCTCCAGCTACACTCAACTTGAAAGATGGAATCAGTCCAGTTTTTGCCAGAGCCTGCGACATAGCATTTGCACTACGGGAAGCGTACGCTCAAGAAATAGATCACAAGATAGCGTTCAGGTTTTTACGAACGTGTAGAATATTCAGAGTGGGCCTCAACTACTCACGTTGTAGCTAAAAAAATTGCAAAATTCGGATTACTGGTAACTACAAGCCTACACTAAACTCAAGAATGATTATAAACGAACACCCTATCCCTCGGGCCAAAAGCCTGTTTCACGAAATGAAGGGTGCGGCACTGTTCTGTCACCTAGATATTACGGATGCTTACTCACATTTGACTGTCGATGAAACTTTCAGTCACGCCTTAACTCTGAATGCTCCCACTCATGGACTCATCAGACCAAAGAGAGCGGTCTACGAAGCTGCGAATATTCCCGCCATATGGCAACGGCGCATGGAGACGCTCCTTAAAGGTATTCCTAACGTTCTAAATTTTTATGATGATATTCTCTCGTGTATGCAAAGACTTTTGATGAATTACTTGCTACTCTTGAAACCCTGTTGAAAGTGCTCCAATCTAATGGACTTCGGCTGAATAAGGAAAAATGTGTGTTTGCTTCACCAGCAGTCAAATTCTTGGGGCATAGAATCGATAAAAACGGAATCCACAAGTCCGACAAACACGTGAAAGACGTTCGACACTCTGCTACCCCAACTTCACATTAAGAATTGCAACTATTTCTTGGTAAAGCTACCTACTATAGCTCGTTCATCCCAAATCTTTCAACCAGAGACCGCCCCTTAAGAGATATGTTAAAGAAAGAAACATTTCAATGGACTGAAGAAGCTACGCAAGCGTACCAAGACATAAAGAGTGTCTTAATGTCACCACAAGTGTTAATGACTTACGACCCAGACTTACCACTACTATTGGCTACGAATGCAAGCAAAACAGGACTGGGAGCCGTCCTCTCCCACCGCCTAAGTGATGGGACCGAACGCCCGATTGCATATGCCAATCAAACTCTTTCGCCAACCGAAATACGATATCCCCAAATGGACAAAGAAGCACTTTCCATTGTGTGGGCGGTTCAGAAGTTCTTTCTTTATCTATACGCTCGTCACTGAACTTTAATTACTGACCACAAACCGCTCTCACAGATTTTACACCCTGAAAAATCTTTACCGTCGCATGGTAAATTATGCTGAATTACTGGGGAATTTCGATTACGACGTAATTTTCAAAACTTCACGGAACAGCGCAATGCAGATTACTGTTCCCGGTTGCGGAAGAAATGCCCAGAAAGCAGGTCAACAGACGATGATTACGACGCTTTTGACAATTTCATGGTGAACCAAATACAGCAACTACCAGTAAGAGCTGAGCGAATTGCCAAAGAAACAAAAAAAAACCCTCATCTTAATAAAATAATGCAAATGCTGGAGTCAGGACAAAGCCTAACGCGAGAAGGCTACAAAGCGCCATAGATGCATTACAGGGTGGTAATTCCGAAGTGCTTGAGATGCACAATTCTCAACGACCTTCACATGGCACATTTAGGAATCGTGAAGATGAAAGGCTTGGCCCGTTCATTTGTATACTGGCCGGGCATTGACAGCGACAATGAAGCAACGGCGAAAGCTTGCAGTGAATGTGCAAGACATGCACATGCACCACCAAAGTTAGTCAACACCACTGGGAGTATCCTCAAGCACCATGGGAACGAATCCATTTCGATTACGCTGGACCTTTTAAAAGGGTTATGATGCTGGTCGTGACCGATGCATACAGCAAGTGGTTAGAAGTTAAGGTGACACATACTTCGACTACCAGTGCAACGATTGCTATTCTTGACGAGCTGTTCGCCGCTTATGGTGTTCCAATCGCTATTGTTTCTGACAATAGATCAAATTTTACTTCTGTGGAATTCAGTGACTACTTGAAGATGGTTGACGTCAAAAATTCCACAAACGCACGGCTCCGTATCACCCAGCTACAAATGTTCAGGCTGAGCGATGTGTTGAAACAGTGAAGGGCGCCCTTAGAGCCATGGGAGCTACTAAGAATTACATTCAAAAACATTTGAATGAATTCCGTAGACAATACCGGAAGGCTGAAGTCGAGAACTCCATCAAGTCTTCAGATAAAATGGAAAGACGTCTATACCCTAGTTTGTATTGCACTGTTGCCTGATTTCTATTACCCGACGGAAGTTTCAATAAAATTAAATATTTATTTTTGTTTACATTTTAAACAATGTTATTTAAAATTTTGCATGTGGACAAGCACTCAACCTTTAGAAACTGAGGATGCACTTGGCGGAAGTCCACAATCAATTGAATTCGGACGGACTGTTCCAAGAACCCACCAGCCTCTTTTTGTTTTATTGGCTAGTTTTGTTTTTGTCGAAAAACTTATCGTTTCAATTTAATTTAAATAAAAAAAAGAAAAATTATTTTAAATTTTTTAATTTTTAATTTTTTTTCATTAATTATTTTTTTTCTTTTTTACAATTCCTTTATTTTTTTTTTTTTTTTTTTTTTTTTTTTTTTTTTTTTTTTTTTTTTTTTTTTTTTTTTAACTTTTTCATATTTTTTCTTTAAAATTTTTTTTATTTTTTTTTTTCCTTTTTTTTTTTTTCATTTTTCTCTTTTTTTTTTTTTTTTTTTCTCACTTTTTTTTTTTTAATTTTTTAAAAAAATTTTATTTTTTCCCTTTTTTTCATTTTTTTTTATTTTTTTTCTTTTTTTTATTAATTTTGCTTTTTTTTTTTTTTTTTTCTTCCCCTTCTCTTCCTTTCCACAAAAAAATAAATTTATTTGTATTTCAAAAAAAAAATTAAAAAAAAAAAAAATTAAAAAAAAAAAAAAAATAAAAAAAAAATATTTCATGGGCGCTTTGGGGGTGTGTGTCTCCCCTTTCCTTTAATTCAAATTACTTAACAACCAAATTTTTTAATTTTTTCAACCCTTATATAGGAAGCAACGCATTTCGGCTTTTTTTCTCTCCTGAATATGAGTTTTTCTATGTACCCTTGAAATATTGCCATATTAACTGTATATATATATATATATATATATATATATATATATATATAAAATTGTTAAATGTTTGCCCTTCTGTTTGTCTGTCTGTCTGTTTGTTACGCTACTCCTCCGAACGGCTGGACCGATTTTGACAAACAATACCTCAAAATTCTTAGAAAATTCCCACTTAGAGCGTAGGCTATGTTGACCTGACCTTTGACCTCTGACCCGGGAGTAGTGACCTCACGTCTTTAATTTGAAATTTGTCTAGATTAGGCCCATTTTCAAATGGGTTTGGTTACTAGTATATATATAAAGAAAATGGCTAGTAATAAATATCATTTTGTCAAACGTCAATTATTTAATTACATATACAACAATAGGTATGGCTTTTAACGCATCTTCCAGCTCCTTAATAGATTTCTTTAAATCGTTACAAACAAACAAACACTGATTCACTAATTATTGCAGCACAAACGTATATCTCGGTGGGACCTCCAAATGTTGAGATAGGGGCTTGAAAACTACCCGTTTTAGCCGATCTCCTTATTCTTTTAATTATTTCAATAAATAGGTGACACTAAAAAAACGATTTGAATTTTATTATTGACAAATAACTACTTTTTTTTATCAAAAACTCTGGCAACTCAAAAAAATAGAGTAACAAAACTAAATAACATGCTACTCATACAACAGTTCCGCAACATCGTTTTTCTTTGTGTGGAGACCGGCCATCCTTCCCTACGTAAACACAATGTCTAAAACAGACCTTATATTCTACATAGATTTTCCTATTTTTAGGAATATTTACAAAAATAATTTTTTACACACTTTTTCTTAAAATAAAAGTTGTTTGTAATTTAATTATACACAACTTTGTTTAAACTACTTTTTATCGGATATATAAATTATTATTATGACTATAAAAACACATCACACTCGAAGAATACTACAAAAAAAAAGTTGGTGGGAATTTTATTCTCTATAACTTTTCTTTCTAAAAAAGATGTGCAGTTCTGAATGAAACGGGAAGTCATGTGTGAATGTACGTGAGAAAATTTTTGTTCAATCACCAATCATCAAGTGAAAGATTGTAAGTTGAACTTAAACCGAAGTTTTATAATCAATGGTGGTTATGAAAATAAATCATATTTTGCTTTTCGACTAGGAAGAGTTTCTGCAATCTTTTGAACTGGATTAGATTAAAAAATGATAAAATGATAAATTATTATCATACTAAAAAGTATCTCAAATGAAAAACATAAAACACAGTCGTGTTCAATGTAAAATTAAAAATTAATAAACTCACTAATCCTTAGATGTAGATACTTCCTCTAGTTGTTTGCTAAGAGTCAAATCATTGTTTTCTTTATCAGCCATTTTTTTTGCTTCAAGTTCCTCTATTAACGAGCTATGATTGTTACATGTATTTTGCACAAAGTGAATATTTTGTTTTAACCCATTAAGTAGCGTGGTATTATCTTCAACCTCTTTATTTAAAACATTCACTTGCATTTTTGCATTTTCAATTTGTCCTTCAAATTGTTTGATCGATTCTCTTAACTTTGTTAATTCTTCATTTTTACACTTAATTTCAGTTTTGTGCTGTATTAAATCTCGCTCATAATTATCCTGAATACGACAAATTTGATTTTTTTTCATTAATTTCCTGTAAAATGGTTTCTTTCTGCATTTGATAATTTTCAAACTGTTCTTTAGATTTATTTTTCAGTTCTGCAAGATATTTATTTTCATATTCATAATTGCTTTGCAATTTACCATAGTGTTCCATTAGCATATTTTTAATTTTCTCGGTATTTAACATTTCGATTTCAGTTTGAGATCTGTAAACATTTTCAAGTTGCACTAGCTGCTCTAGTTTCTGTTTATATTCCATGAGATTAGTTATTGGATCTTTTAAAGTATTTTTCGTTTCTTGCGCCTCCTGAAGATGTATTTGCATGGTGTGGCGCATTATATTTTCCTTAACCTGTGAAAAAAGTTCTAGTAGGTATATTACGGATAATTTAAAGTACAAGTCATACCCTATTTTTCACTAACGATTCTGTTTCAATATGCAAAAGAGAACTCAGAGTTGTTGTGTTATGATCCCGTTGTTTCCCTAGTCTACGATCTTGAATATCATCTTGATTTAGTAAGGAGTTATCGTTAACTCCAGGTGCATCCATTATTGAAATAATGCCTATAAGTGGATTCTACAAATTATTTATGAAACAAGATACAAAATTGATGTAAATGTACTCACCTAATGCGTTTATATAAACTATTTTGAAGAATAATTTAACGAATTTGAATTCAAAGTTTATACTCTAGTTTGTATTGCACTGTTGCCTGATTTCTATCACCCGATGGAAGTTTCAATAAAATTAAATATTTATTTTTGTTTACATTTTAAACAATGTTATTTAAAATTTTGAAAATTTGAAGAAAAGTTTCGAGTGACAAACTTACTGGTTGACCTTGATGTACCTAATCTAATAGTTTAAAATGCAAATACAGTTTGAAATTTCAAATAATTGAATGCGATCCATCAAATTCTTTCAAATTGGACAGTGGCGTAACTACCAGTGTTGCGCTGAACACAAGCCACCCGCCACAGGGTATTATATTATACAGGGTGTCCAGAAACTCTCCTGACAAACCAAGACCGGAGATTCTTCAGATAATTTTAAGACAATTTAACCCAATTCACCTAGTCCGAAAATGCTTCCTAAGGGAGCTAGAGCTCTTTGAAGATGGCGCCTTGTAAATAGTTTTTTTTAAATACCTCTAGAACGCTTCTACTTAGAAAAACAAAAACTGGTATGCTTATTTAGCCTTCAGAGATGAATCGATTCCATCAATTGCGAATTTCTAATACCGGTCATAGGCGTCCGTTTTGGGTAGGTCAACGGTTATTTTAACGCATAACTTTTTTGTCTTTAAATTTTAAGCATTTGTGACACTAGATTATTAAATTTTCAGGTATTCTAGTACTAAAAGGTACTCTTACTTTAAAGTCATTAGGATACACCGTTTTCTAGAAAAATGGATTTGAAAATTTTTTATTTTTTTGTCATTAAAGTTAAATTTATATTTTTTGCACTAGTTGGATCTGAACTGCCAACAAAAGTAAAACTTACGTTTTTCATTGTCAAATTGTTGTCAGTTCGCGAAGTTTATCTTTTAATTTTACCAGACGCCATCTTCAAAGAGCTCTAGCTCACTTAGGAAGAATTTTCGGACTAGGTCAATTGGGTTAAATTGTCTTAAAATTATCTGAGGAATCTCTGGTCTTGGTTTGTCAGGAGAGTTTCTAGACACCTTGTATAATCAGAGAAACAACTCTTGTGGAAGGAGAAGGTGCACTCCTTCCATCTCGCGTATTGGTAGTCGCCATGTTCCATAACTTGTATTACATTATACTTTTTTCGTCTAGAAAACTTTGACAAGTTTGTAAACTAGACGGAATACTAAACTAGAAATCCCTTCCAACTTTTTTTATGCATACAATTTTATAATGTAGAAGTGTAGAATATATGATGCATCGTACGATTAGTTTCTAAACTTACAAATGCAATTGTTTGTGTTCCACGCAATTGAATGAGCTAGCATTTACATGATGTAGTAGAGCTTATTTAATAAGAATTTACTTAAATTTTTTCATATGCAAAACCGAGGTATTAAATAACTTCTTTAACTATAAAATAAAGAAAACAATCAGGTTTTACTAATGGACATGAATTATACGCCCTAGCCTCGACAAAATCTGAAAATTCATGAGGCGAATTAATATTTAATAACCATTCCTTACAATTTTCCCAATTGTTTACAAATTTAAGCGCTTTGCTAGCCATATAACCAGCAACGTGCTACTGTTTACATCATACACATCTTTTATTAGGTTCTTGTATACATGATGAAACTTCATTGCCCACCTTCCTTTTTCGTGAAGCTATAAAGTTAATACATTTTAGAGAAAGAAATAATGTATTTTAACTTCAAAATACAATAATGCCATTTCACATAACACATTTGCTAAGAAACCCATCGGTAAAAATTGGTATATTTGCATTAGGTATTTATAATAATAACAATCTTAATATCTTGCTCGTTAATTTGTTCTATTTCCAAAACCTCTTGTAAAATCACAGGCAATGCATCTGATTTCTGTTGTTGCTCCTTAATGTTTTCATCACCTTCCAAAACATCTACTGAAATTGCAGGTAACGCATCTGATTTCATACGTTCTTCCATTAGTATGCTGTTCAGGTATTATTTCTGATACAGAGCAGGTATATTGTTTTATGTATTGGTATAACATAAGTCTTTTCGTGTCAGGTACAATGAACTCTTTCTCAAAGTGACGGTCACAAACCTAGTATGATTTATATATTGCACTTGTCATTAGTTCTTAAAACCGAGGATGATTTACACGGTCTATCCACTTCTGAAAATTTTCAAAACTATCTTTTCGAAATCGATGTCGCTTGGAAGTGAAATCAGTACAATTCATTTCGCAACAACGCATTGTTTTCATGAGCACTTCCATCATTGACACTTATTTATTACATTCTACGCACAGTCAACATTTATCTGCAGCTATTTATTTACAAACGCACAAACAATATATTTACAAACTAAAACTTAAAAGCTGAAACAATTAGCATTGTCAAAGTCATTCTAATGTCTAATATTTTTTAATTATTCTCACCTAGCAACCACATAAAACACCCAGCAACGGAGAAAGCTTTTAAAGCAACCTTTATGGGCTTTGAGATCTCTTATCAATCGAATGCTTAGTGGAAAGATTCCGGAGGACATAACACCCATTCTTTACGAAAAGCCACTGCGACCTTTAAACAAAAAAGTTGGAGGGATAAGGCTCATTGCAGTTCGGAATACTTTTAGAAGACTAGCAGCTAAATTTGAGTGTGCCTCTGTCCAGGATATTTTGAGAGATTATCTTCAACCAAAACAAGTTGGTTTCGGTTCCAAAAGAGGGTGTGAGGCTGCTGTACACACCGCAAGAAGTTTCCTAAAGAAAAACACTTGTTCCAACAAAGTGCTGTTGAAAGTGGAATTCAATAACGCTTTTAATTCCGTACAAAGAAAGGAAATGCTAACCCAGATCAAAACCAGTCTCCAACTTTGAATCCCTTTCTCTGGCAATCCTATTCAAAACAATCGTTTTTGTACACACATGTATATGCTCTTAAGTAGGTGCACAACAAAGGGTTCTTTGTGGACCTTTGGCTTTCTCTAGTGATCCAGCCAATAGTTGATTGCTTAGAATCAGAATTCAATGTCTGCGGTATTTAGATGACGGCACTATAGCAGGGGAAGCACAAACAGTCCTCGAAGATTTTAAGTTCTTAGTTCAAAATGTCAGTCTCTTGGTCTTCAAATTAACTCCTCAAAGTGCGAGCTGTTTTTTGGACAGGAATGGGTCCGACAATTTTACAAAACTTTTAAAAGAAAATATCTCTCTTTTAGGATCGCCGTTAACAGAATAAGCTACAGAAAGAATCATGGAATCCAAACACATGGAAATGACCTAAGCTTTTTGAGCAAATTAAAACACGACATTGCTCATTTCCTGTTAAAAAATTGACTGAGTGTGTCGAAGCTAACATGCCTTTTGTGCACCACACGCTATATGGTTTTGATAGAATAATAGCAAGATTTGAGACGTTAATAAAATCTTTCGAGACCCTCACAAATACTACTTTGGATTAACAAACTTGGTCAATAGCGTCACTTCCTATTGGTAACGGAGGAATTGAAATAAGGAAAATTAGTGACTTGTGCCCTTTTGCCGTTTTTTCATCCGTCAATAGGACTTTTAGCCATGACGCCTTTATGTGCCCCACAATCTCAGATGTGACTGATTTGCCCTATCATAGATGCTCTAAAAAGTGGAATGTTTTCAATACGCACACACTCGAACTCGTTCAATTTTAAAGAAAATTGGAATCAAATCAACGTAAGAATATAATCAGTGACTTAAACTTCTTTTCCAATATATGTCAAGCAAGATACAATGCATCCTGTGTCCCCTAGCCTGATCTTGGATATCGTTAGTTCCCTCAAAATGGATTTGGGTCGCTTTTAAACAATAAAAGTTTTAGGACTTCGATGGGATTGCGTTTGGGAAATAACATCTGCCAGCCCCACACATGCATTTACGAGGATAATGTCGATTCTTTGGGACTACACGGACTTCATTGTAAAAATAGCGCAGGCAGACGATCTCGAAACGCCCAATTAAATGAAATTATCAGATGTGCATTGTCCTTGTAGAAATACCATCAGTTTTGGAACCAGTTGGACTCTCGCGAGATGACGGCAAAAAATCGGATGAGATCACTCTCATTCCTTGGAAAGATCGCCAGTCCCTTTTGTGTGGGATGCAACTTGCAGTAACACCGGCTTTTCCTCTCATGTGAAAATCGCAAGCTACAGTTACGAATTAATAGCATAGAATGCTACAAATAAGAAAAAATGCAAACACAAAGGCATAACTGAAGATGGTTCCACATTCATCACTTTCGTAGTAGAGACTTTAGGACCTTTTAGTAATGAAACCAAGCAATTCCTAAATATTTTGGGAAATATATTTATCGAAAGTCAGGTGATTTAACCTCAAGTTTCTATTCTACATTATTCTATTTGACATTTCCTCCTACGGCCACAATAGAGGAAATATTCTATCTCGTTTAAATAATAATTGTTGAATGTTTTAAAATGTTATACTATTGTGGATTTTAAAATAAAAAACAATCATACTTACTTATTTTATTATTATACTTACGAATAACGAGAAACCGAATAAAAGTAACTTATTTTATGTTATCGAAGAATGAAAACGAACACTGATCAACAAAATAATTCACAGTACATGGAACTTAATATCGCAAAATTTAGTTTATAAACACAACGTTCAAAACATGCCGCCACAACCCAAACCGTGGTATGCAACGCCACCGTAGTTGATCCAAAAACTTCTCTGTTTTTCCCACTTAAGTTACATTTATACCCTAATTGTATGTTATGTGATCAAAAACACACAAGTAACTAATTTATGAGTAAGTGATGGTGAAGTAAACTTTGATGAAAACTTGGTCCGCTTTTAGTTGGACGACTTTCCGTATTACATTGTCAAAGTTTTGTCAAGTTCATCAAGTTTACAAACTTGTCAAAGTTTCTAGACGAAAAAAGTATAATGTAATACAAGCTAAAAGTATTCATGTCATATTCGAATTTGAAATAAACATTCATGTGTACCTAATATGTAACAACTATGGCCGTCTTGACCTACAGGCCGACAGGTTCAAATCGTGACGTCACAGTAAGAGTCGTAAGTAACACAACCCAATTTTCGTCACATGCTTTAATTTCATAAATATTATAATTTAAATCATGTTGAGTACAACGTTTGAGGTACTAAACGATAGAAGGATCTGTATTAAAACTTCAAATGTTGCGGATATGGTCAACTATAATTTTCATGCTGACAAATTGTGCTGTAAAAGTGATCACCTCGGAATTTCAGTAGTTACGTTCACCATAAATTTTTCATAACTTCGAATAGTAAGTGACTTTGTAGCATATAATTTTATTAAATTTGGGACTACTTTCACCGAGAAATAATAGGTCAAACTTTGAAATAGATTAAAATTTATTTTAGTAGGGAACCTATAACATACAGAATAATTATTAGTGGACAATTAATGAGAATAAAATGTAATAACCATCATCTTTAATCACTTCGTGGTTTCTTATTATAATTTCATCTCAAAAATGTTTCATACAAACAGAAATGTTTTTGGAAACAACTAAATCACTTTGAGGTATTTTTCCAACCATAAAGAACGTAGAGATTCTTTATGGGTACACACACACAACAAAGGATGTTAGGTTTAAACCATTACCTGCTTACCTATGTATTGTAAATTTAATAATTAAAAAAAGTAAAACGGAATTTATTTAAATAATTATGAAAAAAACTACAATTGTTCAAAAACACATCACACACTATCCCAATACAACACAAACTAATTTTTACAAATATACAACTACAAAACAACACGTAAAATCAACAAAATATCAAATTTAACTTCAAAAACACAAAAAAAAATCCAAATTCTTCAACGATGCGCGAGAATCTTAAAACTCTGACGATGACGTCACAATAAACAACAGCGAATAACCTGACGGCCTGGAGTTCAAGACGGCAATGACTATGCCCACAACTTGCAAACTTTAGACGATAGTACTATATTTTGTCATTTACAGGCATATGATACAGAATCCTTGAATGTATTCCGACACCCTGTGTTTTTAATCATCAATTTAAGCATTGAACATGTTAGTATGTATCGAAAGAAGACAACAAAAGCCATCAATTGATGATTAAAAACATAGGGTGTCCCATTTGAATTAAGCAAGTTTTTGAGGTCAAAGTTGTTCATATTGGCACAAAAATTTTGATGCGATTTGAGTTTCCATTCATATGTGAGTTACTGTAACATATCGACAATTGCCAAAACAAATTAGGAACTAAAATATTGATATCATCTTGAAATATGAACGATAACAATTCAACATGATTTTAATTTTTTTTTTAATCGATAGAACTAAAAAACCAGTCATTTTTTGGGTATGGTATAGTAATTAAACTACACCTTAAATTTTACGTAGAATCTGAAAATAAAATAAAAAATAGCATGTTCCATTTGAAATAAGAAAGTTGACAGCTTCGTATGAACGAAAATATTTTGTCTGAGTTCAGTGATGTCAAAACAGGCGCAGCACTATTTTCAGAAAATGAATCGAATTCGTTTTCTATATACTTTTAATGCACGCTCGATGTGCCGGACCCTGTATACGTTGTTTATTTTATATTCAAGCTTATACAGGAATCAACGATGCGTGAGACGCAGATAGTATATATAAGATTCCTTTTGTTTTTATTATTAGTGTCAGTTAGTTGGCTGATGATGATATCTTAGCTACTATGTGTTCGAGTATAGTTTTTTTGTGCAGTTTTTAGGTGTTTTCCTTTTTGTAACAGATAGACGCTGCATAGACGTTCCATTCCTTTGAGCCACATTTTATCTTAGTAATCTGGGTTAAATCTAAATACTTGAGCTTTCTACAGTTAAAATATTTTCAATTCATTATAATACACTATGTATATAAACTCTGTCCGTGTAGTACGTGGACGTTTGATATTGCCTTTAAAAGTAGATTTATTCAAAATCAGTTTTGGCCATTCTTTTAGGTTTAAAAATATTTTCAGTTATACAGGGTGTATAATGCACCACCTATCAACTTTCACATTATACCACAGAAAAATAAACTGTACAGAAACATCACTCCGGGAATTTTTTGTTTTCGTGAAACCGCACACCCGCGGCACGCACATTACTAGTATGGCCGATTGTGGCGGAGAAACCCAATATTTGAATAAAAATTGTACGCACTTGTAAGTGTAATTATAATGTTCAATTGATTTTAATACTTGTTGGTGTTTAAAACAGTACATCCATGTATCACAAACGTTTAAACGACAAACACGTTGTCGTATTCTTTAATTACCTATTACAAATTCACTTTTATTTACATCTCTTTGCAGTTCGTCGAATTGCTAAATAAATTTAAAATTGTAGCGCAAAAAATATAAGCTTAATTCATTCGGTCTAAAATAAGCAAAATCGGATCAGCACAAACAAAAATTAATTTGTCATTTACAACGGTAGTTGATAGATTTATTATACGCGCACCCCACTACGGATTTCTTAACAACATAAAAATTTCACAAGGTTTGAGAAGAGTGTTTGTGTTTGTACATTTTTGTAAAATATTCCCAATTTCAGCTGTAGGTAAATGTAGGGCACCAAATTTTAATTAAATTAGAGGATTTTATTTCTTAAAATTTGCTAACAGAATTTTAAACACACAAAATAAACAACAAACAAAAAAACGCATAAAAAAATTATTAAAATTACACATTTGTAATTATTATAAATAAATAAACACTTTTTTTGTTATTTTCGTTGTGTTTATTGAAATTCCTTAAGAAAGACAGAATGTGCCGCTTGAAGAAATAGTATACTCCGTACAAAATCTAAACAGCCGCTCAATTCATATTGTGACTAAAAGGATGTCAATAGCGACATGCGCGAAAAAAATGTTTCCCATCCAACATCAAAGTGCCGACGGTCGACTGATGTTTCTGTATAGTTTATTTTTCTGTGATTATACAGTGTGTCTCTTGCAAGACGCAACATAGGAATTTCACTATAGAAAAAATTGAATTGATCCACTAAGACTGGAATTTTCGTATTGACTTATACGTTACAATTAATTGTTATTGCGTGTTCCTTACTGTAATATCTCCTAATTTAATTTTTGAAAATAAGTGTGTATACAATCCCTGAGAAAGTTCAAATGGTTAAGTGGGTATACAGTGGTGAAAGCTATAGAAACACTTCTGCTTTGTTTGCTGCATTTTTTCGGATCGGCCAATTCCAAATAGCAGTACAGTGATGAGAGTAGTGCGACTATTTGAAGAAACAGGCAGTGTACATAAGCGTCTGAAGCTGGTTCAACAAAACCAGAACATCGACAATGCCAACGATGAAGAAATTGAGTCCAACCCTAACATTAGCATTCGACAACTAAGTGTCGACTGTGGTGTATATAAGTGTTGAGTTCATAAAACTTTTAAAAAGCATAAATATAAGTCATATCATTACCCACATCACCAGGAAACATTCAGAACCGATGCTGACAAAAGACAAGACTTTTGTGAAACATTAATGAAGATATGCAATAATGACATGAATTTTGTTAAGAATATTTGCTTTACCAATGAATGTTCGTTTGATATAAATGGAGCACCAAACAACCAAAACTTTCGTTATTGGAGCACTCAAAACCCTCATTTATTTGTACCAGCGCACACACAATATCCCCAAAAAGTGAATGTTTGTTAATACAATAATAGGCCCATTTTTTATTGAAGGGACACTTACTGCGGATAAATATAGAAACTTATTGATGCAGCAGATTTTACCCGCATTAGATCAAGTAGCTGAAGAAGATGTAGTTGTGTGGTATCAGCATGATGGGTGTCCAGCACATAATGCAAATCAAATAAAGCATCTTTTAAATGAAGCACTTCCTAGAACCTGGATTGGAAGAGGTGGGGAAGTTACTTGGCCACCAAGATCACCAGACTTGTCCCCCAACGATTTCTTTTTATGGCCTTACATACATATATTCAAAGGTTTACACCGACAGACCCCACGACACAATTGAGTCTTGAAAATATAAAATTGTGGAAGTTTGCTTCAATATACCAGCAAATATGATTGCAAATGTGCAACGAAACTTCTATGACCGATTGGGGCACTGTTTAGCAGTAAATGGACTGCAGTTTCTATAAGCCAAGCACTTCGCATGTAATACCTAATAGCTTTAACTTCTATATATCCACCAACAAATCGGTTCTTTTCAGAACCACTAACACATTTATAGAAAAGAATTTTTAATACGATGCAATTAAAACTTAAAACGACAATCACTTTTAATAAAAAACAGTATTTGATATTACAACATGTTTTACAATTGTTCTTGGATGGTTAGAAAATAACAATCTTGTTTGTTGACTCCTGGATTCTAGTAAAACCTGAAATAGAAAGTGGGAAGAGAAATAGTAAATTAAATAATTTAAAGCACAAACCATTTCGTTCTCATTATTCATAAAATTGGAAATCTTAATCGGACATCTTCTAAAAATCTTCATTAATCCATGAGTTTCAAATAATTGTTTACAATCAAGAAGCTAAAACGTCAAATTCTGGGTTATACTTTACTTCGCTGATACTGAATAAAGTCCTTTGAACATCTACATCTGTTTATCTGTAGAGACAAACTACTCGATTCATACTGATCTAAATATCTGTCTTACCCATAATACTAACTGTATTGACTTAAAATAAAGTTTTAGCTTTAGAATACCTGCATATTCTTGCAAGATGCAAGTATTATGTCTAATAGTTTACACACAGGTTTACAATACAAGAAAACAAACAACTCATTTATCCTCAAATTCAATAAAGACAGGTTTTATGCAAAAGTATTTGATTGTGCTTACTTCAATAGTTATTATAAAATATGAAAGCAACTGAACATTGATTAGAATTTTCGTAAAATCACAAACTATTAAATATTTACTTTTTACAAAGTTAAAGAATAATATTTACATTTGAAGAAAGATTAGACATTCTACACTTGCTATCTCCTTCTAACTTTAACAAAATGCCGTAACGTATAGGGTATACAACAATCCGAAATTTTCATAGCAATAATACATCAAATAAAATTTGTTCTATAGTAAAAATCCTATGTTGCGTCTTGCCAGGGACACACGGTATATTTTTTATTGTTTATTCTAATGGCCGTATTCACCACTTAAAAACTTAAGCCCAATTCTTAACACCATAGCAACAATTGTTTTAAGCATCGCTTAAGATTAAGCCTGTATATTGGTGCATACGGCCATAAATCTATATGAAAAACTATAGGGACTTTATGTATCCGAGCCTTACTCAAAAATTATACTTTTAAGGCATCGATTTTAAACACTACCTTGGTTTAATATCGGCCTTCAGACACTTGTGGTTTTTTTAGGTTTTTATTTTAAATATTAAACTCAAATTTAATTCACACTTTGGACGGTAACGACTTTAACTATCCATGGTTTAAAAGTTGGCATCCGTTATACTTTTATACATGGTATGAGAAAAAAATGTCAAACTTGTAATCGAAAATGATGAATAACTTGATAAAATCAAATCCTAGATGTAGAATTGAAACATGTTGTTAAGTAATCTAAGAGAATAGGCAACGCTGTAAGTTGTTGTATTTGAAGAAAAAAAACATGTTATGTTATATAAATGTATCTTAAGTTACAATTCAAATAGAATATCAAAAGTAATCTTGTTTGCTATTACAAAAGCAGAGTAATTAATGAATAAAACATTCCTCAGTATATGTTAAAAACTGTCACTAAGTTTCAACGTCATACTAATTTGCGTCTTCTAGTTACTTAGTAAAAAGGTTTTTTAAAAAAAATATTTCAAACCCCGTATATTTCAAACCCCGTATAATAAAAACAAGACCGTTTAAGACTTATGTTTATATCAAGTTTTTGTGTTAAAATTAAGTAAGGAACAACATTCTGAAGTTTGGCTTCGTGCAACTTAATTAAAACCATGTGTACTGTGGTGTAACCTACCACCAGCAGCCAAACTCCAGTCCCCTAAACAGCAGCATTGCTACCTGCTTTATTGTCACAAGAAATTAACACTTTAATTATGTAATAAAAAATTTCTCCTTATCACATTTGCAAAACAAAAAATAATTTTTGGGCAAAATTCAAATTCGCAAATACATGCACTAGTGTTTTTATCCCAGCAAAATAGTTTACGTTTTACGTGGAACTCTACATCGTTCCGACACCAACAAACGTGTAAAAAGAGTATTGAAAATGCGTTTTAGAAAAAAATAGTTCAAATAAAAGTTATATAGACAATAAAATTTTCGATAACGTTTTTTCTATGCTTGTAATTTTTGGAGATATGGTTAAAACAGTTACGGACACATATTCAAGAAGTAGTTTAAACAAATGTTATGTACCTACTATTAAATTATAAACAACTTTTATTTGAAGAAAATGTGTGAAATAAATATTTTATAAGTATTTCAAGAATTTGAAGATCTATGTAGGTTATTTATCGTTTTGGCATGACAGTTTACGCCCATTATAATAAATAAGACATATAGCAAAGTTTCATAAAAATCGGGGTAGTGGTTTCCTATGATCTTTTTACCGAGTAGAGTCCCAAAAATGTTTTAAGCCTGTAATGACATATCCGAGTAGCGTCCGGACCCATGTCCGAGTTGCGCCCGACGTGTTATATTCGTATTAAGGGGGATTAATCTTAAACAGTTAATAAAATTTCTTTCTTTAAAAAAATTACTCTCATAATAACAATTTCAAAAACAAATTTTTTTTTCATGTGATTGGTGGTGAACGGTGTTGGCTGGTAGGTTACAGTTACTACAATTTCTTACTTTAAAAAATTACAATCATAATAACAAAATTAAAAACGAACTTTTTTTGCTCTTTAGTGATACAAGGGGTTATCTACATCGGACGTGTAAGGACCAAAAAAATTATACAAATATTCTTTAAATAAATTTAAATTTTTTTCTCAATTATTTATGCTGTTTGAGATTTAATTATGAACTCGTTTGTTTGAAAAAGGAGTCGGTCGCTAGAAGCCGAGACGTCCAAACGGTGGTAAGAGAAGCGCTTTTATTTTAAGTTAAGGAAGAAAGCGAAGTGCGTGCTTTGTGATAATTTTTTTATATTTTAATAAGAAAACGCAAAGAAAGAGGTAAGTTTATTTTTTTTGTCATAAAATAGATGTCTGCATAAAATCTGAATGGTAAAGTTTTCGTTTATAACAATATATTATGTTGAATAAATACAATAAAAAAAATTAATGTTTCAATAATGAATATTTAAAGCGTATTTTACTAAAAAAATTAGTAAAATAATTCATTTTTTGCGAATTTTTTTTATTAACCGAAAGAATTTTCATTTATTTAGGGGACGGATTGGTTAATATTTTACCTAGTAATTTTTTGTGCCCTCCAACTAGGATTCGATTCCGATTGCAGAATTGTTTTGTTATTAACTTTATTATCTTTTATAAATAATACAATTTTGTAAAGTAAATTTAACATTTTGAAAAAGGTTAAACTGGTTTTATAAACATTGTATTAATAATAATAACATCAATACTAATTTTATTAATAAAAATTACGAAATCGGGATCCAACCCGAATTTTTTCGCGTAAATCATTATAAAAATTTTACTGTGTTTTAATTAAAATACACGCTTTAAACACTTACATTACTACATAAAGGAAGAAGGTCATCGAGAACATAAAAAAAATAGCAAAGCCTAAGCTCGGCTGTGGTATAGATCGTCTTGATTGGAGGATTGTCCTAAACGTGTTAAAAGTTGTTTTCCGAGGAACAAGGGTTGATGTGTTGTTCTACAGTTATCAACTTTATAACCTTTTATGAGCAAAGGAGGAATGTGGACTGTTTCTTTCATCAGCAGGACTTTGTAGAAATGAACAGAAGTGCCGTTACTGTCACGACCCATTCTATCAGTGCCGAGGTCCAAATGCCCTTCTGGGACAGAACAGTCTTAAGCAGGGGGCCGTGTTACGTCATTGGAGTTCCCAGAATAAATTATAATAATCGCTGCGTTTCTAGAACATTCAATTATCTTCCGGAGTTTATTACCTTCCATATATAAAAAGTCGTGATAAATTTAGGAATCAGTTCGAAACTATTATTCGTCATGCTAAGTTGAAATAAATAAAACGTGTGTAATAGTTGATGTGTATTTATACGAATTAAAGTAACTGTATATGTGTAAAATAAATTTAATACCGTTGAAGAGTGTAACTTATAAATTAACTGTTTATTAATTATCGCGCTTGTAAATGCGATAACAAAAACAAAGAAATGAAAAACGTAACAATATAATAATTTTTGTACGTATGATACATCGAGGACTCATTTTCGTTGCCGTTCGCGCGTGTGCTTGTGATGACGAGTTTGGATAGTTCCTTCCTTATGATTCTTTTTATTTATCCGTTTATTTTTTTTGTGCTTTTCGCTTATTTGTAATTTGCATTTCAATTAAGATGAAATAAAGTTGACGTACGCAGCATAGTTACAATAAGTTTAATAGCAGCTTTTATACTAGCATTAATAATTACGAATATTTCTGAATAAACGAGTTAAAAAAACAAACATATTTGTTTTTGAACATATTTCATTTAAATTTGACCATAAAAATGATGTACTAGATACATTTTTACCAAAAAATGATTTAATAATTATTGCACCAAATTTCGTTCAAATGTATCACTGTCAAAATGAAGTGGGCAAATTCTTCTACAAGTTTGTTTCCAGATATTTGATAATAAGCCATTCTTAATTGGAAATCGAAAGTTTTTAAATTGGTTGTCGTTGTTGCACAACGCATTTTTTAAAAACTACAAATGTTACAGTGGTAAAAGTATGAATGAACACCGTAAACTGCGACAACAGAAATTATATTTGAATTAATTACACCAAATTTAGCACAGAAAACTTTGAATTACAACGACGTTTATTAAAACAATGACTACTCATGTTTACTCTTCGACGCGTCATCAAGATAATCCCGCCTACATGCGCAATGTCATACCTTCTAAAATTATTATACCACAGCATAAACCAGTGTGCAGTCTTGCGCATGCGTGATAACCATTAAATTCCAATTGACTTCAAGAGCGGTTTATCTCTCGTCATAGTCATAGGCTCAAAATCACAGTAACTTCGAAACACAAACTCCAATTCAAGATTCAAAACGGCAGTTACGAAGTAACTAAAAATCATTTCCTTCGTATGCGTTGCGTATCTTCTAGATATGAACATCTTCTTTTACACTCTTGAATTTTTGTTTTCGTTAGTATAAAATAATTATTTTATGTATGCGCATAAAAAAATGTTTTTCAAATATGAATTTTTCGAGATCGAAGTTGTTAATGCAAGTAAAGGAAATAAGAAAATACACAGTTGAAAACCAGTTATATATTATTACATTACATAATAAACAAATTTATGTAACATACACGAATTAGATATAAATATTTAAATGAAAATGACTAGTAACTTTTTGATGTAAATAAAGTTAATAGACTATACTACACATTTTTAACAAACAGCTGCTCTTAACAAAGTCTTCTTAATATTTGCCGTCTTAAACAATAATTAGAAGTACACATGCACTCCCACAAAGTTACTCGCAAAATTAATAACAAAAGTATAGGTAATCGTACAACCGTTACTTCAAACACTTGCCTTTATTTACATTCCGAAAAATTGTCAATAAAGGCAAAAGTGCGCTAGAGATTCTTAACACAAAATAAAATCGTAATAGTTTCAAAAAACGAAACTAAGATTATAGATAAATTTATATATTTTGTTCTATAAATCTAATTACTAACGAATACTATACAGAATGCTTACTAGAAACATTTCATTTTAAAATCTCAATATAAAAATGATAAATACTACAACAGTTTGAGTATTTCTAAGCAAAATAGTTCATCTAATATTAACGTTGAAATCTTTGTTTTACGTCAATTTCATTTTGTTTAATAACTAATGGACTAGAAAAATTTTTCAACACAAATCTAAAAAATTATACGTTGTTTTGGTATTTTGCTAAATACTACATTCGTCGCTATCATCCGAAAGGCCACACGGAGCATCTGATATATCCAATACGACGTCGAGATTCTGCGACAATAAATCTTCATCGTTTCCATCATCGTACGAGCTGCAACATTGGTTAGAAATTTAAAAAAAAATAAATAGACAAAACACATTTATTAAGATAATTTATTTGCAGATAAATACATATAGGGTGCGCAAATCATAAGATCACTTGGTAATCTTCAATATTGCCACTCATCATTCCAGTAATAAATAGTACATGTTCAATCTGAAAAATAGTATTTTGAATGAAAGGGGTCTGTTAAATTTTTTTAATTATGCGTGGGATACCTTACGTGAAAGAAACTGGAATGGAACTAATTTTAAATTATAATGAAGTTGAAATTAAAAAAGTCTATGGGTTTAAAGAGATGCACAATAGTACGAAAATAATATCGTATTACGGCAATTTTATTTGGTTTAATAATTAAATAAATACAAAATCTACGACAGGTAAGTGGTCGAACACATTAATGCCATAACATTACTAACGCAGCACGTCCGAGTATTCTACTCCTGAAGAGTCCCAAAAGGACGAAACAGCTGTCGAGTAATTCTCGGTGTTTGTTTGCAATTGTACAACCTTTGAGAATTACGAATTTCGAGAATAAAAAGACGAATTCATATCTATGAAAGGCAACTACTAGTTTCCAATGCCCTTGGAATAGAAGCAGAAACTATTGATGCACCTCCAAACTCGACCACGTAAAGATTCAAAGTCATAGAATGCAACATAAAACAATTAAAGTTTTCTAAATTTTTGTATAATTAATTATTTTTAAATATAGATCAGGTTTGTAATTAATTATTTAATCCCTTATGTAAAGTGTCCTTTGGGCTTGACCTATTATATCCAAAATCGGCCTGTTTAAAAGAGAAAATTTAGTCTACTAACCCTACTTGTCTTCTAAATGAAAGAAATTCAAAAGAAAATTCATACCTGTGGCGATTACATGCGACGCGATTAATAAAGGCAAATAATTATGTATGTACGCGCAGTAGTATGTCATAATCACCTGTACTAATATTTTTCTCGCAAGTTACTTCGTAACCGTCGTCTTGTCTGATCGTTGCGTGCTTCAATGTGACCGATATACAAGACTAACCAGAGATGAAAAAAAGGTAACACAATAAGTAGATCATAAATACAAGCATAACAAATTCCATTCACGACAGGCTAATAAACGAACCCCTTCCCCTACGTCGCCAAAAAGAGACCACATTCCTCGTTTCTGCGCTGAAGGCTCGCGAATATAATCACTGCACGACAAAGGAACTACTGACAACTATGAGACTGCAATCAGAATTTTATTCAGAAAGAAAATGGTTCAATTTATTTTTAAATTTAAAGATAGTTTAAAGATACTCTTGGTTAAGGCAGCGGGACGCAAACGATACAACATTGCTGTATAGAATTCAATAAAAATGTTCGAAGTTGTAGAACTACAAGTTTTATTTCCGAATTTAAATTTAAAGCTTTATCGGCAGATGTAAAAGCTGAAAGCAGTTACAGAAATCGCATCTTCGATTATTATAGCCAACTAATCTCAAACGCCTACTGTAAATTCGCAACAGATTGTACAATAGCAAACAAACACCAAGACAATGTACAATCTCTTCCGAATTTACAGCAGGCAATTTGAGACTGTAATTTTTGCTAATATTTAGTTGGCTATAATAATCGAAGAATCCACTTATGTTACGATAGTTCGAGGCTAGACTAGATGTCGCAGCACTTGTCGTATTACCGCATTTATTTATGAACGGAGGTAGTTCGTTAAAAATTACCATTAATACACCATACACCTACGATAAAAAACATAGGTATGGTTACAATTTTTCAAGGTCATTCTTGAGAACACGCTATCCAAGATAAATAAACTACTTCAAAGCCGCTTTCGAAGGCTAAACAAAACACACTAATAGACGGATTTCTAACTTTGCTATACAAAAAAAGCCATATATTTCAGAATATTCCCAAAATCTAATAAAAAAAACAGTGTGTTAAAATTTTAAGTTTTGAAATCTAATTATTATAAGATGCAGAATAAACGTAAGGACCGAAATGAACATTACAAAGGAAGGAACCAACAAAGATTAACCAAAAAGTCTAGAACATTTTGGCGCCGCCATTTCGGCGCTGCCACTTTGGCACCACCATCTTGGCACGAGCCGAAATCGGCGACGGATCTACTCGGCGTGAGACCAACTCGTCGCGAGATCAGCTCCGTGCCGGGACCCATTTTGGCACCGCATAGATAATTCACATTCGACCATATGTACTATATAATAAAATCATTTACAAATCGTAAGTTATAGTTACAATATTTTATAAGAATGAGAGCTATCTAACACGAGACTAATCTTAGAATTTTTTTGTAGTTGCTATTGTAACAGAGATATTTGCTGTAACATAGAATCTGGGACACCCTGTATACATATAAATTTCTAGGTTTATCTACATTATACACGAAACTTTGTAATTACGATTTCTAAGTAATGTCATTATAGTGCATCCGGCATCCAGATGGGCTTGTGACGAGTTGTCCCAACGGGGAGTAGGTCTCGCGCCAAGATGGCAGTGCCAAAGTGGGGGCGCCTAGATGGCGACGCCAAAATGTCTAGACTCGAAGTAAACGTGTTCAAATGTTAATTAAAAAAAATGTATTTGAAACACTTAATATTTTGAAAATATTAATAAAAAAACTAAAAGTGCTCTATTCTAAAGTGTTTGGCACGACCGATTATTTCCAAAATCAAATAAATTTTTTTTGTAGTCTTTGAGATAACGTGTTGTTAGCACGAATTTACAGAGAAAAGTTGAAACCACCTACCATCTCAAGAAATAACGATATTTCTAGTATTAATAAAGCTACTGAGTTGAAACTGTAACCAGTAGACAACCAAGCCTTGCGAATTAATCCTTGACGTTAACTTAATCTATAACTCCTACATGGTACCCTAAATTCAGAAGCCAACATACCTAAGTAAAATCAATTATAAGTTGCTTATTTTAAATGAAACATTCTGTATTTTAAGATGTTTTCTGATATATTTTTTTATGCAAATTCGTTTAGCATTGACATCCCTATACCTAAAGGTAACCGTTTCAAAAATATTTAGTAAACTTCTTGCCAGGAAAGAAGATTAAAAACTTCTGAGTCAATTTGAGCATTTACTATTTAGTTACTGGTTAAAATTACAAAGTAACTAAAATAGTGTTGGCAAAATATGTGGTTATCAGTTGAAATACTAACCTTAAAAAGTAACAAGTGACAGCATTAATAACCAAAAATACAGAATGGAGCAAGATTGATAGCGACTGACATTTGACAGAACGTCAACTTAAATGAAACTGAAGTCAATTGAGTAACTTTATTCATAACGCATATAGTACATCTTCCCTCTTTATTTTACACAGATCTATGTCTTATTGATAAAATGATTGATATGTTATTTCGTACATAAGAAAATAATGATGCAAGTATCTTCGTTGGTGGCACCATGTTTATTTGTGTTATTATTGTTTTACTGCAATAAATTAAACTAAGTAGGTCGGTTTGTTTATTTAATATCTATTGTTTTTTCAAAATGTTTTTTGACAATATTTCTGTAAATAAACAAGCCTACTTAATTTCATTTATTGCAGTAAAACCATAATTACATAAATACCTACTAAATATTTCTAAAATGGTTAGATTTCGGTATAGGAAAAGTAGATATCAAACAAATTTTCATACAAATATGCTTCAGAAATCAACATAAAATACTGAGTGTTCTATTTGAAATAAGCAGCTTATAAATGATTTTAGTTAAGTATGTTGGCTTCTGAGTTTAGAACACCTTGTAACAGTTAGTGATTAAGTTAACATCAAGGATTACTTTGCAAGACCTACTTGTTTACTGGTTACAATTTCAGCTCAGTAACTTTTAACGGAAATATCGTTATTTCTAGATAACTCGGTATTTAGATAAAATTTTAAAGAATATTTCAATAATGGTTAATTTTAGGTGTAGAATATGATATATACAAACTATACCTAAAATGTACCACAGAATACTAAAATGAAATAAAAATACTAGTGTCCATTTAAAATAAACAAGATGTTATCCACTTCCGGCATAACCGGAAGTATCTAATTCATGGTATTATGTTTGAACATAACGTTCTCGAAATCAGTACTGATGTAATTTCAAAACTCTAATAAAATTGTGTTTCCATCACTTCTAATCAAAACACTTCGTGTTACACCCTGTATATGTCCGGATTTGTCAAAACGTGTTATCCAAGAAATTCATAAAAAATTGTATAAGTATATGGTAAGTTTTTAGTGCGTATTTGCTCTGTAGTGCTCTTCGTGTTACCTTATACATAAATATACAAACGTTGAATAAGGAGGGAAAAAGGCGAACTTTAGCCAAGGGCTGGTCTACCATTTAAGTAACCCTTATTTAACGGGTGCCATAAAAATTTTAATTTTTGGAAAAAATCAATTTTAAATTACAAACATTTTAGTTTGAAAAATACCCATACGGACAAATGCAACCATTTTGAAGGTATTCATAATTAATCATAAACAAGAAAAATCATTCTGCCAAGGCGGATGTAGTAGTTGGTTGTTGAACCTCAATTTTAACCATAAATTATTCAAATTACAAAATAATTGCATCAAAATCACTATAAGTATGTACATCATCATCATTAGCTTCGTTTTATTTTTGCAAGAACACCAAAAAAATTTGAATGTGTTAGTAGTTCTCATCGCTTCAGGCATAAAGCAGGCATTTTGCAACAATTTAATTCATAACAAATGTTTGTTGAATATTTCATTTTTTTAGCCTTTAATATGTTAAATACTTTCAAAAAGCATTAACGTTTCAAGCCAAACAGCACAAAACTCAAGATCTTACCCTGTCAAACCCGCAACTGTACTCCCTAAACGTAACAAAAATTAATTTCTAAAACAAAATAGACAAACGGAAGTTCGAATATTATACTTACAGACTGTCTTGTTGATCGTTCCCTTCCTCGGCTACAAGTAATTCGTACTCTTCAGCCGCGTATCTATCCCAATCTGACATCTATAAAAAATAATTGGTTAAAAATTAATACCTGTTGTAGCCCAACATTACCTCTTGTCCGTCGGCATCGTGATCGCGTTGAGATGCAAAAGGATCTCTTTGTTCGTGATCAAGATATTTCTCCAAATTAAAGAACGTATCGAAAAATATTGGTGTCATCTTACATTTCTTTAAATCACATAGTGATATTTGGCCAGGAACTTTAGGTTTAACCATATCTAACATTTGGCATAAGCAATCCTAAAGAGTTTTTAAATGCCATCACGTTATACAACGCCAGCATAGGGATGGTTATTACCTGAAAGGGCAGAGTCTCAATTCCGATAGATTCCATTCTATGCATCTGCTCCTCGTAAAAATATTCTAATTCGTACATCGAAAGGTATCCGTCCCCATCGACGTCCATGCATCTAAACCAATATTCGATTGCGGTCGGATGCGCTTTATCTTCCTCGCTCAGCAAAAACCAAACGAATTCTGTGTATGACATTTTCTCGTCATGGTTGGTACGTCGCCCGCGTGTAACACAACCGCTAAATATACGATCAATAATACGCGTCGATAAAGCTAGAAAAATATATAATTGAGATACAAGAATTTAAGTTATAAAAATCGCATAATAAATTTGTGCAAAATTGAAAACTAACTTAATTCTACATATTTTAATAAGTTATGTGAAAGTTCTGAAACCCTCATCTAAAAGTTTTCGGGGTAAAAGTTGCAGAAAATGTAATTTACAACAGCTTTCGCTATTATCGATGTGAATATTAAAATGTTATTTAAAAAACTTTTCACAGAACGTGAATAAATTGAAAATAACTCTAATAATTTGTGTGCCGTTTCTTACCGATTTCAGTTTTCACGTAATGAATTATGCAGTAGTAAGTTTAATCAAAATCAAAAATGTTTTTCCAGGGAAATATTCGGAAATCTATAATTACATTACTCACCATGATCGCTGTGTCGTGCTAAATCCTGTTTATCAATGTACAAATCGTGATCACGATCCAATTCCCAAAATTTACAATAAATAACATAAAAGTGTTCGTAACTAAAGTATGCCGTTATTTGGTTTATATCCTCTTCCTCTTCCAGTAATTGTATTATATTCAACAAATTCGATCTTCTTAGTTCAGGGATTGTAATACGACCCGACCACGAACGATTAACGCAATAAAATATACGAGCAATAACAGTGTGAACGTAACGCGAGTGAAATTCTGTGGCTTCTTTCAAGAACGTCAAACCAGGATGAGTTTCAACCACGTCTTGTACTAAAGGAATAAAATCTTCGGGTCCTAACCATGTGCGCCGTCCTCTTGTTAAAATATAAATAAATCGAGAAGCGCCATCGTTGCAACTCGTAGACATTCTGTAACGCGATGGTTGCAGTTGCGAAAAAATTTAATTTCAGGTAGCACTTACGTTCTCCAAAAACTGAGAAATTGATCTAACGTGCAGCTACCCTTATCGGCGCAAGCTGCAAGATAAAGAGGAGTCTTCCAGTAAAGAGGAACCTGACAAGCTTTTGTAATTTGAGTAAAATGTTCTCGGGAAGCTCTTTCTCCGATTGTTGCGAACGCGGCCGTAACATTAGCTACGACTGTGTCCAATTGACCGGGAGGGCTTGGTTTGCCTTGCGGGAAATGGAAGCGGGGTATGTGAACATTTCTGTGAGCCCTGACGTGTCTTTGCAAAGTCGTGTGCTGTGATTGTGTTTGTTTTGATGGTATCTAAAATAAAAATTATGTAACTATGGAGTCGGTTTATGTGCAGAACACTTACCTGTGGTTTGATGGGTTGTATTGCAGGGGTTCGCGCTCGTTTATCCAGTAAAAAATCGCTGGGACATCTCTCAAAAATTAGGACACGTTCCGCAACCGATCCTTTGGTTAGGAACGGACGAACCGGATTCGAAGCGGTTAATCGAAGATGTTGTCTTTGGCTCGATGTCAATTCTGGATGAGGTACTTGTTGTTCGGGTCTTTTCACGTTTCTCAAACCCCACCGCGTTCCCTCGCGCTCTGGTTCTTTTAATTTTGATGGTACAGTACTCGAAGGCGATTCTTCATTGATGATTACACCATTCTTCAGAGCGTTGATTAGTCGTTTTTCCTCTAAAGCTACTTCGTCGATGTAGGTTTGTGTTTTCGAAGGTAATGTATTGTAATGAGAAGTTTTAACTTCCGTTGCTGCCGACTTCTTAACGGCATCTGTTGTGATGACTTTGTTTTTTAGTGGCCACGTTTGATGGCCGGATGTTGGCACATCAGCAGGTAGAGTTATTTCGATGGTGTCGGAAAAACGAGGTTTGGGCGATATTTGTGGTTTTTGACCTACTGCTGGTTTGTTTGATTGCGTCTAAAAAAAGTTGTTGATATTAGAGACAAAAAAAAAGTCACAACTGTGCTTCATACATCAACACGAGTACTTTTAAGTGGGTGCTAATGCTTATAATTGGCATCGTTACTAACAAAAAATTGTTCGCTCCTTAATGTTGCATCCACTAGAGTGGTGTTTATTATCAAAACTTCTACGGGGAAAAGTGCTACGCGTGTTTGGATTATTCCTTATAAGCGGGATAAGCATTTCCTGCGATTAACAATCTAAAATTGTTTCGCCTAGTAATTATAAATAAACAAAACTCGTAGACCTTGAATGATTATGACACACATTCTTTCTTACTCGTAAAAATAGTAGAAATAGCATCAGTCGATGCCTACCTACCTACTAAAGAATTTTGATTAAAAGCCATCGACACTGAAATAAAAACAACTAAATTTTGTTTTCTCTACAAAGATGACCAATTCCTACGCACGAAAACATTGCGGTGCATTTTACACCTTTTTCAAAAGATTAAACGCGTCCCACCAGTAGCAATAAACCTTAACGTGTACTTTATCGGTCAAAACAATTTGGCATCGACATTTTTGCGTGGATGGTCATAAGCATGGGAAGATGTCCTACAACAGTGCTTCGATTTCGAAATACAAAATAAAAATTACTAGTGGGTATTAAAGTGTATAGACTGTTCCCAGAAGTCTTCTGAGTCAAACAGTCAAACGTTGTTCCTGAGTAAGGTGAAAAAATGAAACCAAAAGAGCTTCCGAAATTAGATAAATAGTTATAACGCGTATAAATTGCTAAACTTATTATTAATCACATTATTGTAAAAAAACATTCTCGCATTTATATCTAATCACAACTTCCGTAAACACAAAATAAATTAATTTAGACCCAAATATATTATGGTAAAAGATTTTTTTTTAATTTTAATAATTGTATATGACCAAGGTTCGAGATATAGTATAATAATGAAAATTTATTTATTGCTTTATATGATATGATTAAGCAATCGCCTAAAAGACTGTACATTTTTCACCTACGTCAACTGCGAATCAGAGAATATTATTTATATGTGTTATTATTTATGATATGTGGGTTTTCAAGGTTGTTGTTACTTTTCAGTGTGAAGCCGTAGTAGAAGTAACCTGTTAGAATTTTTTAAAAATTAATATATATGTAGATATCCTCAAAATTATAAAAATATTTGCCTCTGGTCATACCGCGATAACCAAATATTTGTTAAAAATGAATAGAGTGAAAACCACCAAAGCAAATATGTGTGAAACCATAAATATTTATACATTAATTAAGTAATTATGATTTAATAAGATATTTTGGTAGGTCATTTCCTGAGAAAAATTTAAGTGGTATAAATCCTAGACAAATAAGAATAAGAAATAGTGGAAGCACTATACAAATCCCATCATAAACATCAAATAAAGCTGTATATTCAAATTGTACTTTTCGGAATCGTCCTTCTCGTTAAAATACAAGAGAAAACAAAATGATATTTTAATTATAACTAAACGAAAGTTTACCATAGAGCAGATTACTGACAATAAAGTGTAACTGCATTATCGCTGCCATTCGATCGTTATTGGCTAAAATCAGGTACTACAGCCTTTTGTAATATAACAAGACTTGAATAAATAGTCGACTATTTTTACTACATCTAAATTTCGAGTGCAATTTACAATTTGTTTCATTAATAATATTTAATTATTTTAAGTGTGAAAGTGGTTTATTTACAGTTTTGTAATACAACGTAACAGTTATTCAAAGTATATCTTAGAACATAGACAAGAAGAACAAGAAACGTTCGTTAATAAAAAAAAAGGAATCTGGAAAGCAGAATAAAAAGACCAATCATCTGAAAGAATGGAAATAATACAACTGATTTCAAGCTACTTCCGGAATTGAAAAGTGTCGTTTTTACCAACAAAGAACTGGCCGATGAAGAGGTTTTGGTTTAAAGAACATTAACAAAACAATAATAAGATAATTTATTTGCCCACAAAAAAAAAATACTTTTTGCATGGGTTGTCACTACTCATTCGAACCGTCACTCGAGTTTAGAGCAGAAAAATTGATTTGATGAATCTTCCGCGAATAAAAATCTACGTAATATCCAAAAATCTTCGGGAGTCTGGAAACAAATGCACCAAAGTTTTACTGAGAACAGAACGACGTAGGAATTAACCATTGAAAATGAGAAGCAGAAATAGAGAGATATTTTGAAATTCCATATCGCATCCTGCATCAAGTTTCTTGCAGTACAGTATCGGCCTGCAACAATGTACGTTATATGATGACGCTGCTGTGATGAACCACAAGTAGAGTTCATCAAAGAGTCGTCAGTGTGATAATCATTCGCTCAACTTGATCGGTGTAGATTCAGTGTCTCCTAATTTTCGACTATACTTACATTTTTAACCATGTGCTAATTCTCAATTACCAGGTTCACAAAAGATTGCAAGAACCGAACATGAACTTCCACAATGTCACCTTAGATCTGCAAAGTCTAAGAAATCATTTTCATAAAAAGAAACATCAGTAGCGGAAGCTCGAGAAGTTGTGGGGACATTGAGACAAAAAACCGACCATAGAACTTTTAAGATTTTCGGGGTCCTGGACCATTCGCACGTGAAAGCCCTTACTTCCCAAAAAAAATTATTCATCAAAAACAGATGTTATAGGTTTATTATCTTTATGTCATATAGATTATTAAACAGGTTTCCTTCTAGCCTTTTGTAACGCAAAGTTTTCGATGACATTGTTAAAATCAATTACTTGCAAAACATTATTTTCAATGCTCATCAGAAACGACATTTTAATCACTCTGACTCATACTGTTCAGCAGTTCATTTTTGATTAGTTTGACCTAAAAAAATGATATTTCGCCACTGATGTTGGTAATCAAGACCAGAAAATTCTAAACGTGATTTCTACGTTGGGTAACGTCTCAACAACATGGTTACTTTTCACCAAACATTTTTTCCTGTAACAAATAATGATTAAAATGCTTACATTCCACCAGCAATTGTTTTTTTTCTGTTCGCAAAATAGAGTCCGAATAAATTGAGTAGTTGATCGTAAGTCTTCAAACGTTTTTGCAGTGTGATCAATGTGTCGATGTTTGGAAGAATTTTAAATTTCTCGCTGCTATAGAACTGAGTATATTCTGTATGTCCATCGGAAAAAGTTAAACCAAAGCTCCTTTGTCTTAAACGAGTTGTATTAGTTTTATATTTAGAGCCCGAATAAATCTGTTTTGAAGTCGATTTCAAATTTGTAGCGTTGATCCTTCACAAACGCAATCAGGGAGTCCACCAACTTAAGCCGCTACATCGAGAGGAAGACTCTTCGAAGTCTCGTTCACCTGACCAAAATGTTACTCGGTCAGCAACACAGTGTTTCCGTTTGTGCAGACTATCAGGTATTCAAAAAACGTTTTACCACTATGCCGTCTATGCCTGACCCGATAGAGTCTTTCCCACGATGAGTAAAACTTGTGAAAACAGTGTAATGTTTTTGTAGAAACTGAAAGTAGTCTGTTGTCTCCATGACGCATCCAACGACCTGCCCGACAACAAATATCAAACTGTGCACCAGGTACATGGGACAAAAAGAGCGCATATACAATGTTCGCTTGCAACCCATTGTACTGTCCTGCTATGTTGGGTGCTTTGTCGTACCTTTGCTCACGGCAATCCTCTAAACTTATACATTTTGTTTTCAAAAAATACACAACGGTATCAGGTAAGTACTCTGCTCCATGCCATTTTCATTATGAAGTATATATATGAAATCCAGGACACGTTCTACTGGGGAACTCATGTACCGAATGACGAAAGTAAGCTGATCGATTCCAAAATCATTTTGCTCAATACTTTATGTCCCATTACTCATTGCAAATGGATGCTGACAAGCAGGAAACGTGTCTTTTGCCTTAATAGATTAAACTTACTTAGCAGCTCTAGGACGTCCAAATAATTTCCGTTATGTTGCGATCCGGTGGCTTCATTATTCCGAGGAACGTCAGACCTCGTGATGCCAAGAACTTATAACCTCGGCAATACTTTTCAACACTCGATTTCAGTAAATCATCTCATCGTTTAGTTGAGTAGAGGGACAGTCACTTAAAAAAACCAACGCTCTTTTTGGGTTCCCAAATCGAAGCCTCGGGATGTTTCCAATCGTCGAAGCCTTTTGAAAAACCGAAGGCGCTGCACACTGATGAGAAACCAGAACTAAAATTGCTGTCAACTGTCTCGCCATTTTACAGTTTACGAGAAAACCGATGGGTTCGAACATCGAACTTTTACGTTTATGTCGTGTTCTGTAGAACTTCTGGCCGAATCAAAATAATCGCATTTTCTGTTCTGGAAAAATTCAGGGCCCTTACTAATACAGATAGAGCGATCTTCCTCGGTGAACTGAAACCAATTTGCAGGGTCGTTAGAAATGGGTGATCGTGTAGGTATCCAGTTTGAGTCACAGTCACGGAAAAGAATTTTCGGTACGGCAGTATCCATCGAAGTCGATAGAGTGGCATCTTCTTGAGCAGCGAGTGGTAGAGACAGTCGCAACATTTCGTCGGAATCTGCCGGAATCAGAGCTGCAGATTCTCGAATTGCTGGTGATGAGAAGTATTTGTTCAGCTTGGACAATTTTGTGATCATCTTTTTCTTTCGCAGTTTTTCGCTTTTATACCGCGCCACTTAAATAACTTTGATTGTATTGGGGATACATCTTTCTGCGCTGATTTAATCAAATATCTGTTAAATTAAGTAATAATTATTGTTTTCGTAGTACGTATTTTTAGTTTGAACAGATCTCAGATGGATACGTTTATTTTCATTTCGAAATAATTAGTAGTAGGTTATTGAGAATTAGGCCGCGTGAGGTAAAAGATTTGCCATTTTCAACATTTCGGTAACCAGTGGCTACCTTCATCAGAAATTAAAAAATTGTAAATGACGTTAAAATATGTAGAATGTCAGTTATTTTATAACAATTCTTTAGTTCCTGATAAGAAAGGCAAATCTTTTAACCTTGAGCGGTCTAATTCCCGAAATCGACCTACTACTAATTATCAACTTCAATAAGACCAATTACTCGCATTCTGTTCATTTCGAGATATATAACGCAGATGTTCTTATATGTGTAAATAATTTATAAAATAAATTTGATATTCGTATGCATTAAATTTTATTAAAATTAAATCTATGACAAAAGGTCATTGATTTTTGTTTTGATTTTTCAATCGCACAATTAAAAACGTTACTGCTCATAGGGTACACTTTTTGCTAATTTTGTTATTTAAAATGAGAATCATAGAAAGGAATGACACAATTAAATTGGATTTTTTAGCTTTCCAAAAATATATAGTTTCTACAATTTTATTTTTAGCAGTAATTAATTTATAATAATTGTTAAAACAAAACAAAATCAATGCAAAAAAACTAACAACAAAACTTTAGGTTTTTGTTTGTTTTATACCTACGTTATGGCTCTCAAATTTTGTTCATCTACTCTATCCTTACTCAAGTTGACGGAAACTTCGATCATTTGAATTTAAGATCAAAATGTACATTGTTGGAAAATGAGTGCTCGAATCTTCTATGAAAACATTTCTAATTTAAATAGAACTCAGTAGTGAAGATGAATTTTGTAAATGATAAACTCTGTATAGATGTCTATAATTAAAATAGACATCGAAACCAATTCTCGCCTATCTCGTTGAGAAATAGAAGCTGTAGTGATTTAAAAAAATTATAAGACAATTATTAAACAAATTGTACTACTTTTTTAACAAATAATTTCTTAATTGGCATATTTTTTTAAAATGTAGCTAAGACCAAAATTTTTCGATTTATTTTATTAAAAACTAGATTGGGACATACTGTGATGGGTATAAAGTAGTGAGACATTGAACTCAAAAAATATTAATTAATAACTTAAATATGTTGAACAAAAACCTTTTCATCCTGGTAGACCGTTTATGTTGTAGCCGTTGCAGCTCTTATAAAATTATGGTGGTGTTGAAAGAAACAGTTCGAAAGTACAAATTCGATACCAAAAAGTCTTTTCACTGTTTGCCCTAAGCTTGTGTTCTCCTTAAAAATGCTTTTTATTTCTAATATTCCCAAATAGTCAATTAGTTGATTATGCTTTCGCATTAACTTATGTGAATAATGAGAAAGGGTTAGGTTCAAAATCGAACGGCGAAATATAGTTCTGCAAACAGTTACGCATTAATAAAAATCAATAAGACATTTTCGAGGTAATAATTTTAGAAAACGGTAAAAAATGTAATACTTCCATTCCTCTGCAGACGTTATAGAATTATATTAGATTTATTCATCCATCCTTCACATAAAATGTTGGCCATGCTCCAGGTAATAAAAAAAAATCTTAAATCGACAAAAACAGTTTTACTCGTTGGAAAATATTGCGTCAAAACGAAAGTGCGTACGACACCTAAAATTTTCTTCGAGTGTGGTGATACCTAGCCTTTATATTGCTAGAAACTTATTGAGTTAACAGCTGCAACAGGTAATCAATGCACGTGCCAACCGTTTTACGTGCCATTCTAAAACGTGAACACGAATTCGTTTACGTGCGTTTTATTGGAGTAATTTACACACCTCGGTTCCGGTGGTAGTTGGTACAATAGGAATAAGAAACGCGAATAAAGTTTCTTTTTTTTAAGAGTTTGAAGGGCTAAATTGACTATTTATTTATGTTGATGTGTATCAGTAGAAAACTTTAGATTGAAATAATTGTTTTAGTCGTACCAGAACTAATACCCTCACTTATATAAATTATCCTAATTTTGGAGGTGCGTGTCATACCGTTTTGTATCCCATTAACAAAATCAATCATAACTTCAAACCTTCGCCTTTAACGAAGACAAATTAGCTTTTAGAAAATTGTCTTACTTGTAAGGGTGTAGCAGGAGTTGATGTAGAAACAGCATTGGTGTAGCTTGTTCTTGCAGGTATTTTCTTAATAAAATCGTCTTCCGGCTGAGAATTTTTTTCAAATTTTTGCAAAGCGTACTGTATGCTGGACGCCATATTTTTGTTTCTAGCTGCTATTCGAGCTTTGTCTTCGACCACAAAGTTTTTAACTAATTTTTGTAATTTGCTGTTGTCCATAGTAGGTGCTTGAGCCAAAAGTTCAATTGAAGGTTTCGCTAACGTTTGCGGTTTCAACATGGAACTAAGGACAGAAAAGAAAAGAAAAAGATGCATTATGCATGTTACCGTCGTGCACGTCCTAATTTCTATGTCTAAATTTAAAAGAGGCTAATGACTTACTCGAGTCTAGATGTGTCTCCGGCCGCATGACAATTTATTAATTCCGCAGGTGCTAAGCCTCTCGACTTCCAGTTTTGATATATCGCTTCCGCTTGATCAGATATTTGCTTTGCTATTGCAGCGATATCTTCGTCAGGGTCTCGTCTTCTTGCCGTTGCTGCCATTTCGTTTATGTTCAATCTGATATTGTTGCGTTATTGCGTTTATCGACCGACCGTTGGTTCCACCACCATAAAATTATCATCATTCCTGCAACAAACAAGCAATTAAATAACGATAACTCGAATGCATTACATTCGGTAACAGAAGTGCATTAAACTGGGAAGACTGAAAACACCTCTATATTTACTTATTTGTTGGTAATATCACTGAAAGTGGAAAAAGATGGTCTGAGTATGAATAAATTCATTATATATGTTTAACATGATCTGAACTCTACATTATGCGGTCGTAAATAATCAGGTACCTAATAAAATAAAATCGCGTTCCACTTACACCAATATCCACAGTGACAGCCAGCGAATTAAAAAATCTAGTTAAACCAAAAAGAAGTGGCTAAATAAAAGAAAAGGAAAATGCAGTTTCTAACATTTTGTAGCAGATCTCTCAAAAAAAGAATCCCAAAAGTCGCATCAATATGTCAGCAATTATTTACTTATTACAATTACCAAATAATATAGTGGTAAAATCGAACAAGAAATATTTTTTTAAGTATCTTAAAAAATTTAAAGTACTTAAAAACTAAGTAAATTTCAACAATTGTAAACATCTAGTAATACTAAACGTATATGCTCAAGAAAACTTATAAGTTCTATCTTCAAAACTAAAAATAGAGCAGGAATATGTAGTTTTCCACATTACAGAATAAAGACGTACATAAATCTTAGTTCAAGTACAAGAAATTAATTTAAAGGTAAAAATACAACTGAAGGTAACTGAATTTTACAAACTATGAAGCAAATTTTTTAAATAAAACGACATGATTCACGCAGATTTGTTTTACTAATCGCAGAAATATATAAATAGTTACAGATTTTCTGTTACTTATTTTTCCTTGTTGTGTGTAATTTATTAAAAAAAAGTATTTTTAAAATGAATAAAAAATTACTTACAAAAAATACTGTTTCTATTGCATCTTGGTATTATTCAATAACCTGTCATTTTATATTACTACAGTTAAATGCAATTTAAAATACAAAAAATCAATATACTAATCTGCACTAGTCGTCAGATGCGTAAGCAGTTGTAAAAGTCGATTCTTCGATTATTATTACTGTTTGTTTAATAACAGTCTCAAAACGCTTGCAGTAAATTGGCAGAATATGTACAATTGCAAACAAACACCGATAATCACTCACGCATATTTTACAAATGTGACCTTAGAGTTCTGTCAGTCCTGAAAAGCCCCAAAAGGTCTAAGCAAAAAAAAAGCATAAGACAAAAAAAATGAATTAATAGGTAGGTACATCATAGAAATCTAAAAAAATTATGATCATGAAATTGTGTTTAACTAAGGTCCCTTTAGTACTTTACTTTAAATATTAATGTAATTAAGAAAATTTAGGGTTTGTCAAGATGAAAAATTTAACGCTTTTTGTAATTTTATAATTTTCAATTTACATTAATTAACCAACAATCATAACATATTTTTAGAAATATTATAATTTAAAACCCTGTCAAGAAAAGACGAGGTTGCAATAAATAACACTTTGCAACAGAGAGAGAAAAGTAAACAAGCTCTAAACATTAAACAGTAAAACAGTTTTAAGTTTTAATTAATAACTTCATCAGAAGAAGTTATGTACCACCATAATTTGAGATATATACGCAATTCAAGCGTCTTGAATACAAAGCCCAATTACAGTGCCTGGACATAACACCCAGTCAATGTAAAGTTAGCAACTCAACTTTACCTTTCTAGAGTTCTAGCTAACAGTTCTTTAATATTTATAGAAAGAGTTCCGACGATAAATAGTACCACAATGGCAATTAAACAAGAAAGTGTGCAGCCATATAAAACATTTTGCTCGAAACATTAAGTAAATGTCTAAGAGCGTATAAAATAAGTGAAAAAAAGGATAAAAAAACAATTGAACAAGTGTTTTCTAAAACTTAATTTATTATTGACCTTCAAGAAGTACTGTAAAGTTGGGTAGATGCAGTTTTTATTTGAAAAAAAAGTGTACAAGTAATATTTTGAAAATATTTTACATAAACGGAAATTGCTGTAGTAGTCCCCCCTATTCAGACTATACCTAAGATCGAATCAAACCTCCTACTAAAAAATATATTCCTACTAAATAGAACAAAATTAACTTTGTTTATTCAATTCAAATAGTTCTGAATAAACCATTTGATAACTTTTGATAAGTTCTGCAGTTCCTGATCCAGACAAAAATTAAAACCAGAAGATTGTTTAAAAAATAATTAGCAAGAGTTTTACCGTAACAGACGTTTCAACATCAAATATCTTTTTAAATTTTGGAAATTCTAAGATACTTCCCTAATTGTTATCAGAACTCTTTAGAACCATACATTATAGAATTGTCAAAAAAAATTTGTTCAAGACAAATCAGAAGCGATTCGATAAATAATTTGGATCTTATTCGACATTGAAGTAATCACAGGACCGAGATTTATAATGACTACGAAATAGTATTACTCTTCAAATGTTCCACAAAGTAGTTTATTTCTTTTTTTTCAGCCAACAATTCAGCTACTTGTTAAAAGCAGAGTTTGTGGAAAAAATGGAGAAACACTTCTTCTTCTGTAGTCTACTGGTGCGTATGCCGCCCGTGGATTTATTTGAACGAGCTTCAAACACGCATTAAGTCAGTTAAATCATGTCGCTCAAGGAGAAGTACGCAGTTTTAGTGATGACTAAATAGTACGACTCTCTTAATCGCCAGCTTGGAAAAGAAAAAAACGAAATTAATATTGCCATGGACGTTCAGGAAATCCTTAAGGGAAAATTCTTTGAGATTTCTTTGACTTAACGAAAGCGTTGTCCACACACTAAAATGATTTCTTCAAAATATCCTCCAGAAAACAGTTTGGATATTTTCTCCGAGTCTATGTTCAATACTGAATCCCTCCAAACAATATTATCGCTGCTTTGTTTGACGTACTGCTCCCTTGTGGTTCTACGTAATTTGGTATATCGACACCTAGGTATTCGAGTGACATGAGTTGTGCAATTGAGTTGTTGTCGACGACGAATTTGCATCTGGTGGGTTCTTTCTTTCGTATTGTGAGGCAATTAGTTTTGTTTGTTGAGATGAACAATGAACATGTTATAGTTTCCGCTTCTATTTTGAAACTGTGTAATAGATATAGTAGATCATCTTCGTTTTTGACTTAATTTTGACCATATTAACGTTAAATAGTGAGGTTATTTCGTCTCTATTTGATGTTTTTCAGTTCTTTAGTTTGGCGATAGCGTTATCTGTTTGCTCTTTAGTTATAATCATGTTTGGTAGCTGTATTTCTATTTTAGGGAGTGCATTTTCTTGGGAGCTATCAGCATTGTTGTATAGTTGAATAGGTTTTCCATTCTTCTTTGTCAATGGTTTTGTTTGTATACATTGTGTCCAAAATTGGTCACCACAGTATTGGGATCTCGGTTAATATTAGAGCTAGAGAATCGGTTAAACGGGGAAAGTTTTAGCGAATTATGTTGAAAAATGGGTTCCAAAAGTTCAGTGTTGCCAGATATGTTGAAAAAAGTATAATGTTTTATTTTGAAAAGTCGATATTACTTTATTTTTAAAAAAATTTGAAATCTATAAAAACGTTTTTAAATCACATTTCTTATTTTGCCACGAACCGGCATTAGCTCTTACCTCAGACCTAAACATCGAAGGCCAAACCAGCAGCGAAGAAACAAGCGAAGTACGACACGTAACGTATACATGATAATCTATGAATTTTAAGCTATTACTTGCTAGTTACTGTTTAATGTTGTAAAATTTGCATCGATCATAATTTAAATGAGTCGATCATATTCTAATTCAAAATCTCCATTTATAATTTTTCCGCAAATTTTTGATTTCCAATTTAAATAACGTATGTAAACCTAACACTCCCTACCATTCCAGTGGCTTAACAATATCAATATACTAAACTACTTCAAAATAAACTAGTTGTCATGTCGAATATCGTATTCCAATTATACTCTGATTTTATGCTCTTAAGATATTAGGGTTCCGAATTTTGTGTTACTTGTTTAACCTAAAATTGTCCACAAAAGTTGCTCTAGCGTTACGAATAAAAGTAAAGAATGTCAAAGAAAGGTATTACTTTTGACCAAATGTAGAATCTAATTAATGCATTACTTGGCGCATCTACTTAGACCTTTAAGGCTCAAAATGTTGAACAGCTCTGGCTACTCGATGAAGGGTAATACGGGTCTATATTATAACGGCTACTAATCATAACGGCAACCCCCGTTATTGGTTTTTACTATAAGTTTAATAAAAATAAATCTGTTTGGCTTTTAGTTTCTAGGCTTATTTAAAAAAAAGGAGATTCTAACCTTCGATTGGGAACAAAGTGCCGACTATTATACATTTCTGGAAAGCTCTTAATGAGTGGAATGTAAATACAAATTGACATACAGGGTGTCCCATTTAATCCTAACTTTGGTAACTTTCTCAAAAATGGGGACACCTAGAAAAAAACTAAGCACGTCACTGGATTCTGCATAAAAAATGTGTAGATTCCGTTTTTACCTAGTCGATAACTTATCAGATACCTGAATTACAGAGGGTGTATGAAAATGCACACTTTTCAACTTCACTCTGTATTTCAAAAACGAAGAGAGTGATGATAAATCTGTCTGCGCCATCGTTTATTTTACAAAAAAGTGAAACAGGTTCGCGAAAACCCCAAAACTCGAACTGCAATAATAACGGAGGTACCCTGCAAAAAGTGTCGAAAATAGGACACCCTGTACAGTGCTCCGAAATAAATATGAATAAATGGAAGTATTTAAAAGTATTTGGAAGAAAAAAATGTATAAATATTTTCACCATATTTGAGTACCGCTTGTTTATAAAAAAAACTGAATATAAATCTTATAAATTTCTTGAATGGGAAAATTTTTATTAAAATTATATAATAAAATATCGAGTGGGGCCATTTGAAAAAGTGGTAAAGTAAGTAGAACACTGTCTATATCTTGCAACTTTTTACATTCTCGATGTCTAAAATTTAATTTCCCAAAAACAAATTTATTTAGAAAACCAAATTCAGCATCTTACCAGAGCTGTCGTCGATGTTACTGTTTCAACTAGTAATCACTAAAATGTGATGGTGGGTATTGGGTTTATTAATATTAACGTAGATCCAGAACTTAATTCTCAGCCATAAAAAAGTAAGGACACACGGATCGACGCAATTAGTAAATACATTAATTTTCTATGAAAGAACCCATTAAACAATACATGAGGGATTGTGGGGTACAACTAGCACTTTTGTTATATAAGTACATAGTAAGAAATGTAAATATTTTCTTCAGAAATAATTTTTGTAATAATTCGCTTTTATTTATCACGTGCTAATTATGGACCCGTAATTTTAAATAAATGATTTGTTATTATTAAATGAAAAATTAAATATATTAATTCGAACCCTACCTTTGCAAACGGCAAACACTTTATGACAATTTAAAAAAACATTAAGAAAGACCGTATAAGAATTTATGAGAAACGACTGACAAAATGCACTCCTTAATTCTTATCCAATGTAAATATGTAATACTTTTCCCAGAAAGGTTTAACAATTCCTACCTTAAGAATTTTGTTAACTTGTTAACTACTACAAATATGTTTAGAAATAAAAATATTCCTTTAATTCCTAACAAAAATTGTTAGGTACCTATATTTTACTAATCTGAACTATTGTTTTCATTGCTAGAATGTGTTATCATTTTCAGTATATTTAGTGAATGAAGGTTAATTTGAATTTAAATAAATTAAGCAATGACTAAATATACGGGCGATGGTGCTTAATGATATGCGAATATTTAATGGGTATATATGAAAAAGTAATAATA
>JALBCR010001384.1:112500-265252 GCA_030710515.1 Abscondita cerata | reverse complement strand
CATTGTACTTCGTTCAGTTACGTATTGCTCGTTTAAAATAGTTCGTAGCAAATTTCTTACTATAGTTCTTTGAAGATCGTTTGAAGTATCTTAGAATGGACATAATTTTAGTACTTGATTTCTGGTTATCCTGTACGACTAGAGACGTTTGTATAGAAGTTATTGATTTTAGAGGTATTAATTGATTGATATTGACAATTGTAATTTGAGCAGCTAAGAAAATGATGATTTTTAGGTTTATATGGTTTTTTTTGAAAGAAATTTGTAGTTTACATGTACAAATCTCAAATATTTGACTTGAGTAGGTACCGGTAAAACCTCATCAGTCATTAATACTTCAAAACAGGCGGTACCCTTTTTTGTGTTTTTTCATTGTTTTAGTCAAACTTAGAATTGATTCAGATGCGATTGCATATTTTTAGATTCAATTTGTAAATCCCCAATACTCGCGATTGTACTTTGTTACGGTTCAAATTTCTCGAACTAGAACATATGTCGTAAGTTTTTTTAATAACGTTTATCGGGAGTAGTACGTTACGACAAAAGTCGAATTTTTCGCGCATGCCACGGGTTTTCTCATTGGTGGATCCTTTAATTCACAAAAATTATTGAGACCATGAGCGGACATTTTCTACTTTCTTCTTGTACATGGGTGTTTGGCGTGCATTTTGAAGTTAAAATTTTACTCAAATTATTGAGGTGTGTGTCAATAATAAGTTGAATTGGTGTTTAAATTTAAATCCGACCGCATTCACCGTAAGTACACGTTTTTCCTTTTCTTTCGTGGTTGTATTATTTCTAATTACGACGTATGCTTTAGCACGTGCGTTGACCTCATACTCTCACCGTATTTTACACCTGGATAACTCCTGGGGGGCTGGAATGGCTATTTGAAAATCTTTAACTGATCAAGTACTACGGTTTCGCCTTCAATTAAGCTGTCAACAGCTGGTGAACTTTACAGACCTACTGAGGGAACCTATTTGTCATTCGTTTTTACTATAAACCTTCCCTACGGAAAATCCTGGGATCACCTACCTTCTGAAGCTGTCAAATACTGTCACTAGCAAAAACGTTTATTCTCGGAACTGCATACCACAATAACACTTTATGAATAAGTATCGTACTCAATATCAATGCGTATAAAGCTTACGTACACGTGACATTAAACGGTTTGAATCTCTAGCATTTAAGTAAATTTTTATTCGGAGTAGACTCTACCACCGACGTTTAGTTTTGTTTTTAACCAACTCCTTTAGGGCTTGGGCGCTTTACATAGAGTGGGTAAAGCTAAAACAAAAAGCCTTTTGGGTTGGCGAGAGATACTTACTTTCTTTATTCCAAGTTTAAGTTAATATTAAGTCACCGTGTGTAAGTGACGTGTGTACGTCGAGTTTTGTTAGTAACCAATCCTCAATTGGAACGCTACCTTTAAATTTGGGGTGTAACTACAAAGCTTATCTGAATTCGACACGCTTTCTTTTATTATTGTTATTTGTGAACTACAACCGTTAAAACTTGTATCTGGACAAGTTTTTGAAATGTCAGCCGTGCATATTAAATAAAGAGGTGAATTAAAGTTGCTACAATGAGGTACCCCAGGATGAATGGGTTAATAGTTTGAGGTTACTTTAAAGTATATGTTTGAAACTACTACTATAAATTGAGATTTACAATACAAGTACTTTTCTGGGTAGTAATATTAGACTAATAATCAGATTAGACGTAGAGGTGCTTTGCCATTATTACCCTTGGTATCATTGTTTCGTTTCGACTAAGAATTTAATTGACAGGTTTATTGGGCAAGAACGACGAAGGAGTCTCTATTGTGATCAAAATGATTGGCAAACGTAGTAGCTTTTTTCTCACTCTTTTTTTCCTAGGAATGTGCTAAATCGGTCTTTTGAATGATTTGGAGGCCTTCCGAGTGCTGTACTAAGTTGGTTATGTACTATTAGAACATTGAATTTCTGATTTCATACAGAAATATTTTATATTGGCGTGTTAATCTACTATAATTATTTTTGTTAGAATGGTTACGACTTTTTTTCTGATTGATAAGATACTTCTAATGCCCCTAATAACTAAACAAGTCTAATATTTTATTTACATCCATTGGCCAATACATGGGTTGAACTGTAGATAGTAAAGGATAATTTTATTTTTTTCGCTTTCAATGATGAATTTAACTTCTAATGTTAAAGGAGACAGTTGAGTATTAGTATGGATAACTGCAGTGTTTGCCATTTTTGCTCCCTTAATTAGTTTGATAAACGATATGATTACCACTTATTTAATTCTAGCATTTCTCAGAAGATGTTCCGTTTAATTAGGGAAGCAATTACTAGAAACTGTAGTTTTCATCGATAAATCCTTCATTCCTACAAAATCTGACATTTAATTAATCTTATTTCTTATATTACTTGCTGTACAATTAAGTTCTTCTAAGACGACAATTTTAAGCTGTGTTACGGTTCTAAATTTTTAAACCTGAACGTAGGTCGTAAGCGGTATTAAAAACGTATGGCGTAGGTTGCGCGTTACGACGAAAATCAAATCTACCACGCCTACAACGAATTTTCCTATTGGTGAATCGAATTACGAGATCCTCAACGAAACGACGGGTCGACATTTTGAAACTTTCTATTTCTTTTTGGGCTATTGACGGTGTTCCATGAAGCTAAAAAAGTATTTACCAAAATTTCAACGTGGCTTCAATAATTGCACCATAATTGAGTGCGGAAGGATACATCCGATCAATTTACGCCGTAAGTGGGTCTTTTTTGCCATTTTTTTGGTTAATTTAAAGGTTGTATTAATTGTTAATTGCAACGTTTGCTTTATCACGTGTGTTAACCTCACACTTTTACCTTATCTTACACCTGGAAAACTCCTGGGGATGCTAGAATAGCTTTTTAGGAACCTCTCGCTACCTAACTGTTCAAGTACCACGATTTTACCTACACTTAAGCCGACAACAGCTGGTGAATGCTGCAGGCCTACCGATTCGTTCATGCTGTATACTTATTACTTTGAGGGACCCTATTTGTCATCTGCTCTTCAATATAAACCTCCCCTAAGGAAAATTCTGGTATTCACTTCTTTCTGACGCTGTCCAATACTGCCGCTAGCAAGAACGTTTATTCTCGGAACTGCACACTACTAGAACACAGCTAAGTTTTAATGTTTAAGTATCCTACTCAATATCAATGCGTAAGAAGCTTACGTTCACGGTGCATTGAACGGTTTGCAACTCTAGTACTTAAGAAAATTTTTATTCGAGGTGAACTCGACTATCGACGCTCGGTTTCGTTTTCATTGGCTCCACCAGAGCATAGACAATTTAGGTAACGAGGGCAACGTTAAAAAAAAAAGGCTTTTTGGGTTGACGAGACTTGTTTATCGTGTTTCTTTTGAGATTTAGTTAATATTAAGGCACCGTTGTGTAAGTGACGTGTGTACGTCGAGTTTTCGTAGGAACCAACCTTAAATTGGTACGCTATCTCTAAATTTGGAATGTAACTATAAAGCTTATCTGAATTAGATATATTAATTACGAGTTTTAATTAAATCGTTGTTGCTAACGCTCGTAAAACTTTATGCGACAGTCTTTCTTACTTTTCACATATTCTTTTGCTATATTTAAATTGTGTATGTGTCTCTCTGATATTGTGTTCGTCTTAACGTGTTAAATCTTTTAGTAAAACCTGTTGTACTCCTGTTGGTCGGTTTTATTTCTCTCTATTACGCAGCAGGTGGCGCCATGTTACGCAACAGTTTATTTCATTTCAGTTTTTTAAGGACCCCTCAAATCTACCGACGAAGCCGGACACTGTTGCGATAACTCTTATAAATTCGGGTTCTTGCAGGAATTTAGTGCGTTAATTCGAGCTCAATAATATTGTTCTTTTTATTTAGATTGTACCGCTGGAGCCGTCTATTCTTTTATGTATTTATAAACTACAACCGTTACAGCTGCAAACTGTCGAAAGATATTTTTCTCCATACAGAATTTTCTGAACAAATCTCTGTTTATTTGAAATCGAATATTTGATGTACTACTCAGCAACAGATATCAATTTCCAGCATTTACTCTGTTTTATTTTTACAATTTCTTCTCTTGCATTTGTATGTAATATGGTTGATAATCGGCGAAATAAATGTCTTGTGTACAGTTTAGGGCTAGGCAGTTCAAAATAAGTGTAATTTCTTTGGAAATTTTACCAAAACTTGTTTTTTCTCACTACCTCACGTTTTTATAGAATAATGATGATCAATTAAATTCAGTATTCGGTGAGCGTAGTGCAGCATATTTTTTTGTAGAATCCCGAAAGGCTTGATGCATTACTGTTATCGACGACACTAAGTATACTATTTGCTTTGATTTTAGTGTCTCGTAACATTATTATCAACGAAGAATGTAGGTTCTCTATATCATTCTTTAAAAGTTTTTAAAATGTAATAAAAAACATTGAATTGTCATTATGGCAATTACCTTAAACACAAAATAAATCTTATCTGGAGCTTTGTACAAAAAAGTATCGATGTTTTTTGACTAAAAACTTTGACTTTATTTAGTTTCTAGCACGGATCTTTATTTCAAGATACTAAACAGTCCAGAATAGATAGCCATATCTAAGTTATGGTTTACTTATAGCGTTTTAACACACTATATTAACTTCAAAGTGAAGACGGCTTTTGTATTTGGTAAAGGCGATAAAAGTAGTGAAAAGAACATTTTCTATACAACCCATTTTTATTTTCATACTGGTGCACAACTTAACCTACACTGGGTTATCTCGATAATATGTTTCGACACAGCTTCTTGCTTTCTCAGACATGTGGCTAATTTTGACATTACAAGCAATCGAAATTTTTTTATTTAAAGAATAATCGTTTCTATTTAATGAAAAAAAAACTGGATTAGACAATCCATCAAATGGAACAATTAAAATAAAAACTATTGTTTACTACTTTTACCATAGCAGTGCTTTATAACCAATTCACATATACAGATCTATAATCGCTTGAGTCAAACTTGTATACAGGGTGTTTTCAAAAGATGCGTAAATATTAAAAGGAGTGATTTCCCAGGTTATTTTATACAAAAAAGTTTCTGTAAACATAGGTCCGCAAACGTTTCGTTACCGATCTACAGCCTGTTGAAATTTAATTAAAAAAAAACAGTAAGTGCATGTCCATTTATCATGCGTACAAAAATATTTTTAAACATTTCTGTTTTATTTACGGACATATCACTGACATATTGAATGAGTCTCGTGATTAATAATTTTGTATGTTTCCCTTATAGAATTTTGAGATGACCGTGGTGCATTAAATTTATAGACTTGCTGATGGCAATATATTATAAGATAGGCGGTTGTGTAATGAAAGATATCCTGGGCGTATTGCTCTTAATAGAAAAACTTTTAAATGTATTACTTGACGTCTTTATGAAAGAAAGAAATTAAGACAATATGGAGGAACAAGAAAATCAAGGACAGCATGCACGGTAGAGCTGAAAGAGGATGTGCTGGACATGATTGAAGAAGATCAAGGTACTTCTGCTAAAAAAATTGTTGATGCTTTGGATGTATGTATTGAGACTATTTGGCATATTCTTAAGAAAAATTTGTTGTATCCATTCTATATACAACGCGTTCAAGCACTTCTTCCTCCTGATTTTCTTCCTCGCATGGTTTTTGCACAAAATGGTTTAAATTCCTTAACTCCTGATGTTGATTGTGTTCACCGATAAAACGGGTTTTTTAAAAAATGCAATACGGAATTTCCATAATAACTATAGTGTAACGAAAATCCACATGAAATTGTTGAAGATTATTTTGAACATCAGTTTTCTTTAAACGTTTGTATTGAGATCATGGGCGACTGCCTAATTGAACCGATATTTCTATCCTGTACTCTCTCTTTCGGTTTTTACTACCTGTCAAGGGTCTTAACCGACTCAACGATTTTCCTCCAGTCTGTTCTATTTTTGGCAATTCTTCTCCAATTGTTTACATTAAGCTTTTTGGAAATCTTGGAACACATTATCCATCCATTTTATGCGTGGCCTTTATTTGGGTCGCGTTGTTGTTAGTACGCTGTTAAATAGTTTCTGAGTTGTGGTGTTGGGTGCCATTCAGATCACATGTCCTATTCATTGTATTTGCATGCGTTTAATGACATTAACTACGTCTGGTTCATTATACAGAACACGAATATCTTTATATATATTTATATTCTTCTTTCGAATATCCTTAGCCGCTGCCTTTCTTTTTGCACTAGCGTCCATAATTCACAACTATATATTAGTATTGGCCTTATTATTGTTTTGTATAGTCGTATTTTTAATTTTCTGGATATTAATATTGTTCTGAAAATATCTTTCGTAGCAAAATAGGCCTTGTTAGCAGTGAAAATTCTGGTTTTAATTTCCTTAGTTATGTCATTCGTTTTTTTAATTACTGCATCCAGGTATTTGAAGTTAGTAACTCTGTCTATTTTTATATTTTCGGATATTTGTTCTGGTTGTTCTATTTGCCTTGATATTCTTAGGTACTTTGTTTTTCCCTATTTATTGTTCGCCCGACCTGTTTTAAGTTCTCTCTTTTAGAGTTCTATATGTTTGAGTTATGTCCCTTTCGGTTGTGCTAATTATGGCACCGTAAAGTTTTACTTCGAAACATGTTTTAATTTTGTTAAATTAAACTATGATGAGAAAAAACCATAGCTTACATCAGACTTAAAAAAATTATCTTTAACATTGAAAGGATTATTTACCATATGTAGATCTAGAGTAATACCAGACTGTATAGATAGATAGATAGATAGATAGATTTATTTACTACATTACACTAAATCACAGTTTGTAGCAAGTCATATACAACATAAAAAACAATATATTAGTATATATACGTTAAATACAAAATATATAAAATGTGTAAATATCGCATTTGTAAATATAAATATAAATCTAATTTTGTAATCATACTTAATTAAACAGGTTATATCTAGTAGAAATTATAATTTAAAATCAGTAGAAGTTAAAATTAGGTAGAATTTTTAAAGTTTAAAAGGAGTGTCTAGATATTCTTCGATTGAGTAAAAACACTGTTCTTGTAAATATTTTTTTGTCTTAATCTTAAACCGCTTCATATCAAGAGCACGAATGCATACTGGAGTATGATTATACAATTTAAATTTTAGTGTATGCCGTATAGTAACATTAAGACGAACACGGGGAGACTTATTTGATTTGCTGATCGAGTATTATGGTCATGAATTTGACAGTTTAAAATGATGTTGGACATTCTTGAATGGACCTCAATAAGCGAGTAAAAAATAAAAATACAAGGTAGCGGCATAATTCGTAGTTGTTTAAAAAGATGTAAACAATGTTCTCTATTTCCACTTCCAGTCATTATCCTTACAGCCTTTTTTTGGATACGAAATATTCTAACGCAGTGTATTGCATTACCCCATAAAGTGACTCCGTAGGCTACATGGCTATGAAATGTAGCATAATAAACCATCTTAAGGACATCCAGAGAAGCACAATTCTTTAAACTTCTGATAATAAATAAAGAAGAAGATAATTTCCTTGCGATCGATTCTATATGCGCCGTCCAATTCAGAGAGTCATCGATTGTTAACCCTAGAAGTTGGCAGGTTTTACCTGTGGTAAACTTGTGATTGCTGCTTACAATAATCTGCTCGGTTTTCGTTTGGTTTAGTTTCATTTTGTTGGCTATAAGCCAGGTTTCAGCATTTTTAATGCATTATTTGAAATAGTGTGTAAGACATTTATATTTGAATTTGTGTTCAGTATGGAAGTATCGTCTGCAAAAAGAACGCATTTGTTGTTATCTTTAGCAATGTAAGAGCAGAGATCGTTAATGTAGATCAAGAACAACATTGGTCCAAGGATTGATCCTTGCGGTACTCCATAGTTTATGGGTTTACAATTTGAGTACTTCCCATTTATATACACACTGATAACGATTAGCAAGATATGAGTGAAGTAGATGAAAAGGTGTACCTCTTATTCCATAAAATAAAAGTTTGTTGAGCAGTATATTATGATGGACACAATCAAATGCCTTGGTTAAGTCACACAGCGTAAGTATAGAGTGTTTGCCTTCTTCCAAACCTTCCACAATGTCATCGATTAGTTTGCAAACTGCTTTAATGGTCGATAGTCCAGAACGAAATCCAAACTGAGATGCGCTTAGTAATGAGTTGCTTTTGAAATAAGAAATTAGCCTATCTTTAATTAATGTTTCCATTATTTTGGCAAATATGGTTATTATTGCGATCGGTCTATAGTTGTCGACTACTTCTGTACTGCCTTTTTATGGAGAGGCATGATCTTTGTGATCTTGAAGCTGTCTGGAAAGTCTCCTTCAGAAAAACATCTGTTCATTAAAGTTGTGAAAGGTCTTATCAATAGATCAACAGTCCCTGTATAATTTTGTAGTTAATGTTATAGTAGTCTACAGTATTTGACTTTTTAAAGAAGTGATGACTTTGTAAATTTCCGTTTCTGTCACTGGAAACAGGAAGAAACTACGTGTAGTGACAGGTACTTGTTTTAGCATTTCCTCAGCTGTCCGTGAACTTGATGGTAGACTGTTAATAATTTTTTTCGCTATGGTGCTGAAATGAGCATTGAAGTTTTCTTCTGAAATGCTAATGTCCTTATTTCCACTTTGACGATTATTACGTTCGTGGTTAATTAGTCTCCAACAATCTTTGGGCTTGTTATTTGAGTTTATTAAAAATTTTTCATAAGCTAATTTTTTAGATAATTTTATAGCTTTTAAATAGTCCTTTTTTAATGTTTTGTAAACATCCCAGTTGTATGGATCATTAGTGGCCACGCATATAGTTTTTATGGTACATAAGGTGTTGCGTTTGTCCTTTAATTCTGGCGAAAACCAATTTACCGGTAGTTTATAATCGCGATTAATTTTCTTTAAGGGAAAACAGTTCACTATAAAATTTTTATATGTATTCACTAAAAAAGTAGACATGTAATCAACACTATGATTTTTATTTTCAAAAGATACTCCAGTCTATCAAAATTAAATGCTGTCGTAATTTATTAATTCCATTTGACGTAATTGGTCTATACAAACGGACATGATCGGTGGTAGAACATTCTTGTTTTGAGATTAAATACTGGCCAAGGTGATCAGCAATGTTAGCTTCGACAACTCCAACTACACATTCCGATAATGTAAAATTCGTAATGATATTATCAATACAACTTGAAGATGTTAACGTCACACGTGTATAATCAGATATAGTTACTTTTAGATCAAAAGTTTCGACTAGCTGTTTTAATTGGGTTAGTATTATAGATGGTACTTTAAGTTAATGTTGAAATCTCCAACTATTATAATTTTTATACTTTTTGTTTTTGATTTAGTAGTAACAATAGTTTCTCAAAATTTTCAAGAAATATAGAGGGATTCCTGATCCGGATCTGTAGACTGTAACTATTATGCATTTGAGACTATGAATCATAGTTGCACAAAATTCAATTTATTTATTATATATAAGAAGTTTAAGAGAACAATGTATTGTCTCCTCAAAATAACAATTTAAATGAAGTCAGTTTAAATAAATCGTTTTATGAAAAGTGTATCTGCCTGTTTCCAACTAGTGAAGTGGAATCCAGAAACACAATAAGTGCTCGAAAAAATAGTAATTCTTGCGGTATTGATGGCATTCCTTCAAAGGTGATTAAACTTACGGTACCACTGAATTTAATTATAAATAATTGTTTTGTAGAAAGTGTATTTCCGGAAGTGTTAAAATTGCTAAAATTAATTGTGTATATAAAAGAGGTGACCCCAAACAATTAAATAACTATAGACTCATAGCATTGCTGTCAGTTTTTTAAAAAAATAAGGCTTTAGCCTTACTAATAAATGTAATACATCATAGTTTAGATTAAAATAATTCTGTTGCTGCTCTTTTCATAGATTTATCAAAAGCATTTGATATTGTAAACCACAAATTGCTTTTAAGAAAATTGGATTGTTTGGGAATTAGAGGAAACTGTCAATATCTTCTCAAAAGTTACTTGTCTAATAGAAGTCAATACGTTAACTATACGGAACACAATTGAGACGTATTAGATGTACAAGTAGGTGTACTACAGGCTAATGTGTTAGGTCCTCTACTATTCTTGATATATATATAAATGATATGAGCTGATGACTTAACACTATTTTCATGTGAAAAAAGAGATAAAGTTATGTATGATAACCTAAAAAGTACGTTACAAACACTAATTAATTATTAAATAAACTTGTTCTGAACACAACTAAAACTTGCTCGATGCAGTTTTATACAAAATATATACTATAACAGTAGTTATATTGACATGTCATATCGTCATATTGTTATGCATTAAAAGGTCTTTCGTATTTTCTAATATGGATACGTCTATAAAGTTTTATTATCCTAACATTAAATTTTGTATTACAAAAACGTGTAATTTGATACATTTTCAACATGCTCCTTAAAGACTCCTGTAATCTTTATTAAACAAATTTTACATATATAAAATTTTTAAATTTGATAAAACTGATATAACCAGCTTTAAGTTTAAAACCACTTCTTGAGTATAGCAGTCATAAATTGATTCTTTATTAGTCGAACCCATATTATATAAGTAGTGTTTTGTATAATAAACTACCTCTTCATGTAAGGAATTTACCTTTAAAAATGTATTTCAAGTCAATAAAGATCATACTACAAAACAATACATTTTACACTGTTGATGAATACTTAAAATATGAATTTTAATTTTAGTTATTATATTTGACCTTTCCTATACCTGTAACGAGGTCTCCTGGAATAAACGATATTATTATTATTATTATTATTATTATTATTATTATTATTAATATTATAGCAATGTCATCAGTATAGGCCAATACTTGGTTTTGGTTCTTGAAGTGATAGTCATTCTGTGTAGGAATTTTTTTTATCACAGTGTCTAGCACCATGTTAAATAATATGGGGGACAATGCGTCTCCTTGTCTTAATTCAATATTGCTGCTAATGGTCTGTGTTTCCTCTTCTTTTATTTTTATCTTATAGTGTACATCCTTGATAGTCATTACTATTAATGTCTTTAGCTTCTATGGGATTCCGTTCAACTTGGAAAACACGCTTCCTGGATTTCTGGAAGACGTACCATTAGCAATTATAGTTGCAATGTGATTTCTTAACACAAGCATACAGAAATTGTTGGATTGACTGAGGTAGACGTTATTTATGGCCTGCACGATCCCCGGACTCAAATCCCTTAGATTTTTTTCCTGTGGAGCCATTTGAAGTGTGTTACGGTTTATTTGTAAACGAACTCTAAAAAAAATATAGCAGTGCTAGAAAGCCTGGCCGGCAGCTGCTCTTAGTCGGAAGTGGTCGTGGGCTTATTAAGATTCGTTCAAAATGAAGGCTTCTACACTGCACAAAGAATTTATAAGGCGCCACCTAGGACTACGTATAAGAGATATCTAGAGCTACTAGAAACTCGTAAACACAGAAACAAACCGTACGTGGATAGAAATATATATATTATTGTAGACACAACAATAGATAATATCATTTAGAATTAATAGCAAAATATAGTTATAAAATAATAATAATTCACGAGAGCGAGTTAAGGCACGAATAATAGTTTGAGGCACAAACGCCCCAAATAGGTTAGCGTATTATACACTTTTGACAGTAGTAGCACCGATTTTTCCATGCAAGCGATTCACCGAGTTTACGTGGCAAGTATTGTTCGGAATGTACTTGACAACAATTGGCCGATTATTTAAATGATTTCAAAGCGCACAAAATTAATCAAGTACCTGGAAAGATCTTTCTAGTTTACATAATTATCTATACAACGCCAAAAAGGTACGTTGCTAAACTCACGCCCGCGGTAAGTATACATAGAACAAAATTTATGAATTACATGCATAAAGGAACTAACTTAGCTTGTATAAATAGGAAGTTTTCGGTGATCGACAGTAAATCGGCTGATGTGACAGCTCTTGTATCCAAATCTAATATTTTTATTATCTAATGAAGAAAAGAAAAAATCAAAATAAATTCCGTTGATAACAGTTGTTGGGCTGCTCACAAAGAACCAGACAACAGGCTTATCTGGAGTGGTGTCCTTGACCAGAAGGCGGTCCCAAGATAGATTGAAATTCCAACGTACGTGATAATACCAGACTCACTTCAATATTTTATAATTTTTGGATTATTATCCTTGCCAGCATAACCAGAATTAGAGATCTATTGATTAATTAAAACGGAGTACGTCTGCAGTGACCAGCAGAAGAAGCCAAAAGAGAAAAACCACAAAAAAAAGTACCTGCAATCGATAGAACCCGTGATAGCAAATATTTTATTAAAACAAAAGAAAGTATTACACAGGAACAATAGTCAAAGACTTATTCCCTAATTTGAATGGGATGATTTTACTGTAATCAATATTACAAAGCACATGTCTAATTGTTTAATTTTTTAGACAACATTTTCCATGTACACCTTTTTACGACAGTCAGCAAAAAGAAAATGAGGTATAACTTTTGCGAGCAACTGCAGACAAATCATCGAAACTAGCAATTCTAAACAACCAAAATCCCCAGAAAATTTTCCAACACAAAAATTCATATTCAAACTCATGAGTGTAAACACGGCTGTCTATACTGTATGGAGGAATTGGTCTATAAATCAATTATTTGCGAAATAATACCATCACAAATTCTTGGTGTACGCTACTCCATTGGAAAACGTAGAAAACTTATGAAATCAAATTATTGCTGGGTGCAACTCAATTAAAACCGATTCTGGCGTTTTTGGGAGAGTTTGCAACTCAATAAGGAGAAGATTGGATTCTTGCCTCCAAGCTCAAGGTGGTCACTTTGAACAGTTTTTGTAATTATTGGTTGTTAAATTGTTGGTTTGGTAAAATATTTGTGTTTGCCCTTAAATAAAACCCTATAAAATCCTTTAATATAAAATGTAAAAAAGTACTGCAACGTATTACTTACGTATTCCAAAAACAATCGTTGCTACGGTTTTAACAATTGTATCTAAGTTTTTGCATCGCTTAAATTTAAGTTGTGTTGGTGTATTGACCATCAGTGTTATTATTATAATGTGATATTGCCAATATTTAGTAACTTTTTTGCTGGTCGAGGGCAATAAAAGAGGTGTTTCTGGTCGCTTTTGAGTGATGCAAAATCAGTGATTATGGATGGAGGACCGAAAACTAAATTTCTGCTTCAGTGTCGTATCTACATTGAGACTGGTGATCGCCATTTTAGACAATTGGTATGATTTGAAAGGTGTTGCTATTGTTTTTTTAATTTTGCGATGTCTTTCTATGGAATGTACATTATTTTTGCATTAAATAATAGGAATTTTATGGAATGTATTATACGTGAACTATGCGCTTCCGGACATAGGTTCTTTATTTCAAAATTTTTAGTTTGGGTCAACTATTAAATATCCAATTTTGACTCGTGAGATTGGTGACACCCTATATACCATGTTTGATTTGAGATAAAAAATATTCTGTGCATAAGGTTTTGAGCATAGTGGGCGTAACTTGCTTTTATGACTGCAGTATTTTCCTATAAGGTTTTTAACCATAAAACTTACCCTTAACTATAAATAATTTTACTAAATATATTCAAAATCCTGAAAATATAAAGACGCATACCTTTAATTAGAATTATTTAGATTTCATTTATATTCAAAGAGAAAATTTATTATTGGAAGGGTTTTAACAAAACTATTAGTTTTTACACTTTTTCGTTATAATTTGTAACTCTAACCCTAATTTTTTGTGACGGTTTACAATTAATTTTACAGCGCATTGCGAATAACCACACTAAAAGAAATTAACATTTTCTGTAAATAAAATTTGACGTTATTGTTATATCGTTTGATTTTAGTTTTTCTTACAGCGCATGCGCACAAGTAACGATAACCGCGGAAACTGTTATTTCAGATAAACCAAAATCAAATGATAATAATAATAATAATAATAATATTTTAACACGGAAATCTCCAATTACAATAAAGAAAGATAAAAAAAAATAATAATAACACTAGAAATAAAATGGTAAAAAAATCAATATAATATTAATATTAATAGTATTAATAGTGCATCCTTAAAGAATAACAAAAAAAATTTGTTTTATTTAAGTGAAAATCTCTACAAGAATATACAAATACAGTAACTTAAAATTACATAGTATAAAACTAATTATTGTTTTCAACTTCAAACATAACGTTTTTCTTAAAATTAAATTTGTTTGAACCAAATAAATTAATTGAGTTTTTCGAACAGTGTTTATTTGCCAAAAGCATCATCCTTCTAATAGGATGGTTATCACCTAGATTAGTCGTAACATGATCAATGCGGAAAATGGTTTGAGTTCTGGAAACTCTAGGACAAAGTGGTACCAAGAACGTTAATTTAGTAATTAGACTCGACATATGTCTGAAACTTGTCTTCGTCGATCAAGCAGTTGAACTTTACAAGTAGATAATATCCATGTATAGTCACCTAGTATATGATTTCTTGAGATAATCTTGAGTCAAAAAACACTCTAAGATCTTTAATTACTTTAACATATTCCAAACAATTGCTACCTATCTGATATTAAAATGTTATAATTTCACGGTTGCGTGTAAAAGTAATATATTTGCATTTTTCAATGTTAAGGTACAAACTATTTCTAGAGCACCATTCAAAAAGTTTATTCAAGTCAGCTTGGAGATGTTCACAATCACTAAAAGAAGCAATTGGCTTAAATATTTTCAGATCATCAGCGTAAAATAAAAAATTACTGTGTTGGAAAGACTGCTAAATCATTAATAAACAAAATAAAAAGTATAGGGCCACAATGTGATCCCTGTGGCACACCAGACGTTACTTTAAAAGATTGTGAAAGGTAAGGACCTATTTTCACTTGTTGTGTTCTATCTTTTAGGTAAAGTAAGAGAAGATCATGATTTACTCGATCAAATGCTTTTGAAAAATCGGTATAAACCGAATCAACATGAATTCTCGCAGTGAATGCCTCTTTAAGAATGTATAATATTCCAAAAGATTCGACAAACTAGAACGTTTCTTATAAAAACCATGTTGTTTTGGAGTAATTAAACTTGTACACATCTACTGAATTTGTTCAGAAATAATTGAATCAAATATTTTAGGTATGATAGATTGTTTACATACACTTCTGTAATTGTTTATCACCTGACGATTACCAGATTTGAAAATTGGCGAAATAAAGCTACATTTCCACTTCTCCGGAAATACATCAGACAAAATAGAAGAACTGTATAGCAACCATAAAGGTTTCGACAATGTAAAGACACAATTCTTGATAAATTTACAAGGTACACCATCAGGACCTGCAGTGTTAGACTAAATCCTGAATCATTTATCTCGTGCTTGATTTCTTAGGTTCCATAAGTATTAGTACTATTGTCATTGTTGTATACAGAAGCAAAAATTTTTGCAAACAGTTCCACTATACTATCTCCACTACAAGCCAAAACATCATTGTAACTCATCACATTAGGAATAGTACGTTGACATTTTTATCACTAATAAATTTCCACAAAAACCTTGGATTATCATTAATACAAGCGTTAACATCATCAATGTATGCATTATGAAGACGTTGTTTCAGTATATTACATCGTGATCGAAATGTTTTAAAATAAAGATAGTCTAATTGATTACCTGATGTTTATATTTAGCATGAACCTTTCTCTTTTCTTTGCAAATTCTAACAAGCTCTGGATTAAACCACTTTGGGTATGAGGTAGTATTGTGTCTAATAATTTTTTTAGGAACATATTTACTTATGGCATCATAAATAATATTATAAAAAACATCTAACTGATCATCCACCTTAAATCCATTAAAACCCAAATCCCAATTAACTGTTGCAAAGTAGTCGTTTAATAATGTATAGTCTACTTGGCAAAAATTAAAGATTTCAAAACTGCAAGACAAATTAGTTATATTGTCTAACAAATTAATTGACCAACAGTACGGAACATGGTGAGCACTAGTTTCACAAACCTGTTCTAATGCCAAATCAATTTGTAAATCTTCGATATTAGAAAACACTAAATCTAAAAAACTCCTCGATTATTAGGTTTTTATTGATTTGTTTTAGTCCCAGAAATGCATAAGACGTATAAATTTTTTCAAATTTTAGACAATAAACAATATTTGAATCATTTTCTTTATTATTCCAGTTATAGTCAGGCATATAATCACCTACTATAATAATTGGATCGCCACTAAATTGATTTGATACATGCTCTAAATCAGAGCAGTGTGATTTATATGTATGAATCGAAGAATCAGGCGGTAAATATACACCACCAACAATAATTTTGCTTCTATTAACAGAAATACAAACGAAGATGCTTTCAACTGTTTCACCAACAAAAATAACAAAAGCATCAAAATGTTTTTTGACAAGCAATAAGACGCCTCCACCTATAGATTTTTTACTTGTTAGAAAATTGCGATCTTTACGAAAAATATTGTAATTATAAAGACTCAGTTCTGAATTATTAATTTTATCACAAAGCCAAGACTCAGTTATTATTAGTAAATCATAAAAACTACAATTAACGTTTACAGAAAAGAGTTCCAATTTTGTTCGAATTCCACCAACATATTGATAATAAACATTCAGTTTTTTGAAGCATCTGAAAGAACATTACCTTTATTAGTAACAATAAAAGCTAAGTTATCATTTAATTCTTTAATTGTTTCTTTGTTATGGTTTCTTTGCCTTTGAGTCAAGTCCGATCTAAAATGAAACAAGCGATTATGATTGATTTTATTGGAACGAAGTACACTCATGAAATTTAAAACTTGGACACCACAATTTCTGTAAACAAAAGTTTGCACATTGTGAAGCGGGCTTAAAGGTATCATTTACAATTCTAACAGCAGGTAGTCTCAGCAGGGGTTATCTTATAGAAGGACTGTAGAATGAATCATTACACTAAGCACGTTTTAGAAAATAGGTAATTTACGTTGCTTACTTAATTTTTTCTTTAAAGAATATATTTGAAGGTATCGCTAATTAAACACCATAGCTCGATTAATTATCGAATCAAAATTTTGTTTAGGAAATGTTTACAAAATAAAATTAGAAATAATTTTGATTTAAAAAACGTCTACAAGCAATAACTTTTAAATTAAATCAAAAAACTAAACATGGTTATTTGGGTTGACTGATTATTACTTATTTTAAATAAATCTAACCTACTAATTATTGTAAGTTATTAAAAAAAATCATTAAACTCTCTATTCATAATATTTAGTCCTTACAAAATGTATATTTTATGACGTTTCATTTTTTCTGTAGTTAATATAAAAGTGAAAATAAAAACTAAGGCAATTCTTATTGTCAACGTATATATTTAGTTTTTTGACAAGAATTTATTACATAATTATAATTAAGATACCAAGTTATAGTTTAAAATTAAATGAAAACTTTTTTTTTAAATAAAGGTATTACTATATAAATAAATATAAGAAATCAATAATGGGTGTGACCTCCATTATTATTGATACATTCTTGGAGGCGTCTGCTCATTGACGCTATCAAGGTATCAATATAATTAATATTAATCGTTTCCCATGCGGTATCAATGGCTGCAATTAGTGCATTACGGTTTACTGGTATAAAATTTGGCCCTTGTTGTCTTCGGATAACAGCAAGTATTCGAGCCCAAACATTTTCGATAATGTTAAAATCTGGGCTTTTGCTGGCCAGGGTAACAGCTCCAAGTTATTTGCTTGTATCCAGTTGCGCACAACCTGCGAAGTATAGGGTCATCATATCCCGATAGTTAATTATCGAATGTTCCAAGAAAATATGTGTAAATAGTAAATGGAATCTACTAACGTAACGTTAAGTCGTTAATTATAGTTACATAACTCTCCTTTCATAAGATATAGTTCATATTAATATGCTTATTGTAAAGCTTCGTACACACCTGAACAACAAACCGAGGAACAAACAGAACAACGAACCGAACGGCAATCGGAAACATTAATTTGGACGGTGCTACGTACGGATTTTAGAACAGATTCGCAAGTCCTGATTGTTCCACGAACGGTTTGCGGCGTTCCCGCAACTTGTCGGTTTTTTCTCCGACATCAAAGAAAATATGCGCGAATGCGTTTGCTGGTTTGGACGAATCTAAACAAAACGACGAACAAACTTATGCGGGAGAATTAAATTTTATTATTAGCATCATTTGGGCGGGAAATTTCCAAAATAAAAAAAAGCGAAGTAAATTATAATTTTTTACTCTTCTTTGTGCATAAAAATTTGATTGGCACTATCTTCTTGTTTTCCGCAATTTTCTCTTCTCAATAATAAATATATATGAACTGAAAACTACTGAAAATAATTGTGGAAATCATAAAAGATCGTTTGTCGTTCTGTTTGACTTTCGGGTCGTTGTTATGTTTGTTGCTCGGTTTGTTGTTCAGGTGTGTACGAAGCTTTACAACTTAAGCAACAATTTTTTGGCGAATAAAGATTAGTTTGTGATGTAATATTAGAAACACAAATTTATATCATATCAAATTTATGACAACTTAAAACCAAGAACGTGTATGTTATTGCTAAAAATTATTAAGGAAAAAGCGCAATTGCAGTGTAAATATTTATAATTAGATATTTTCGAAAGTTTATAAGTCCTCTATTGTAATCTTAATACTTAAAAGAAAATCCTGTCCATTAGCATTATAAGGAAATGGCTTTTACTTTATGAATAAGTTTCAATAACAATAGAATATCCTTGCTTGTTTAATTTACTTCCTTTGAGTCATATTGCTCTAAGGGTTGTTACATTGGTCATTAGAAGTATGTAATAAATAAACAATTACCTACTGTTTGAGAAGGGGTAGTGTGAACCAATAAATAAAGTAAGAAATGTAAATTCCATTTTAGTTTAAAATTTCAAGTGTTGTGAAAATGCCACCTCATCTCGGTGCTGATTTGAAAGCGCGGATTGTTTCGGAATTAGCGGCGGGCCGTAGCGTGCGTGAAATTTCACGTATGTTAGATATACCAAAAAGCACCGTAGGGCATTACCGAGTAAAATGGAATCTTGAACACACTTTTGAAAGAGCCATCGGAAGTGGTAGACCTAAAGTATCTACACGTGCTCAAGATCTCGAGTTGTTTCATTACGTAACAGAACAACCATTTGCTACATACTCCAGGGCTATAGCAGATACACATTTTCCCGGATGCCGTATAACTGCACAAAAAGATAAAAGGAGATGGGAATAAAGAAGTATAATGCTGCTGCGAAAGAAGTTCTCAGTGACGAAAATATGAGACGTCGTCTGGAATTTGCAAGGCGATATGTAAACGAACCTTTGGAATTTTGGAATCGAGTGATTTTTAGCGACGAAAAAACGTTCAATAGCCGCAACGATGGACCACTAAAAGTTTTTAGAATGGAAGGAACTCGTTACGAAAATAATCACATATGTCCTAAAAAACGAAGTGGTTATTTTTCTGTGAATGTGTGGGGTTGGGTTAGCGCGCGGGTCCAGGAGTTTGTTGGGCTATCGATGGACGTCTTGATTCTGCTGCGTATTTAGATATTTTAGAAACTATTATGAAACCTTCAGTCGAAGTGTTTTATCCAGACGAAGATTATATTTTCCAACAAGTAAGTATTCTTATTTCACTATACTTTCTCCAAATATACGAGATACGAGAAAAATAACTTGGAGCTGTTACCCTGGCCAGCAAAAAACCCAGATTTTAACATTATCGAAAATGTTTGGGCTCGAATACTTGCTGTTATCCGAAGACAACAAGGGCCAAATTTTATACCAGTAAACCGTAATGCACTAATTGCAGCCATTGATACCGCATGGGAAACGATTAATATTAATTATATTGATACCTTGATAGCGTCAATGAGCAGACGCCTCCAAGAATGTATCAATAATAATGGAGGTCACACCCATTATTGATTTCTTATATTTATTTATATAGTAATACCTTTATTAAAAAAAAGTTTTCATTTAATTTTAAACTATAACTTGGTATCTTAATTATAATTATGTAATAAATTCTTGTCAAAAAACTAAATATATACGTTGACAATAAGAATTGCCTTAGTTTTTATTTTCACTTTTTATATTAACTACAGAAAAAAATGAAACGTCATAAAATATACATTTTGTAAGGACTAAATATTATGAATAGAGAGTTTAATGATTTTTTTAATAACTTACAATAATTAGTAGGTTAGATTTATTTAAAAATAAGTAATAATCAGTCAACCCAAATAACCATGTTTAGTTTTTGATTTAATTTAAAAGTTATTGCTTGTAGACGTTTTTAAATCAAAATTATTTCTAATTTTATTTTGTAAACATTTCCTAAACAAAATTTTGATTCGATAATTAATCGAGCTATGGTGTTTAATTAGCGATACCTTCAAATATATTCTTTAAAGAAAAAATTAAGTAAGCAACGTAAATTACCTATTTTCTAAAACGTGCTTAGTGTAATGATTCATTCTACAGTCCTTCTATAAGATAACCCCTGCTGAGACTACCTGCTGTTAGAATTGTAAATGATACCCTTAAGCCCGCTTCACAATGTGCAAACTTTTGTTTACAGAAATTGTGGTGTCCAAGTTTTAAATTTCATGAGTGTACATCCTTTGCATCTTCTACAGTGTTGTATGCAATCTTTATAGGGCGATTAACACCATTCTTTTTATTCCAACACGAAGAACTTTCTTTGGAGAAGCGTAAGTACCTAAAGGAGATAAAATCTTGTGAATTTCTTTAAGGTCTTCGGCTACTCTTTCTTCTAGAATTAATGAAGAAGACACAGAAATATTGTAAAGACAGAACATTGTATAACGTTGACGACGTTCATCAATTTCACTCAAAACTTCTTCAAAGTTTAACTCATTGGTAGTGTTTAGATTCGAAGATTTTAGATTATCAAGTTTACCACGAATATTTTTACCCTCGTCTTCAACGCCTTTAATTCTGGTGGAAAAATCATCAAATTTTTTTCTATTAATAATAACATATCTTGTTTAAAGCTGTTAAATTGTTTTTTAAAATATTTTCAATAATATTTATGGAGATAGTTGAAACTGAACCATCTGTATTGGAACAATTTTCACAGATCCACGAGTTTTGTCATCTAAACATTCATTTAATTTGGAATCAGATAGTTGAAGGCATTTAAGATCATAGTGTTTTTTACAGGAAAACGTTACACTTTATAGAGGGTGTAGTAGGAGTAACTGCAGATTTCTCACAAAAAGCAATTGTTAGGCATATTGATGACAAATTAATTACACAAAAAAAAGGGATATAACAATGGACACTCTTCACACCTGTGGATCCGTCGCGGTGACTCACAATAAATACAAACAGAATGGACCACGGTAAGAACAACACGTGAAAACAAAGGAGGTAATTAAAATTAGTTACGAATATGTTATTGTTTAACAATGAAAGATTGTAAGTTTTATATACCTGTTAATGCAGAACGTTGTTTATATTTACGAATGTTATCAAACTCGACACACTACAAAATATATCTGTTAAGCATGTGAAAGTGTTAAATAATTGAAAATAACTTTAATTGTGAAATCACTACAACTCCACGTAAATTATGTTCTAAATTAATAAACAACTCACAGAGCACTATTAAAATACAACCGCACGGTAATTCGTCTTAATAACTATCATCTACTAACTATGATCAGAACTAATTATTTTAAAAATAAAATTTTTGAAGCCTGTTGATTTGATTGTATAGGATCTAATTTTCAGTTTCATAAATTAATTAATTAAACTAATATTAATGGATTCTCATTTTATCGATAAAGTTAATGCTTGTAGTTTATTTAAGTGTTGTGTTGTAATTATGCATTACCAAATTACAATTTCACTAATTTGCATTTGAATTGAAATTCGTAAACATTTAATTTGTTAGGCACATGTAAAGCAAATCGAAGACGAATTTAACAGTAAGACAATTCAGCATAATCTTCTAACCACCAAACCCGGTTTAACATAGAGCTTAATTTTCGTACGTTAGGAAAACATTTGCTTACTACACATTACAATGCTCATTGCACTACAAAGACTTTGAACTGGAAACTGTTTATATATTTGCCTGCCAATGTACTTAATTAAGATAGATTAAATATTAACAATAAACTAATTTAAACTAGTTCAAAAGGAGCTTTGTAGACTGAATGTTGACGTGTAACTGTACTTTTTAAAAAGTTTGAATTTGCATTATTTACTTTCGTTAAGGCAACAAAATAAATTTAATGAAGCCATTCGAATAAAATGTATATTCAAAATTATTTACCCATGACATTATTTTATGAATGTAATTTTCGTTTGTATATTTTTGCACGTCTATATCCATGAAACTATCGACACCAAGTTTAGGAACGTTTTCTATGTGGAATCTGCCAACAAAAATGATTGGAAAGCTCTCGAGGGCATTCACTGAATATAAATGTTTGTTGTTCCACACACTAAAATTTGATAGTACAATTTTATAGGTTGTAAGCTCAATATTGATGCAGAATTGTGAAATTGAGAATGACAAACAAGCACCGATAGCTTTTCTATAAATAACTTTGCTCTACTAAATTTATTGCAAAAGTCTCGTAATATAATCATTATAAATTTTAAATTGTTTAATCATTGCACCTCTGAGTTACACAAATACTATGAAACTGTAACAAAATGAGTTATAAAAACAAACTACAGTAACAATTTTTTACTTTATTGGAGCAACAAATAAAATACTAATTATGAACTATTATTTTTATTAAAAATTTATGTTAAATTAAGAGTAACGTTCATTGCGCAATTTATATGTTCATTAATTGACAAGGGGATTTGTTCTAAACATTTTTTTTCATGAATAAGATTTCCAGAGGAAATACTAACAAATGTGCATCTACACACTTTTACTTCCCTATATCATTCTGGTTCTCATTTTTTTAACTTTGATAAATTGTTCTACAAATCATTTAGCAACTTGCTACTCTTTCTTCTTTAATTTTATGCTGCTCTTGCATTTGCCAAGAGTGTAGAACCTGTTCGACGGAATCAACTCTTTAGACCAAAAAACTGTGTATTTTTTTTGTGCATATTTTTAAAGCTATGTATTCTAATTCTTTGTTCAATACATCAATCATTTCTAAATCCCACCAATAATGGATGTTTTGACATTTTTGAGCGAAAATTTATATATTTATGAAATATCTCCAAAAAGTATTCCACTGCTATTATGCTTGACTGCAAGTACTCTTTCTTTTGGTGGTTTTCGTTTTAAATCAATAACTGTGAATCAGTTTCTTCTTCTTTCAATAAGAGTCGTGTCATAAAAATGTAAAACTATCAACAGTTCACTAACCTTTGTAAAAACATATTGTTAAAGTTTTGGCTTGTGTAGGTTTGTAGCTCACTGTTTGTTATTTTTTAATAACGCTTTTGTTTTTTCAAAACGTGATATATCTGTGTCTTCGCGCAAGATAACATTGTAACGTTACCCATAAATCCAGCCATGAATAGAATTTTTCTGTAACGATATGTAAATATTATCTTTATTGAGTTACATGTTTTATTAAATAAAACAACAATTAATCAACACAAATATATCTTATTTTAACAATTGTTTATAAAAAATCGTTTAACCAAATTTGCAAAGTACACTTATACTTTATCGAATTTTAAGAGTTGTTTTATATGTTCTGTATAATTATAAAAACTATTTATTGCCTAATTTGCTTAAAAATTGATACACGACAACACGTTCAAATTCACCCTCGAACATTTTCTAAGTAAGTCGCGCGTAGCCATAACTTTGAAATCAATTATTATCGTTTTAAAAAATCATTTTTATTGTTTGATATGTTCTTTCAAATTATAAAAACTATTTATTGCTGAATTTGCCTAAAAGTTAATGGACGCCAACCCGTTCAAATTCACCCTCGAACATACTATAAGTATGTCACGCTTAGCCGTTTGAGATCAAATAATGTTTGTTTAAAAAATATTAGCAATTTTATTCTTTAATACGTTGTTTATAATTATAAAAACTATTTATTACTAAATTTGCATGATAATTAATTTACGACAAACTCCTTAAAATTCGAAAGGTATAAGTGTACTTCGCAAATTCGTTTAAATCAATTTTTTTACAAACAAATGTAAAAACATGAATTATTTGTGTTGATTAATTGTTATTTTAGTAGTTATAAACATTGAACTCAATATAGATAATATTTACGTAGTGTAACAGGAACATTCATTATTATGCCTGGTTATGGCTAACTTTACATGGGTAGATTTTTGCATTATTTTACTGTTGTTTTTTTAATATTGATTTAAAACTTAAAATTTGAAATCAAATACATTAAGCCATATGTCCTGAAAATGGTTTCAAAGTTTGTTTTCGATTTTGAGAGAAAGGCTATTCACACCGCGGAATACCAACCAATTGACATGGTTTTGGTACGTATACCTTTGCCGTTTAAAAACATGACAGAGAGAAGTATGACAAGTTTCTTGAATCCTAGTATCCAGTCTTTACTATGGAGACTAAAAAGTCAAACAATGAACAAAACTGGCTGCTTGGATATGCTGTTAAAAAAACAGAAAAACTAACTAGACCTCAAAGAGTACAGAAAATTTACACACTACCCAGGACAAAATTTCGGAATCATCTAAACGCTTACTGGACGAGCTGGACGGGTTTGTGAACAAGAGAATCTTCACGCGTAACTCAAAAACTTGAAAACTGTTTTTGAGGCTAGCGGGTACACTTTAAAATAGATGAAAACATCAATAAAATTTAAAAAATTAAGTGAAACGATCCGACATTGTTGACTCGCTACCACCCACACATATTTTTTTTTATTTCCATAGATATTAATGGTGAAAAACAAACTTAAGAATGTTGAGTAAATTTGTTTATTTACGAAATTTAGGGTATAAATAAACAAACTCTCTGAGCAATGTTAAACCTATGGTGGGTAAAGACGCCCCTGAATGGAAATCTTTAGTTTTCAGATTTTTCCCGTTGGTTTGAAAGAAAGACCCATCAGCATGCCAATTTTTAAGTCTCTACGACGTCTGGAAGTACACGATTGATTTCGGAGACGGACATGATTGATTATATACTATAAACATTTTCAAATAACAAAAATTGTCTCGGTCTAATCTTAAACAACTTAACTCATTCTCCAAGTTAGTACCAGCGGCTGGCGGTTATCACAACAGATTAGTTGGGAAGACTATAAAAATATATAAACGTCTAGAAAACTGTAAGAGGAAGAAAAGGCTCAACCAGATCTAGAATCTAATCCTCAAAAACACTCAAACGGCACCTTACAAAAATTCGCATTTAATCGGTGCAATGCATAACTCCCTTCCAGTATAAACACAATCTGTGCAGTAAAAATCATCAGACTACATCAAACTAGGTTAGTTCATTTCTTCCTTGACTAGTAGACTGATTAAAAATGTAAGCCTTCTTATAAGAGGGTCAAATCAAACACTCACTTTACAGGGTAATTCTGGCGACGTTTTGTGCTGCAAGCGTAAGCACTTTTTCAGGTCACTGTATTAGGTATAAAACACACTGTGTGTCAGCCTACATCAAGCACTATAAATGAAGAATCTGACTACTTGCGTTAGTGAAAAAATTTTCAATAAACTGCAGTCTTTAGACCCGAATCTAGAAACCCAAGATTGATAAATTGTATAATTAGGTTAAAATCGCTCTATTGAAAAAAACTGTAAAACTATTGCTGAGAAGGAAAATAGAATGAGTTATTGAGTATCTGTTAATATTCAGTTTAATTCAATTTTTTTGTTTTATTACAATTAACAAATGATTTGTTATTTTTACATATTTATAATTCTTAAAATAACAAAATATACAGAGAAAACAAAACAAAAATAAATAACATTACTCTAACTCTTTTTTCATTCTATTCGTCTTTGTCTTTCTTTTATCTATTTTTGTTTTCCACCACTTTTCATATACTCAATGGTCTCCCTTTTCTCTACCAGGTACACCCTTCTCCATCTTTCCTCCGTTTTTATTTCACTGCAATTAAGTGTGAAATGCTCTATATTTTCTCTCCATACACATTCTGCACTTCACTTGTTTTTATTTTCCTATTTCCTACTTTTGCGGTGAACGTTTTATCTCCCAATCCCCGCGATTATGTACTTTGGTTTCCCTTTGCTATTAGCTCTTCATACTTCGTATTATATTTTCCTTCTCTAATTTTTGTTCTTCTTTATTGTCTCCTTGTGTCCATATCTTTTTGTACTATTTCTTCTCCGATACCCGAAAATTTGCCTAACAATTTATATAGGTAAATCCCACGATTTTCAATCATATTGATAATGTAGAAAAATACATGTTCTCTAGTCATTTTTAATGTACGTTCGCATTTATACATATTACAGGTGACTTACAATTATAATTAACAATTTTGTTCTACATATAATTTATAAAAAAAAACACATATTATTAATAACTTATGCTTAAATGCTATGAAAATAATAATATCCGGTTTGAATCACGAAACTTAAATGAAATGTAAGTAAATAATATTGTTCCTTTTTTTTGACTAATTGGTGAATGATAACCTAAACCAAAAGTAATAATTATGTAATTTATAACACTTGTTTTCATACTTCTGGTCATATACGTTCAGTGTTTGTTTGTCTATCATCTATTTATTTATATATATGTACTGATGTGTGTTTTTATTTGACAATAAACAGTGGCCTGAGGAAGTACACACTTTGAGTACGAAACGTCGCCAAAACTTATACAATAGTTTTGTTGAATTGCCCCTCCTAAAAAAAGGTGAAAGAACAATAAAAAAAATTGAAATTTGACCATAATTTTACTGTACTCGTAAGATGGCGCCACAAATGCTTTCAAAATTTTATTTAAACACACTTATTTTTTTTTTGTGTTTAATTTTAGGGCTATTTTTTCTTAAAATTATGATTTTACAATTATCTGTGCATAAAAAGTCATACTTCTTTGAAGTCTGTAAATGTAGTCATTTTCGAGAGATTTGGGGTTAAAATGTTAAGTGCATCAGTTTTTCTCAAATTTATCCAGGCGACTTTGACAAAAACTATTTAATACCAGTTGTTTTGACATTTCAAATGATATGGGTTGCATTTATAGACAAAAAAATATTTTAAAATTAATTTTAATTATTCTGGGTAAAACACTTAATCGCTGTTTAACGAACACAAATATTTTGTTTATTTAGAAAAACCTAACAAATGCTAAGTATTTTTTTTTGTTTGTCCTAGTAAACTACCCCAAAAAATAAATATTGTTAAATGATGCCTGGATAAATTTGAGAAAAACTGACAATATTGTTAAATGGATTTCAAATGCACTTAACAATTTAGTCCCAAATATCTCGAAAATGGCTACATTTACAGACTTCAAGACTGTATTTGACATGGATAGAAGGAGGACCAGCAGGAACAGCACATAATTGGACAAAAACACAGCAACGTATGAAGACTTGTTTAAAAAAATTTTTCTCCCTTATTTCAAAAATTTACCAGGAAAAAAGTATTGATAAGCGATAACTTAGGAAGCCATGTTTCTATACGATAACTTAGAATGAAAAATTATTTTCAACTAAGGGAATAAGGCAACCTATGTCAAATTAAGTCAGTTGTCAATAATTCTCACGTTACCGTAGAATTAGCCATTGCTATTGCGTTATTTTAAATAAAGTTTGTTTTTGACTAGTTGCTGCCAAGTTTGATTCAATTCTTACTCCTTCTTGGTGTTGCATGATTATGTCATAGAGTAAACTTATTTTGTGAAGTTAACTTGAACAGGCTCAATAAAAAACATATTTAGCGTGACATGCGATCGAACTTTCATCGTTTTGTCTGAATTTTGTAAAAAAACGTACATTTTAGAGTAGTTAGGACTGGCAGAATTTGCAACGAAGAAATAAGGAATAGAGTGGGCATACAAAAAGATGTTGTAAAAGGATAAAAAAAAGTAGTGACACCCACTAAATAAAAAATAATAAACTGAGACTCTATGGGAAGAAAGAAAAAACGAAAAGATTCTGAAGAGATGATGTAGATAAGGTTATGGAAGAGAGGATTAGAAGTAGATAATTGGAATGACAAAAAGAAAGCACTTCTAATCTCCTTTTAATCAAAATTAAAATGGCAAAAAAATTAAAAAAGCAAAATTTTAAAAAAAGCTGCGTGACTGGAATCATAGTATATTATGTAACAAGGGACTAAAGTGAGGACGAAGTCAATTCGTAATACTGAAAGAAGCGAGAGAAATTATGGCGTGAGAGTTTAAGGCATTTTATTCTTGTCTTTCATACATTGTTTTATGCGACCCTGTATTTCCTAGTAGTTTTAAAACAACTCAGTTTTTGTATGAATGTAAGCTTTCGCGGCTGTTGTCACTGAGATTATTATCTTCCAGGTTGAGCCGTGTTCGTCCTTCCTTCCTACGTTCTCTGCTTGACGTTTTGCTAACCATGCTGTTAGCTTCTTCAGAAGTTACTCTAAAGACTGATGTTGTTGTCTTCTGCTCCTCGTTGTATACCTATGTTCCGCTACGGTTGGTTGATGTCGATCAGTGACGGGTGGTTGGTTGATCTTCTGTTTGGTGTTGACTAATTTTGTGGTGACATTTATTTTCTTTGTTTTTGTGAAGAGTTAGTTTCCACGTGTTGCTTAATCGGTAACCATCTTCTCGATTGAAGTTACTTTTATTTTTCATAATTTTTAGGGATTCTTTGATTATTCTTGGATAGTAGTTGTTAGTCCTTGATAGAACTTGAGTTTTCTCGAAGTTGATGATGTGTTTTCCTTTTTCGTGTAGATGTTCTGCGATTACTGATTTATCTACCGCTCTGGACTTGGCGTCTCGGTGATGTTCTTTTAATCTACATTTTATGTTGCTTCCGGTTTGACCAATGTAGACCTTTCCACATGAAAGGTCAATTTGATAGACCCCTTTTGTTGAGAGTTTCGGCAGGTTATATTTATTAGAAGGTAGTAGTTGCAGGATTTTTCTAACCGTTCCAAACCTAACACCGATATTCTTCTTCTTCAATGATTTTCTTAATTTGTCAGTTACTCCAGCAATGAATGACAAACGAGCGTAGGTGGTGACCTGTTCCTTCTCTTTTTCGGATTTCCTGCGACAGGCGGCTCTTACTTCTTTTCTGGTGTAGCCGTTCTTCATTATGGCTTGTTGGACGTGTCGAAGTTCTTCTGCCTTGTGAACCTCGTCAGGAATCTTGTTAGCATGGAACACCATAGATCGCATCATCTACGAACATGGGGAATACCACCTACAATCAACCACTAACAGGCATATCAAGAAGTTTGTGAAATTAAGTACCAAGCACCAGCAAACCAGCTATAAACAATTGTAAACTTGTCGGACTACCCACTCACCGAAGACTGCATATCAATTCTGTCAAAAAGAATGAACTACGCCATTGGTCCAAGCAAGATACCCACAGAAAAGATAATAGCAGAAGTGGAAAGTGTCATCAGAAGCTCCCGGTTGAAGAATCAGAGGAAATACGCCACGAGATTTGCCGGATTTTACAACGTTCTAAAGCTCCACGTAGGAACGTCACTCGCGCAGAAGAAATTGCATTAAAAGAACTCAGAATCAATCAAGAAATCATGGTGACACGCGCAGATAAAGGCAACGCTACAGTAGTCATAAACACCGAAGACTACAAAATGAAGATCAAATTACTACTGGATCCACAACTTTACTCCAAGTTAAAAGGAGATCCAACCAACAAAATTGAAAAACAAACGAGATCCGCAATCAAACATTCAGCTATACGAGTCCATCAACATCGTCAACTGCTACCTTCCGGGACCAGGCCACCTAGACTATACGGATTACCAAAAATTCACAAATTTGGTAACCCTAAGGCCAATTGTCAGCACATGTGGATCTCCAACTTATGAACTGGCTCGTTACGTGGCTAAGTTTCTACAACCGTACGTGGGAAGAACTGAATCTTTTGTGAAGAACTCCGAACACTTCGTCGAATTACTGATGACTCTGGAAGTAACCAATGACGATATACTAGTTAGTTTTGATGTAGAATCGCTATTCACTAACGTACCAGTCGACGATACACATAACATGATAAAACAACTGTGCACAACCCGTGGGTTAAGAGAAGGCATACCAGAACTAGCAAGAATCTGTCTGAATACAACTTACTTTCTATGGAACGGAGATTTCTACGAACAAATATCAGGTGCAGCCATGGGATCACCATTATCACCAGTTATTGCGAATATCTTTATGGAAGCATTCGAGCAAGACCATTCAATCCAGCGAAAAGAAACCGAAATGCTGGTTCAGATACGTGGACGATACCTTTGTCATATGGCCTCATAGGAAAGAAGCACTTACTGTATTTCTTAACCACCTCAACACTTAGCACGAAAAGATCAAGTTTACCATGGAGACAGAAGAGAATAAGGAGCTTTCCTTCCTGGATGTTCTAGTGAAACGAGGGGATAACAACAAGTTGGCTCATAGTGTATATCGTAAAAGACAAACACCGACCGATACCTCCATGCCACATCACACCATCATCCACAGCAGAAGCGGTCTCTAATCAAAACTTTATTGCATAGAGCTAACAAGATTCCTGACGAGGTTCACAAGGCAGAAGAACTTCGACACGTCCAACAAGCCCTAATGAAGAACGGTTATACCAGAAAAGAAGTAACAGCCGCCTGTCGCAGGAAATCCAAAAAGAGAAGGAACAGGTCACCACCTACGCTCGTTTGCCATTTATTGCTGGAGTAACTGACAAATTAAGAAAATCATTGGAGAAGAAGAATATCGGTGTCAGGTTTGGAACGGTTAGAAAAAATCAGCAACTACTACTTTCTAATAAAGATAACCTGCCGAAACTCTCAACAAAGGGGTCTACCAAATTGATTGTTCATGTGGAAAGGTCTACATTGGTCAAACCGGACGCAACATAAAATGTAGATTAAAAGAACATCACCGAGACGCCAAGTCCAGAGCGGTAGATAAATCAGCAATCGCAGAACATCTACACGAAAAAGGAAAACACATCATCAACTTCGAGGAAGCTAAAGTTCTATCAAGAACTAACAACTACTATCCAAGGATAATCAGAGAATCCTTAGAAATTATGAAAAATAAAAACAACTTCAATCGAGACGATGGTTACCGATTAAGCAACACGTGGAAACTAACTCTTCACAAAAACAAAGAAAACAAATGTCGCCACAAAATTAGTCGATACCAAACAGAAGATCAACCAACCATCGAAAACCAACCACCCGTCACTGATCGACATCAACCAACCGTAGTGGAACATAGGTATATAACGAGGAGCAGAAGACAACAAAATCAGTTTTTAGAGTAACTTCTGAAGAAGCTAACAGCATGGTTAGCGAAACGTCAAGCAGAGAATGTAGGAAGGAAGGACGAACACGGCTCAACCCGGAAGATAATAATCTCAACTCACTTTTTGTAACTGACTACCAAAAGTTTTTTTATGTGATTCATACGATCTTTTACAACGGATATTATGATCTTTTAACGAAACAATTCAGTTACAATTTGAAAATAATTTAACTTTACTTTAATGCTTTATTTCAAATTAGATTAAAATGTTTACGTAACACGTGCCCACCTTGCTTTGTTCGTCCCGTTACAAAATAATCATTCGTTTCGTTACTGTTAGAGTTAAATACGAAAATAACATTAACTTAAAATTAAAGCTTAACTTATTCTATTTCACATTTTATTTTTTAATTTAACAAGAAATTTGTTTGTATTTAGAATTGTGACATGGTTACTTCTGAAATGTACTGTAAGCGGTGGTATACCAAACGGAAATATACAACGTAAGCATCAAGTTTTACACTCCTTATAAATTAAATAGTTTTTGCTTAAAATAAATTAATCAATTAGTTTTACTAAAATAAATTTATTTATAAAATTAACTAACTTTTTAACAGGTACGCAAGGTAATTTTTTCTAAGTCGTTTAAGATAATTAGCAGGCTTTAAGATTAAATCCTTCTAACTAATGGTCTGTCAAAGTTTGAAAACAAATTAAGCAAATTCCCTAATTGCAAGTCTGAAAATTTAATTTATTTAATTTAATTTCAACCAAAATTAGTTTTCTCATAAAATGTTTAATTAAATACTAGGTATTATTTGAACATTAACTGTAATCTCTACTAATTTTATGTAATTTTTACAATATCTTGACGAATAATAAAACACACTGACTCAAACGTTCTACTAACGTAATATCATTTTTAATAACGCGGTTATAGGAATTTCATAAATGAATTTGAGATCACCTTAAGTGGATTAATTCCATTATTTGACACTATTTTTTGCTTGGGTGATATGAATATCGATCTTTTCTTGTTTGAAACAATCCCTACAATAGAATATCTTTCCGTGCTAGAAGAATTTGGTTTAGTACAATTAATCCAGGAACATACTAGAATAGCAGCAAATTCACAAAATTTAATTGATCACATTATTACCAATTGTATTTGACACACTGGCTCCCCTTAAATCATCTTCTTATACTAAACCTAAATTTCCACGGTTGACTGACATTGTAATGCTTATGAGATCACTAAGAGATAAAGCCTTAAATCGTTTTAAAAATCTAAAAAATTGTCTCACTGGGATAATAACAAAGCCTTAAGAAATCTGGTATCGTTATCCATAAAGAATGAAAAAAAAACATACTTCAATCACAAGCTTGGTAAAAGTAAAGATGTATGGAAATATTTAAGGGCTGTTCACGTCTACAATAAAAAGTTAAAAACTAAAATTCCCGAATTCTTATGCGACGTAAACAAAATTAACACATTTTTTACTAAATCTATGCAAGGCATCTCTACTGTTGACCACACATTGATTAATTTTTATAAGCGAAACGGCACAATATCCATCAAATTTTCCACTGTAGACCAAGAGGAAATCTATAGATGCGTCATGTCAATAAAATCCAAAGCAACTGCTATTGATAATATTAGCGCTGAAATGGTTCAGCTGTGTTGTGCCTTTGTTTTACCTTATCTAACTCACATAAGAAGCTGTAGTTTAACTGAAGGCATATTTTCCGACGCTTGGAAGACTGCTTTAGTCATTCCTATATCTAAAGTAAAACATCAAAAGAAATCAATGATCTTCGTCCTATCAGTATTCTTCCAGTGCTGTCAAAAGTATTAGAAAAAGTAATGAACTTGCAGATTAGAAGGTACTTAGACGACAAAAAAAGTTAAAAAAAAAAAAAAAAAAATATAGTAGATGACTAACTCTTGGATTGTTCTTCCTTGAGGAGGGGCACCAAAAACCATTAAGGCGTTTTATCAGGCAACGTTTCGTGCAGCCGAATGTGCACTTCTTCAGGCCTCTGTTTATTAAAAAGAAAGGAATACATTTAACGGTAAATTATATAAACATCATATCCTTAATATATAAATCTAAATTATAGGTGATTGACTCGACTACTTACTTAAAACAAATAAATGGTCCGCCACTTGAATAAGTGTAAAAAACACATAGATATTAAAACAAACACAAAATAAATTAATAATTAAATGTAAATAAATATCTCTAATAAAACACACACTCTATACGTAGAAACGAACAAACATGAATGACTAGATAACAATATGATAATGGGAATTCCTTCTTCTATTTTATTTTAGTGATTAAATTTCTATAAATATTGCTTAAATTTTGTGTGTCCGTGTTATAATTAATGTTGTTATTGTGTTTGATGATGTATATCATTTCAGCTATTAGACGTTTTTTATAATTCTTTTCTACATTTAAAATCGTAGGATTATCAAAATTAAAATTATGACCCATCTCAATATGGTGTACGGCTAACGCAGAGTCTGGTTTTTTGTTTTGCAATCGTACTTATGATTTTTAATCCTATTACGTGTTTTTGTTTGGTTTGGCCAACATAGCATTTATTACAGTCAAGACAGTCTATTTTATACACTACATTGTGTTTGTCAAGAATGTTTGTCTTGTCTTTTAATTGTGTGTAGATAATGTTGTAAATAGTATTGTTATTGTATGTAGCTATGTGGACGTTAGTAGTTTTTAGTAATGGGATAAGGTGTTTAGTCAAGTTAGGTATATTAATAATTTTAGTATAGGTATATTGAGAATTAGGGGGATTAATTGGTGATGGTGTGTTAGTGTTATAATTATAGTATAAGATTCTGTTAATAATGTTAGTAGGATAATTGTTATTTTTCAATATATTTTTTAGAGAGGTTAGATTTTTAGTGAGATATTTAGGACTACTTAGTTTTGTTATTTTGTTTTCATAGATTTAACTATATTTATTTTTTGGTGCTGTTGGTGATTTGATAAATAATTGATAGTCCTATTGGATGCCATGGGTTTAAAATACCAGTCAGTTAATAATTTGTTGGTGTCTTGATCTTTAATCAACCTCACATCTAAAAAGGGTAATGAATTATCTTTTTCAATCTCGTACGTAAATTTTAAATGTAGATTGTATTTGTTAAAAATATTAAGAGTATTATGTATTTCATCTTCAGGGATGCAAGTGATTACATCATCAACATAACTTATCATAAAATAGGTTCAAACAATAAATTGTAACGAACATATAAAAGCAAATCGTGCATTATTAAGTTTGCTAAAATAGGGAAGCAGGATTGCCCATTGCTGTTCCAAATTTTTGCATGTATATTTTTTATTACATGTGAAGTAACTTGCATCAAACAAAAACTCTACAATGTGTGTGAAGAATGTTAAATCTAGTGTAGTAAATGCTTTTATATCATCCCAATACTTTTGTATTAAGTTTATTGTTAGTTCTTTGGAGATGTTTGTAAATAAAGAGTTTACATCAAACGAAATTAATTTATAATTGGATGGTATTGTTGTATCTTGTATGGTATCTATTAATTCATATGAGTTTTTGATGTTATGAATGAAAATGTGTGAAATATTACTGAGTATGTCTGATATGAATTTTGATAAATGATACGTTGGTGCTCCAATGCATGAAACTATGGGTCTTAAGGGATGATCGTCTTTATGTATTTTTACTAAACCATATAATTTTGGTGGAACGCTTGTGTAAGTTGTAATTTTTTGTAAGTTGTGTTGTCTATATGTCCGTTGTTAAGTAATTTTTAGTAATTTTGTTGTTATAGTTTTGAATTTTCGTAGTCGGATCATTGTTAGTCAAATTATAAACCACGTCGTCATTTAATAAAGAGTTTAATTTCGTAAAATAGTCTTCTTTAGGTATAATTACAGTGGCATTACCTTTGTCCGATTTTAAAACCATCAGTCCGTCATTATTTTTCAAAAAAATTTGGTAGATGTCACTAGTCTCTTAATAAAAAGGTCCTTACTTGGGTTACAGAATTTTTTTGTCCTATTAGTATAATTGGTAATTATGTTAACTATTTTACCTCTTAAACGTTCTTTGTCCGTGTTGTCATGTGTGGTCAGTATATTTTCTGTATCTTTAATCAAGTCAATCAATGGAATGTTATTGTCGTTGTAATTACACATAAATTTTGGACTTAATGCTAGACACTGCATTACATTATCTGGTAAGTCAATATTGGAAAGATTATAAATGCAACCATCTTTTTTTAATATTAAAATTTGTGGTTTGTTTAATAGACAAGTTGTTAAATTTTTTAATCAGATTACGTTTGTTTTTGTATAAATATTTTTGTATTTGTTGTTTAAAATTTTGTTGAGAATTTGACAATCTGTAGAATTAAGTGAGTTGTGTAATCTTTCCTTAAGACTGTTTACATCTTTTTGAGGTTACTCTCTCGCCAGTACGTAATGTCGATTTCTAAATTAAGTATCGATTGTTGAAAATTGTTTATCATTGTAGCTAGTTTGTTACTAAAAGGTGTGTAATCTGTTTCAATCAAATATGTGAATTTAAAATATTGTTGGATATGTGTTGGAATAACGAAGTTGTACTTGCACTTTTTAAAAAGGTTTTTCTATTCTGCAGTTTAGCTAATTTTTGTGTGTGATTTTCTAGAGTTCTAACGTTGTTATATGTATCCTGATTGTAGTTTGACGATATCGTGCTATGCCAAGTCTTTTGAAGCTGTTCTGATGTTGACGGAGATGCCATTATATGAAGAATTAAATATGATGAAAGGTAAATATTTCCTCCTATAAATGATTAACTACTTGGATTGTTCTTCCTTGAGGAGGGGCACCAAGATGGGTCATAATTTTAATTTTGATAATCCTACGATTTTAAATGTAGAAAAGAATTATAAAAAACGTCTAATAGCTGAAATGATATACATCATCAAACACAATAACAACATTAATTATAACACGGACACACAAAATTTAAGCAATATTTATAGAAATTTAATCACTAAAATAAAATAGAAGAAGGAATTCCCATTATCATATTGTTATCTAGTCATTCATGTTTGTTCGTTTCTACGTATAGAGTGTGTGTTTTATTAGAGATATTTATTTACATTTAATTATTAATTTATTTTGTGTTTGTTTTAATATCTATGTGTTTTTTACACTTATTCAAGTGGCGGACCATTTATTTGTTTTAAGTAAGTAGTCGAGTCAATCACCTATAATTTAGATTTATATATTAAGGATATGATGTTTATATAATTTACCGTTAAATGTATTCCTTTCTTTTTAATAAACAGAGGCCTGAAGAAGTGCACATTCGGCTGCACGAAACGTTGCCTGATAAAACGCCTTAATGGTTTTTTGGTGCCCCTCCTCAAGGAAGAACAATCCAAGTAGTTAATCATTTATAGGAGGAAATATTTACCTTTCATCATAGTAGATGACATTATCACTGCCAAAGATCAAAATAAAATCACTGCTTTAGTTCTATTAGACTTCTCTAAAGCTTTTGACTCCATAAATCACAATATACTAATATCCATCTTACATCACTGTGGATTTGATAATATCTCCATTCATTTGCTAACTAATTACTTGTCCAATCGTCCGCAGTGTGTAACATCAAGAGGAAATACTTCTGAACGGTGCAATATCCTAAATGGAGTACCTCAAGGTTCTATATTGGGTCCACTGTTGTATATTATCTACACTGCCAAACTATGTGATGTGTTGAATTATTCTAACTTCCATCAGTATGCTGGTGATACTCAAATATATCTATCTTTTTATTCCAAAGATGCATTGCAGGCTTGTAAATCTTTAAACGAGGACTTCAACGGCTTATCTTCCTATGCTGGTATTCATTCCTTAAAAATTAATCCCGTCAAATCAAAATTCTGGGCATGGTCTTAGACAATAAATTGCGTTTTTCCAAACATGTTAATATGTGCATACGACAGTCTTACGTCACTCTTAAATTATTATACTCACATAAACATTTATTAAATAAAAAATTTAAAAATTGCTATGCGACAGTCTCGTTTTATCACGCTTTAATTATGGTGATGTCGTTTATGGTCCCTGTCTTATCAATTCATCAAAAAAAAATACAAGTACTGCAAAATGCTTGTCTTCGTTTTATTCATGACATCAGACGTCGTGAACACATCACTCATAAACTAAAAGAAACAGGCTGGATAAATATGGAAAAGAAACGCTATTTGAATGCATGCGTGTTCTATCGTAAACTCATGATCACTAACAAACCTCCATATCTTTCAAATAAAATTAAATATCGAACAGACGTGCATAACCTAAATCTGAGGCACAGAGGACTCATAGACGTACCTTCTTTCAAAACGAATTTTTACAAACGCTGTTTCACTTACAATATTTACCTTATTTATAATAATCTCCCAGAGTCTGTAAAAACTCTAAACATTCCTACTTTTAAAACCCATGTGACTCAGATTGTAAATAAATAAAACTAAGTATTATGTATTTTACTTCAGGTTAGTGATATGTAATATATTTTAATATAAAAACTTAAATCATACTCTTACATATACTTACTTAAGTTATTTTATTTACCGTTTTATTATCTATACCTTTTCTCATACTCAATTCAATTTACTTATACTTACAACTTACACTCATCGATCAGTGGTGGTAGGAAGAACAGAGGTTCTGTACGGAACCACCTGATTACCATCACTTTTCCAAAAAAATGTAATCTTCCCCTCTGAATAATGTAAATGTTATTACTTGGAAATAAATTGAATTGTTATTATAAAATTATTATTAACAATAAAAAAAATGTGGCTCTAATCATTTGTGGTCGAAATGGACTACATAGAAAACCTGCTTGAAGACTAAAGTAAATGCTGAAGTTTGTAGGTTTGTTTTCTTATTACAGATGTCGTCAAAAAATGTTATTTTAACTTGACATATTGTAGTGATTTCAAGGTCATATTTTTGATGTATAGATGAAAAAATATGCATAAGGTTTAATACTAAGATATAAGTTGTTTAATGTATGTTAAGAGGATATATCGAGAAAAGAAACGGTTTTGTGCAGTAAAGAATGTGTGTAGTTTGGAACGTGCATAAAGCAATTAATATAAAAAGTTGCTTTAATAATAATTAAAAAAGCGTGTTATATTTATAAATTTTAATTAACCCTATTACCGGAAATGGTTATAAAACTAAAGAAAACAGCGTAATGTAGGAAGCCGTGCATATATGGTAAATCGAACCTTGTTCGTCAAATAACAAAAGTGTTTGTGCAATAAAATTATAAACAATTTAAACCGAAGAAAATATGTAACGGTTTAAAACGTTACCTAAATAAAATAAAAAAAAAATTGTCACATAGACAACTTTTGCGCACTTGGTGGCTTATAAGCTTCATTCTTTCATTCTTATTGGCTGAATGTTATCACTCTTCTTTTCCGGTCTGCTTATCAAAGAGCGAATGCCATTTTCGTGTTCTGAAACATCGTGTGGATGGCGAAGAAGTGTAATCTGTGTAATTTGACACAATTGGTAAGAATTCATGTTTAAATAAAATTCCATGTTGAATAAGTTCTTGTAGGCAAGATCACTCGATCGTAATTTATAATTGGGCAAATCCAAAGGACCCGAATCTCCCTCAAAAGTGTATTTCTGAAAGTGCATGATTACATCTTTTATAGAATCTACATATCAGGTAAACGGAACAAGTTATGGTTATAATTACAATTTACTATTTACAATTCTAACAGCAGGTAGTCTCAGCAGGGGTTATCTTATAGAAGGACTGTAGAATGAATCATTACACTAAGCACGTTTTAGAAAATAGGTAATTTACGTTGCTTACTTAATTTTTTCTTTAAAGAATATATTTGAAGGTATCGCTAATTAAACACCATAGCTCGATTAATTATCGAATCAAAATTTTGTTTAGGAAATGTTTACAAAATAAAATTAGAAATAATTTTGATTTAAAAAACGTCTACAAGCAATAACTTTTAAATTAAATCAAAAACTAAACATGGTTATTTGGGTTGACTGATTATTACTTATTTTTAAATAAATCTAACCTACTAATTATTGTAAGTTATTAAAAAAATCATTAAACTCTCTATTCATAATATTTAGTCCTTACAAAATGTATATTTTATGACGTTTCATTTTTTTCTGTAGTTAATATAAAAAGTGAAAATAAAAACTAAGGCAATTCTTATTGTCAACGTATATATTTAGTTTTTGACAAGAATTTATTACATAATTATAATTAAGATACCAAGTTATAGTTTAAAATTAAATGAAAACTTTTTTTTAAATAAAGGTATTACTATATAAATAAATATAAGAAATCAATAATGGGTGTGACCTCCATTATTATTGATACATTCTTGGAGGCGTCTGCTCATTGACGCTATCAAGGTATCAATATAATTAATATTAATCGTTTCCCATGCGGTATCAATGGCTGCAATTAGTGCATTACGGTTTACTGGTATAAAATTTGGCCCTTGTTGTCTTCGGATAACAGCAAGTATTCGAGCCCAAACATTTTCGATAATGTTAAAATCTGGGCTTTTGCCAAGTAAGTAATTACGATTAGTTAATTAATTCTACTTCCATTAATTCTTCACACACTCGCGTTATTGTCTTGCGATTTATTGTGCATGTTAGTATTAAGTTTTAGGTTGAGTTTGAATAAGGCATAGGCGTGCGCATCCACACTACCAACTTGTAGTAAATGAGCAAACTTACTATCCAGTGGCGTACCCAAATTCATTTAATTGTGTGTGTTTATTTTTGTGGTACACTAAATTAAATATTGTGAACCAGTTACCGCATATTCGTTTTAATTACTTTGTTTACCTACTCAATTTATTTGATCTATTTTATGTTTGTTTGAATAAACCGATTTTAGCTTTCATTATGGTTTCTCTTGCTATTTCCTAATTTCTCTACTATTTTCATTTGTCACGGTTGGATTTACTTCTAGCTTGTAGTTCTGTGCTAGCTTTCTCTTTAGTTAACTGGACTTGGCGCTTTATTTCAATAATTTTTTTTGCTATCTAAGGACCCCTAATCGACGGTCCACGATCCACGCCCTCACTCCACTAATCGGGTCAACCTTTCCCTAACATCTGACCGTAACAAATACTGAAAGCAACAACTAAAAGAAAGAAAACATCGAAGAAACGATCCGTGGTCAAGAGGTCACTGTCGAAGATTCCATGAAACACGTCACGATTAAAATGCACAAGGTTTGTCTAAACTAAATATGTATTGAAAGGAAATTAAATTGTAGCGAAGTTATTTTTCCTTGCGTAAAGTCATGCACGTAACGTTATAAAAATCCTATTTATATTTATGAAGAATTAACAATAATTAAAATTAAAAAATAATAAAAATAGAAATAATAATTAAAAGAGTCTCATGTTCATTTGCAATATAAAATTTATTTTATATTTAACATTAAAATGCAATCACCGCAATATAAAAAAGTTTATAAGGTAATTGCCTTTCTTAAGAGATAAAATTGCTGCTGATGACCATTAGCTGTTATATAAAGTTGTTACAATTTTGAAAATTTTTGGGCTTGCGGGTGTGACACCTCTCTTTCACGGTAAATGTCGTGAAGATGTTGAGAATTATATTGCTTCGCACGCAAATGTTCTTAATAATATGTATATTAAATTCATCTAACTTGTGTTGCAAACATATTAAAATCTTACTTGTACAACCTGTAACGATAAAGCCATCACAGTAGATCGGAAAACTTTTGTGATGTTGATGAGTTGGACATCAGCCAGTTGGTGAAAGTGATTTTTGCGAACTCAATGTGTTTTGTTGGGTCCTGAATTTTGTGTTTTATCCGTGGAATTTTTTTGATAATCCAATCAGATGCACCTTTACAAATATTTAATCAACGAAATAACATTTTTTAGATGAATTAAGCACCTAGAAATTAAGGTCACTGGGACGTCACGAGAAATTAGAAATTTAAATGTAAATATCTTGTAAACCGAACACAAATTGTCCCAAAATACGTTAAAGTTTTTGTAGAATTTTTTTTATCTTCCTGTTGATAGTAATAACAAAATAACTAATTCAAGTTTTTATTTTTGCCGAATTCGATGCCTTTTTGTTAAGTGTTGTTACCTTTTGTCAAATCAATATAATAACCTTAGGGACAACGCAAAATGTTTTTTGTTTTTATATGCGGCAATTACTTCCATACAGGATGCTGAAAAAGTTATAAACGTCAAATTGTTAACATTAATTTTATTCTTAATTACTCTTATTGTTACTTTTGGACATCTGTTTCTTTTATTTAATTTGAAGTCAAGATGAGGTAGTAATAAAAGAGAAGTTTTGTGTACTAATTCAATTTGATTTCTTTTTGTTGCGAACGAATGTGGAAAGATTTGCAGAGACGAGCTATTAATGTATCAGGTACCAGAAGTAATAATTTATGATACGTTTGATAACATTCTAGCAAGACATATTTTGCCAAATACGTTTCTTAAATTAGATAATCTCGACTCACACTCAATAATTTATAAATCCAGATACATCCTAGGATGTGTAAATTACAAGATTTTATTAACAAAGAAATATTTTAATAACACTGAAATATAATAATTATTATCAGAAATACATCATCTCCCCGGAATGTGGAACATCCCATAGATACAAGCAGTAGATGCTATATACGTGTTAGTGTTTCCTTCAGTCACCGATAGATGGTGTTATGCGTTGACTTTCCGGTTTTCTCATTGATTGAATATTGCGAGATAATGTTACCACACGACGGAACAACGCAATAATTGAAAAATAGATTTCTTTAAAGTTTTTATATGCTATTTAGTTATACTATTCAGTTTGTTTGAAGTTCCCATTTGACTTTCATAGCGTAAACACGTGCAGGTCAGCGCGGTAATAAAAGAGTATTGATAAGATGCACAATAAAATCTGTAGTAATTAAGCGAACAAAAATGCAATGAATCAACAAAAACAAAACATGTATATACAATCGTTTTCTCCCGTTACGCCAGGAGCGTATCCAAATAATTTTCCACATATAAAGCAAAACCCTCAACAAGCCATACAACCACAACTAATTAACTATACTGGTATAGTACCCCATCAAATATCATATGAGTTGATTTTGCAAGTACCTTTGCAACAAACGCAAAACCAGTAATTACCTACCACGCCAACTAATCTATCACAACAGGGATATCACCCTCAACAAATTAGAAGAATGTCGTCGACCAGTGATGATAAACTTGATAATACACAGGAAACTAATGACATCCCACGGCAACAAGTAAAAAGTACAAAACAAAAGAAGACTTCAAGAATTACAAATAATTCTGAAAACAATAATACAACCACCACTAACAAATACAGCACATTAGCAGCTAAAGAAAACAACGATCAAAAAACGAATCTCGGTGTAAAGATCAGAAAAACTTCTTCTCATTTACATATATGGAGTAACCGACTATTCAAAAATGATAAAACAAATAAGAAACTGCATAGAGGATGAACAGTACACCACGAATACCTTAGCAAATAATACCATTAAGATAAACTGTTTAATTGCAGAAAATTACCGAAAATTAATTAACTATTTAAAAGAAGAAAACATCATTCACCACAGTTATCAACTGAAAGAGGATCGAGCCTACAGAGTGGTTATTAAACATCTACACAACTCTATCCCAACAGCTGAAATAGCAGAAGAAATAACGAAACTAGGGCAAAAGGTGAGAAACATCATTAATGTTAGACATTGAACAACAAAGAAGCCACTAAATCTCTTTTTTGTTGACCTCGAGCCAGCAAACAATAATAAAGACATATATAATATAGTAAGACTACTAAACTTAAACATTAAGGTTGAACCACCCCACAAGTCCATAAATGATATTGTACAGTGTACAAGGTGCCAACTATACAGGGATTTCAAAACTTAATGTAACAGACCTTAGTTTATGTAAAATGCGGAGGATCTCACAGTACTGGAAGCTGTAAAAAATCTATAGAAACGCCGGCCATTTGTGCTTTGTGCGGAGGCGACCATCCGGCCAATTATAATGGATGTGAATTCTACCACAAGCTAATCCGGGGGAATCAGACTCAAAAAAAGATCAGTGCTACAAAATTACCAACTCTAAATAATCCCAAAATTAGACCGAACATTTACCAGGACAATTTCCAAAATCAAAATAGAACTTACAGCAGTGTAGTGAAAAATAATCAACCTAACAACAATAATACACCAGAACCATCAAATAACATATTATCGCAATTTCTTAATGAATTTAAAGCCATGTTCAATCAATTAATACAACAAAACGGCATAGTACTTAACATGTTAACAACGTTTATTAATAAACTAGCTTGTTAATGGCCAAGTTTTTACGAATTGCTCTGTGGAACGTCAACGGTCTTGAACAGCATAAAGAAGAAGTAATAACCTTTTTGACAAACAATCACATATATGTTTTACTTGTCAGCGAAAAGCACTTTACAGATCGAACATATTTCAAAATACCAAATTATGTAACATATAGTACTAATCATCCTGACAGTATGGCGCACGGCGGAACAGCAGTACTCATCAAAAATACAATCCGCCATTACATATTACCAAAATATCAAAAAAATCTCCTACAATCAACTGCAATAAAAGTATCAACACTACCATATGAATTTACCGTAGCAGCTGTCTATTGCCCACCACGTCACAATATAAAAAAAAAATGATTTTGAAGAATATTTCCAAACATTAGGTGATAAATTTCTAGTTGGTGAAGATTACACCCACACAAGGTGGGGCTTGCGCCTAATAACAACCAAAGGCAGAGAACTACTAAAAACAATAGAAGAACACAGATACTCTTTTCTATCAACTGGTCTGACTGACCCAGGGAAAGTTCCTGATTTGTTAGACTTTTACGTTACAAATGGAATTAGCACGACAAACACTAACATTACACCTAGTTACGACTTGACATCTCACCATCCTCCTATTATAGCAACAATCGGAGCATCTGTAATATATAGTGTCTGCCATAAAGTTAAAACCATATGGCAATTTTTTTTATTATTGTAGTTAAAAAAAACTTTGGAGGGCAATCACTTCTGCTTCTGAAATAAGTCAAAGTTGACAGGTAACATCTGTCAATTGTCAAGTTTGTAATTTTGGAAAAAAATGTCCTAAAAATGGATCAATTTGTTAAAATTTCAAAAGAAGTTACTAGGAAATGATGATCCTAATTACATTTTAAGCCCATGTTAAGAGAGAAATTTTGATGTTCAATAAATTTCATATTTTCGTATTTTTTTCTTCATCCTCGTAAGTGGCTGATTTAAAAACATTTAAAACGGTTTACAGCAGTATAAAGGCTACCATTCCATTGCATATTATGATTATAATATTCGTACGTAAGTTGGTTTGATGATTATTGATATTCTCAACTAAAAAGAAGTAGTCTCTGGATTATTTTCCAAATTTCAAAAAATCAGAAATTGTTTTTCAACTTTTTCTTTATTAAAATTTAGTTGGATAGTACTAAAATGGTTTTAATTATAATTTGAATATCTTAACACATAACGACTACTTTAAAATTACAAACAATAAATAGGGGGTGAATAAAAAATACGAAAATATGAAATTTATTGAACATCAAAATTTCTCTCTTAAAATCGGCACATGGGCATAAAATGTGATTAGCATCATCATTTCCTAGTAACATTTTTCGAAATTTTAACAAATTGACCCATTTCTAGGACATTTTTTTCCAAAATTACGAACTTGACAATTGACAGATGTTACATGTCAACTTTGACTTTGCGCATTTTAAGTTATTTCAGAAGCAGAAGTGATTGCGCCCAAAGTTTTTTTTAATTACAATAATAAAAAAAATTGCCATATGGTTCCAACCTTATGGCGGACACTGTATAAGAAACCCTCACGTAGACTACACAATCATCAAACAAACTAGGAGACTTTCCGGAGTATATTAAATGATAAATTCGGTTGAAGAAAACTGAAGAACTAGAACAAGCTACAGAAGTATTTTTAAGTCAATTACAACAGTTATCACCTTTATTTCACCCAAGGAAAATGATGCAGGACATATCTTTAGAAATAAAAAAGGCCGTAGCTGAAAAAAGACGTGCCAGATCAAGATGGCATTGTACCTACCATATACGTATTAACTACTATACCGAGCATATATAACAATTAATGAAGCGAACATCTTGAAAAGGAGCTATATAAATCTTGCATAAGTCTGTCTCTTAATTTCCCAATGCATTGAAAGCGCAGACGTAAAAACTTCAACGTTGATTGGCTATTTTACGAATGAAAAAGTGTTGTTATTTAAATGGGTTATAGGTTAAATTTTTGTTGTGATTTATTTTTTTTTTAATAAATAATTACTTAATATGTGAACTTCCAAAGTTTGTATACGATAGGTGGTTTGATTTTATATAAAAATTATCGAAGAATGTATTTTATAAAGAAAATATTGTTCATTGTGCGTAACACTAAATAAGGAGGATAAGTAATTGCTTAGTAGAAAACCTTAAGATCGTACATATTACTGATCGCAGGTATTCAGGAAGGGACAGATGCCCGGTGGGCCCGAGTGATTTCAAGCATTTACATATTGTAAATATGAAAAGTTGAATCTGCTCACATCTGATATAAAATTAAGCAATATCCAATACATTAAAAAAACAATAACCAATAACAACGAAGAATTTTGCGTCTGCGCATAAACGATAGCGGGACATTAAGAAATGAACTTATGCGATTTTAATATCTCTGTTTCACGAACTTTGCTTCACTTTCCACTTGTTGCAGCAATGTAACGGTATCAGTATAGGTAGTTAATACGTATATGGTACCCACACAACTGCCGACAGACTGGTTTATAAGATTAAGGAACAAGCTAACAGAAGTACGAAACCACGACTTCGAACAATATATATATATATATATATATATATATATATATATATATATATATATATATATATATATAAATATGTATATATCTAAACTAAGCAGAACAGATAATTCCATTTGGAAGCCAATCAAAAATTCCTATTTGCAAAACATTTGGTTTCTGTATTCCAACCGATAGATAATGTAGCAGATCAAGAAATAGAACAAAGTCTTTTAACTCTACATGCAATACACACGCCTGTCAAATCACTGTCATCAAAAGAGATTAAATTTCTAAATCCAAAAAAGTCACTCGGAATCGATCTTGTTACGGCTACAATGTTGAAAAAATTACCTAAAAAAAGAATAACAATGCTAACCCAAATTTATAATGCTATTCTATGTCTTGGATATTGGCCAAAAAGCGCAAATTATAATGATAGGTAAACCAGGAAAAGATCCAACAGATGTCTTCTCTTACAGACCTATAAGTCTACTGCCAGTAATATCAAAACAACTTAATAGACTAGTGCTTCACAGACTACACGAAGACCTGCCCTTCGATAACTGGATACCAAAACATCAGTTCGGATTTCGTCAAAAACACTCGACAGTACAACAAGTTCACAGAATTGTACAAACCATAAACAAAGCATTTGAAAAGAAAGAATACTGTAGTGGAGTTTTCCTTGACATCAGCCAGGCTTTTGACAAAGTCTGGCACCTCGGACTAATTTACAAAATTAAGTGTAGTTTTTCTCCAGCCTACTTCAACCTCCTAAAATCATATTTGAACGAGAGAACATTTCAAACTAAGGTAAACGAAGAGAAATCTGACTACTTTCTAATCAACTCAGGAGTGCCTCAAGGCAGTGTCCTTGGACCGCTACTATATGTCTTGTGCACGTCAGATCTACTGATGGCACAAAATGCAATAGTAGGGACTTTTGCCGATGATACAACTATCATTTCTTGCCATGAAGATCCTCAAACATTATCCAAAACTTTGGAAAAATGGAAAATAAAAGTGAACGAGAACAAATCTGCGCAGGTTACTTTTACCTTACGCAAAAATGCCCCGCAGTCACAATAGACAATGTGAACATACCACAAAAACAAACGGTAAGATATTTAGGACTGCATTCAGTTACCACTTGGAAACCTCACATTACAAACAAGAGAAAACAAGCAGATATCAAGACAAGAGAACTACAGTGGATGATAGGAAGGAAATCACGGATATTCTTGGAAAATAAAATCCTGGTATATAAAGCAGTCATCAAACCAATATGGACATACGGACTAGAACATTGGGGGTGTGCCCCCAAATCAAACATAGAAATCGTCCAAAGGTGTCAATCTAAGATACTTCGACAAATTGCAGACGCTCCCTGGTATGTAACAAACCATACACTACACAACAATCTTCATATTCCAACACTACTTAAAGAAATCCATACAAAAAGCCATCAAGCATCATGCGGTGTTAGACAACCATCTCAATCAGCTAATGAAACAACTTCTTGAACCAAAGCTCAACAAAAGACTCAAAAAACAGTGGCCAAGTGAACTAATTTAAGTTAATGTGTGTTAGTTAAAATTATTTAAGTTGTCTCATGTTAACTAATTTTAATTTAAGTTATATTCCAATTATTTAAGTTTTAACAATCGTTATCTATGGATATATCTCTTTAATTAATCTTTAATTTTAAATTGAGTGTTAGGTGTGAAAATAACAAGAAATTTAAATATTATAATAATGTAACATGTACCTATCGGCAACTTCGGGAAGTTCATATGCAAATATAGAATCATCTGGGCGTTATACATTCCCGGGAGATGATGTATTTCTGTTAATATCAATATAAATTTTATACGCCAGCTAATATTAATTTTTTTAAATTATCTAACATTGATTACAATTTATTACAATATTACTCACCTGCGGCCTCGTGTTTTAAATTTTTACCTTGTTTGTACGAAAAAAGTAGCCAACAACATGTGGTCACCGCAAATGACATAAAAGTTTGATTTACATTGCACTAAGTTTGTGCGTGAAACTTAAATCTTACTATTTTATAAAAACACACAAAATCACACCTATTCTATACGTTGGTTGCAATAAAGATTTGTCTTTTACGGCTTTTGTTATACGTATCTACATTAATTACGAGTATTTTGTTGTTAAAGTTGAAACTAAATAGTTTTTTTTGTTGACAGACAGTAACAAAAAAAAATACTTGAATTTGAACTTAAAGTTTTGGACAATGTACCTTTAATACACCGGTTTACCAAAGAACTTTCAAATACATTCTATCGAAGTACTTTTTATAAACTCCGTACAAAGAGCCAAAGTTTTAGAACTATGTAATGCATTCCCAGGTGATGTTTCCAACTTACCACATTTCCGCTTTCTTGGTTAGTGTACATTAAATCACTAACAGAGAATTCATCTGAAAATCTATTTTTTCAAAACGATACTTCTTCTGTCCTACATTATAACAATTTGAATTGATGATTTATGAATTCGCGCAAAGCTATTTTCCAAAATTCGGTCATATATAGTCATAAATGCATAATGGTTATTTATTCATCTGCTGGGAATTACATGTTTGTCTGTATAAATTCCTATCAAGTATAATTGTAATTTAAAACAATTACAAATTTTGAACACTGCATTTATTTGCAAAAGCTTTTCCATAAAAGTAATAAATTAACTAAATTATTAAATGGTATTTACATTAAACTCTGCAGAAAACTAAACTTTAAATTTGCTTACGAACTCCATGACAAGCGTTGTTTTGATGTATGTATAACCTTGTTGATTACAAGTTTCTGAAATTAAATAACCTAATTTTGTCTACTGCAAAATGTGCTATTGAATTTTCGTTTGATTTATACGGGAAAAAAACTGGGTCATAAAGTATATTGTTGTTTATTAACATTTCAATTCTTTCTTGGCATAAAAAAGATTAGATAAACAGTATTGATTTCTTTGTGCTTTTCCCCATTTTAATGGATGAAATTAAAAATGATTTATTGAATTTAATTAAAAAAAATATTTTAAACTGCACTCGCTTACTTTTAAAATTCTAAGTTGTCGCCGTGTATAAACTACACAAATTATTTTATTTTTATCATTATTTGACCAACGGCCAAAAATCTAACGCATCATCAAATTAGATTAAATATCATCATATTTAATGAAAATTTTTTTGGAATCAAAGCAATAATAAAATTTCTAAAATATGCTTTTGTAAAAGACGTGTGTCACAGGTACTAAACAAAAGTATGCCAGCGTTAGCATGAGGTACGTGAAAAGAACTAGCAATCATTTTAATGTAGTTTTTATAGACTGGACACTAGTACGGCAGAAATACAAAATACAGAAAAGCAAATTAACAGTTGAGGCATAAGTATTTACATTACAATATTCTCAAGAGAACTGCTTTGACGATTTAGAAATTTAGTCATTGCTGCTATATAATATATACGTAACTATACAATCAGAAAATCTTAGGTTTTTTCAGTAGTACTGGTGATAGTCCAGCTCTCAAATCGATCAATCTTAGGATTTTTTATGTCAATTAGTCAATTTGTTATTTAGTTATTGAAATAAAAAATAAATATTAAATATTGCTAAAATAGTTTAGAAACCTACTTGTAGCTCGGTGTCGTAGAGTAGGTCGTAGGAAGGAAACGAAGAACGTAATAGAAAGTTTCTAAAACCATAGCGGGTGCCACTTACAGAAACATAATAATTATCGTTAAGCAGTAAGTCTTAACAAATAAACTTGTAAAAGAATGACTAAACAATATATTCTGACGAGATTCACTAAAAAGGCAAAACAACAACAAATTTAACATTACGAGAGTCACAGCAGCTTATCACGGTTAATACACAACACCTAGACTTAATGTTACGAAGGACTAGATTTAAGAAATTTTGTATTGGAAGTTTTTTTTTATTTTTTTTTGCATGTGATTCCATAGTAGATTTGCGAAGTGTTGTAAACGTACAAATTTTTTTTTTTAGTGACAGATGCCAAATCAAAGATACTGTGCTACAAAGGTTTTGTCAAAGCAATATAACAATGGGTCCAGCAGTCACATCATTTAGCAAACTACACCTAAATAATAAATACCTACCACTTCCGACTGTCGTAATCTCTTACTTTTTCAATCACCTATAGTGAACATTCCCCGCTTAAGCCCCTTTCACTGTCACTTCCTTTTGGTGAAAAATTGTTTTTTTTTGTACGGGTAAATAATTTTGGTTCGTAAAAGCTCCTTGGAATGGAAATGCATTATAGTTTCAAAATGTTTCTGTTACTTTGCAATGCACGTGTGTTTCATGGTCAAGTTTGTCGGAATATTGTTTTTGGTCATTTGATATTTTTCGTAATTCAGATTTATAAAGGATGTTATCGTCACGTTCAAGCAATTAAGAATTTGTCGAAAAGCTTATTTCTAAAGGTTTCTTTGTTCGTTCCTTGAAAAACAGTCGGTGTTGGCCGACGTTATCAGTTAAATTAAAGATATGTTTGTCTAAATGAAAATAACTCACGGCTTGCACCTATGGTTGAAATTCTAGGTAAGCGGTTTTTGATTGATACTTGTAGCGCAGTAAATTTTTTGTAACGTTTGTTGTGTAAAAACCGACAAGAGAGGTGACTCTCTTTACCTGATGTTAAAATAGTTCAGTTTTTAGAGTAGGAATTAACCCGTGTATTTTTTTTTTAAATTCAATAGAAAGAACTGTTAGTAATAATTTTTCTGAACATTTGAATCAGACATTTAAAAGAATAGGGTGGCGCTTGGCAACACCGAGTGTGACAATTCTTAAAGACCTTTAGTCTTCAATAAAGGTAAGCGAGAGACTTATCCTAACCCACCCTTCGCCGTTTGCTAGCCGGTACATTCGTTTGCTACGAATTTGATATCAGATTCGTAGTGTAACATCACTTTATTAAACACTGCATAATTCCTCTCATAGGCAATAAAGAAATGATTATCGTGCTTATTATTCACAGATTCAGTCAAACGATTATAGAAACGTTAACGCATATTAGCATCTATTGTGACAGAATAAATAAACGCACTGATAAGAGGATGAAGCGATCACATCGAAAATTAATTTCTCTAGGCGGGGAACAGACTAGGATGTGTTTGAAGAAACTGCTTAATTTTATTCGGACACTGTTTTATAATTCATTAACTAACGAGACTTGGAAAATTGGCAAATTTAGTCCGAAGTTCTTCACGCACTCAAGGTAAATCAAACTGTTACCTAATTGATTAGTAAATTTGGAGAGTAACCAAGTTAACTAAATTTTATTAAAATTTCGAACTTTCACCAATGCTATTAGAAAACCTTAAAACCACACTTTGCAGTTTTACAATATCGTATGACATTTAATTAATTTTGAAGAAACAAATATATCTAGCAGTTGCTACATATGGGATGGTTGTTATTTTCTACTTTTCAAACTCATAAGTGTTATGTCGATTATAAATCGGGATTATCATCTTTTTGTCTCCATTACAATGAACTTTTTGGTGATACATATTGCAGTGATCGCAAGGTCGTTGTAATGTGTAAATGTGAAACTATGTGTATTGTTTAGTATTAGGATATATTTGTGTACTGTACACTATAAAGATAAATTGATATTAGGTGTAAGTGCTATAACAAATTAAAATAGGAAAGAGACGGTTTTGAGCCGTGAACGTTTACAAGTGTGTAATTAAAATGGAAACAATGAATGTAAAAATTTTCTCGTTAACCTTTTAAAGACAGGTTTTACAGAAAAAGTTTAATTAACCCTGCTTTGTAAATATAATAAGCCAATGCATCGTAGAAAACCACCTTATTGTAGAAAGTCAGCTTATCGTAGTAATTTAAATGTATCAATAATAAATAATTAAGAAAGTGCAATGCAAAGTAATTAATAAAGAAGCAATAAAGATGTGAATACATTGGAAAAATTTGTAAGAATGTGTCAACGTTATAGGAACAAAGAACGTCGTGTAAAGACAACCCAGGGTAGTCAGATGATTGCTTCAAAGTCGTTGAAATGTTAATGTAAATAAAGTTAATGGTTTAACTACGTATTAGAAAATTTTATATACGAAAGATAGGTTGTAGCGGAAATATTTTTAGTTGCCTTTAAACGTGCGCGTTGCGTTATTTATAATTCATTTAAAGTTAAAATCAATTGTACGTTTTATATTTTTTTATTGTATTAAAATTTTGTTTTTAAGTTGCAAACCAAGCTTTTTTTTTTAACTAATCCAAGATTCTGAGTTAATAATTAATAGAGTTTCATGTTCAATATAAATTTATTTTTTAAATATCGAATTGCAACCACCGCAATATGCTATACATTGAAAACAACGAAACGTATTAGTTACTTAAATCCCTCTTTATTATTTTTTTTTTGAAAGATCTGAGCAAAATCAAGTTATTTCTACATTGTAAAGTGAGTGACTTTGTCAAATATGAATGTGTTAATTAATCATTATCAATATTTAGGGGTTTGGCTTACTTAAGTTAAAGAAGTTTTGGGTTTTGGAAATAATTTGAAGAAACAATGCTTTGCAGATTCAAAAACTAACAAATTTATTTCATTCTCTTCGAAGAGAAAGGAAACTGTATCTCAACCGGTTCCGAAGATATTGGTTGCAAAGCAAGAGCTTAAACATTTCAACTATTACCTACACGTTTAATCTTTGACTTTGAAAAATGTATGAAACGGAAACGGCATGATGATATTAAGAGATAGAATAAACCTTTTTTTTATCAACTTGTAAAACCGCGAATCGGTATTTTAACCGGTTGCAATGATATCGGTTACAAAGCAAGAGCATAAACATTTGAACTACGGTTTGACCTTCAGCTTTGAAAATGTATAGACCCAGTCTATTTAATTCAGTCAATCAATTCCATATACTGCTTACTTCTATTACTCTTCTTATAACAACTTTAACTTATTTTTTAATTTGTATTTTTCTGTAATATAATTTAATTTTCAATGTTCATTATTTTTTAAATTTATTTATTTTCTAAGATTTCTTGTTTTTTTATTGTCCTAGCAACTCGTACTTGCTAAATGCACATGTAAAATTGACAATTATCCCACAATTTAACTAACTTAATCTACACTACTTACATTTTATTTAAAATATATACTTGTTGCTGAAGTACAAAAATTATATCATCTCAATATTATCTATGATTTGTTTTGACATGAAACAAATTATTTCTTCTTCTTCTTCTTTTATTATTATAGGCATCAGCTTGTTTTTCTTCACGTCTTTTATTTATTTTTACATTTCTTCTAATGTGGACACCCAGCTCTCTACCCATCTTTTAGGTGGTCTACCAGGGTTTTGCTTTGCCAATGGTTTCAGGTCTCTTGCGATTTTAATCAGCCGATCATTGTTAGCTCTGTTTACATGTTCGTTCCATTCTTTTCTTTGATGTCTTATGAACTTAATAACGTCATTTATGCCACATACCTGTCCCACTTCGGTGTTGCGTACTCTGTCTAATCTGGTTTTACCTAATGAGGTGATATGCGAGTGTTAGACTTTATGGTTGACTAGCACTTACGTCAACTGGGGTCATGACGTTTGTCAATGTTTGACAATACTCCGTTATTATATTTATTGTTTTCGATGTTTATTTCTTTAAGTTAATAAAAGCCATAATTCTATGGTCAATTGCTTAATTGTATATTAATTTTATTAACTTAAAATGCATAAAGAAAAACCTGGAACTTCATCGGCTACAACGTTCTCTCTCGCGAGATATTTACGCCCTGATAAGTTTGACATTGAATCTGATGCTGTAGAAGCGGATTTACAATGGCTATATTGGAAGTCAACATTCTAGAGTTTTCTGTCAGAAGAAGCTAAACCTGACGAGATCCCAGATGCCCTCAAGCTTAAGCTATTGGTGAACCATCTGTCAGCTTCCATATACAAACACATAGAAACTTATAAAACTTATGAAGATGCGATCAAAGCCTTAGATGGTATGTACATAAAAACTAAAAATACAATCCTAGCCTGGCACATACTTTTTAATCGGAAACAACGTGCAGACGAAACTGTCGCCGAACACGAAGAACAGGCAATCCGGAGTGCACTAATCTCTGGGTTATTTTTTTGCAAAATCAAAGAACGCTTATTAGAAAGCAAGGACCTTACACTCACCGAAACTGTTGGAAAAGCCATAGCGCTTGAGACTGCTGAAAAGGATTCATACGCACTAAGTGACAACTTGCCTCAACTTAACGCCGTCGTAATTGAGCAAAGTTCACCTCCGACTTTAGCGGCAACAACTCGACGCCCCTTCTTACAATCTACTCAACCACCTACGCGTCCAGCTAGACGTTGCTATTTTTGGGGTGAAAATGTTTATCAGAGGATTAAATGCCCGGCTTTTCGCGCCACCTGCTACATGTGTTCAAAAAAGGGCATTTTGCTAATGTATGTGGAAACGCCACCAGTAACTTCCTCTCAACTGATGACCCGTCCAACCCTAGAGAAGACGGACCATCCCACTGTGGAGCCATATCCGCTGCTTAACCTCTTAGCCTGAAAGGTGCCACGGTTCAAATCACAGTTAATGGATACAAAGCTGACGCTCTCACTGACACCGGAAGCTCGGTCAGCTTCATTGATGGCAAAATTGCACGCCTGATAAAATTGCGTCAAAACCCATGTTCATAACAATCTGTGAATTTTGCCTTACTTAATCAAGTATCAAGAAATATCGAAACTGCTAGAAGACGGAGTCTTAGAGACGAGTAACTCACCTTGGAGAGCTCAAGTCTTGGTTGCTGAAAGTGGAACTCATCGAAAGCGCCTTGTCATAGATTACTCGATGACTATTAATAAATTTACAGAACTGGATGCATTCCCCTTATCGAAGATAGAAACCGTCGTATCAAAAGTGTCTAAATACAAATTTTTTAGCCAAATTGACTTGAAATCGGCGTACCATCAAGCACCCATACTGGAAAACGAGAAAATCTATACGGCCTTCGAAGCCTGTGGCAAATTATATCAATTCACGAAAATCTCATTTGGTGTGACCAATGGCGTAGCAGCATTTCAAAGAACGCTTGACTTTATCATTACCACAGAGAAATTTGAGGGTACATTCTCCTACCTCGACGATGTGACAGTTTGTGGTAGGACCGAAATTGAACACGAAGACCAATTTAAAACGGTTTATGGACACTGCCAGAAAGTATAACTTAACATTAAATGAACAAACAAATGTCTTGAAGCAAACCAAAATCAACCTACTTGGATACACCGTCGAAAATAATACAATCAAGCCTGATGGCAAAAGGCTGAAACCACTGTTAGAACTACGTACGCCTACTAAAAACTGAGCGAGTATTGGGCATGTTTGCTCATTATGCCAAAAGGGTTGAGAGATTTTCTAAGAAGATAAAACTACTGACTTGCGTATCCACCTTTTCATTAGACCCTGAATCACTGAAGTGTTTTCAAGATATTAAAGATAATATAAAAAGAGCAACTCTAATGGCAATTGACGACAAAGAAGCATTCACTGTCGAGACAGATGCCTCAGATTTTGCAATAGCGGTTACGCTTACACAAAAAGGCCGTCCTGTAGCCGTTTTTTCAAGAACGCTGTCTAGTTCAGAATGCAGGCATTCGTCTTTAGAGAAAGAAGCGTGTGCAATTGTTGAGAGTCTCAAAAAATGGAGACACTATCTCATTGTAAGGCATTTTATACTAATTACAGATCAGAAATCAGCGTCGTACATGTTAAATCAAAATCATAACAGTAAGATCAAAAACGAAAAGATATTGCGCTGGAGGTTAGAGCTATCCTGCTACAAATATGATATCACATACAGACCTGGGTCTCAAAATACAGCAGCTGACGCTCTATCCCGAGTAAACGCCTACATTAACGTTAAAAAATTGAGGGAACTTCACGACGCACTTTGTCATCCTGGTGTTGCCAGGATGTACCACTGGGTACGCTCTAAAAATCTTCCTTATTCAGCCAATAATGTCAGATCAATGACCGCATCATGCAAAATTTGCGCTGAGATAAAGCAAAGGTTCACGAAAGTAAAGGGTAAACAAATTAAGGCCTCCTTTCGTCTGATTCCCCAAATAAATATATATTAACAATCCTAGATGAGTACAGTCGATTCCCTTTTGCCTACCCGTGCAAAAACATGACCTCTTCTACTGTCATTATATGTCTTAAGGATTTGTTCCTCACTTTTGGTCAGCCGCTATACATACACATACACACACACATACTTCCTAAGAGACTCAAATATTGCATTTTCAAGGGCAACACCGTACAACCCACAGGGTAACGGACAAGTTGAACGGCTTAATGGGACACTTTGGCACACTATGCAACTCAGCTTGCGTTCCAAGGGACTCGCCACAGAAAAATGGAAGACAGAACTTAAGGACGCCTTACATTGTGTCCGTTCACTGTTGTGTACATCGATCAATGCCACGCCTCATGAAAAACTATTTTTGAATCCCCGAAGATCACCCAACGGACACTATCTACCATCATGGTTGTCGAATCCAGGACCAGTCCTAGTGAAGAAAAACGTTTGTCACTCAATGTCAGACATCCTAGTTGAGGAAGCAGAACTGATCGAAACCAATTATTTATTAATATGACGGGCAGACGGAGGCACATCAACAATATCAAATAGGGAGCTAGCGCTTTTTCCAAACATTATCGAAGAGATACTAGATGAGCATGAGTCACAAAATATTGAATCCGAGTCCCGAGCACAACAGTCACCGGCTACTACTCAACCAGAAAGACGAGCCTGGCCTAACGCGAATATAATCTCGCAAGACTTGTACGATCAACCTAGACCTGGAGGAACTCGGGCTGACACTTGGACCACCTACGGAAGACAGTCCCGAGCCAGAAGATTGCCATCCCACTTCAAGGACTTTGTAGTGGAAGATAAAAAATATACAGGGGAAGAATGAGGTGATATGCGAGAGTGTTAGACTTTATGGTTGACTAGCACTTACGTCAATTGGGGTCATGACGTTTGTCAATGTTTGACAATACTCCGTTATTATATTTATTGTTTTCGATGTTTATTTTTTTAAGTTACTAAAAGCCATAATTCTATGGTCAATTGTTTAATTGTATATCACCTACTATGGCTCTTAGGGTATTCATTTCTGTTGTTCGTAATATTTGTTTTGATCTACTAGTTTCTGCGTGATTTTCAGCTCCATATGTCATTATCGGTCTTATTATTGCCTTATATATTTTTGTCTTACTCTCCATTGACATATATTTGTTTTTCAATGTGACGTCTTTGAGGTAACCAGATATTCTCGATCCTTACATTGCGTAATGTTTTACTTCTATGTTCAGATTGCGTTCACTGGAGATGATAACTCCCAAATACTTTTTGGTCATTACCTGTTCGATAATTTTTCTTTCAATTTCCAATTTGCATCTAATGGGCTCTTTAGATATTTTTAGAGGCTGTTGTGACTAGTTTCTGAAGCATGTATTGAAGTTTATCTTCCGTATCCGCGATGAAAACAGCATTGTCTGCATAACAAACTATGTTGATGTCTTTTCTTCTCAATCTATACCCAGGTAATTTTTTAGCATTTTGAATTATTTTGTCTATAATCAAGACAAATAATACCGCACTTAAGGAGTCGCTTTGTCTAATTCCTGACTGTGTGTATATTTCTTTTAAAAGTCTGCCGTCCACCTTTATTTCTGTTTTGTTTCTGTATTTATTTCTTCAATTAACTGTATTAGCCGCGGTGGTATATTCTTTTCATCCAAAATTTCTACTATGTCTTGTAGTTGTACCCTATCGAATGCTTTTGATAGGTCTATAAAACACATAAAAACAGGCTTGGAGAATTCAATGGCTTTTTCAACTACTTGGTGAACTATGAAGATAGCGTTTGTTGTGGATCGGTTCTGGCAAAATCCTTGTTGTTCATCGGTTATTTCTATAAAAGATTGAATTTTGTTAAGAATGATCTTAATTATTAGTTTTAAAGTGCAGTTAAGTAGAGTGATTCCTCTATAATTTTTGGGATTTCTTCTGTCTCCCTTTTTAAATAAAAGGATCGTTGTACTGCACTTCCATTTTTCCGGTATTTTTCTTCAATTTATTATAATTTGGTATAATGTCATTTGTTTAATAAGACAGTCACCCCCATATTTTAGGAGTTCGTTACTTATGCCGTCCGGACCGGGTGCTTTCCGGTTTTTCATCAACCCAACTCCTTTTTCTATGTCTTCTTTTGTTATTTCGATATTAATGTTACCCTGTTCCGCTTCTAAAATTTTCATTTTGTTTTGGTTACCCCTCTGTGTAGCGTTCTGTCTATATAACTAAAATTTTTTCCATTGGTTCACGGTTATCTTATTTATCTTTATCATATTGCTTACTTCTCACTTCCTATTTCTAAGCATTTTTCATACTTTCCTTTGCGAACCATACATGTCTCTTTCCATATCTTTAGTAAACGCTTCCCAATATTCTTCTTTAATTTGCCTTATTTTTATCTTTGCTAAATTTCCTTCGTGAATATATATGTCTCTGTCTTCACTAGATTGTGTTCTTTTATATTTCATGTATGCTTCCTTTTTCTTGCGGCAATATCTTTAACTTTTTCTTTGTGCCAGGATTTTTTGTTTTTTGATGATGTTCTGCGCATTTTTCTCTTGCCAAGTGTTTCTTTTGCAGCCTGAACAATGCCTCTTCATCTTTCTCCACTATTGGGTCATGCTATTGCTTGTTTTAATCTGCGCGCAACAAAATACAATTTTTACTAAATAAATAAAACAGAAAAAACAATTTATTATAGATGAAAAAACAAATTAATGCAAGATTTTTTACCAACAACTGCAAAGTACATATAAAATAAGAAGTTTTTTGCTTTCCTAACCTAATTTTCTGTCTCAGAAACATGTAACTTCCTTTTTTATGTTATGACGTACATCTTGTTAGTTTTGAGATTATAATTTTAATAGAAATTTACTTACTTCCTTTGTCACATTCATGTATAAAGTTAACGATTTCTAATTGGTGACCCGGACGTCATCTCTTTTTGTAATTAAACTGAAAAGTAATCGATTTACTTTGGGGAAACGTTAAAGTTTATTAATGTCAACTTTGGAAATAATATTGCAACACAAAATAAATTTTTTTCAAATATTAAATTACTTTTTTCATTAAATTGATAGTAATTTTTCCAATCTTATAAAATGTTTTTTACGTCATTAATTTTAATCAAAAAAAAATTCACGTTATTGTTATCCGAGAAAAAAATTTACAAAATGAAATTTAAAAGGTATTACAATAAAATTACGTATGTTTTAGAACGTTTTGTATACTGCTATAACTAAATTGCTTTATTGAAACGTTCTACTACAAGTTAATAGAAAGGCGTCGCCCAATTTGTACCGTATTTATAAACCCTCATCAAAATCCTTTATTAGTGCAAGTTATCCCGTACTCTATTGTTTCATCGGTGTCTGACACTTTTCTAGTGTCTATTTTGTAGAAGTGTCACTAACAACTATACTCGTGAGTTTAAAAAAAAGTTGTTTTCAGCTGGCTTTATTGGTGTTCTTTTTCTTGTTAAAAACTTCTTGCAAAACTTAATTATACTACTTAACTGTATTTATAATTATATTACATTAAGATTGGTAATCCTTTAAAATTTACAATTAAACTATTTTTACTGAATAATTACAATTTAATCCATTTTACATTGCGTGTCGGCGATAAGAATAGTTTCTTATAGTATTGTACTTGTTGAAATGGCGACAATGGATTAGAAGATCATTCAGAAGTACAATGCTGAAGGTAATCAATCACAATTTGGTAAAGCAATGGCTAGAAAGCAGCGCTACCGTAGTGTTTAATCACTTGTGTGCTTACCCACTTCATGTATTAATGTTTGCAGACCGGATAGATTTATATAATTAGAAGATAAATGGCGGTTAGTAGAGGATCAAACCCCATTATTGTTTCAAACCACAAAATGACCCAGATAAATTATACACTTTAAAGAACGCGATAATAATTCATAAGTGGCAATTGTTTTTTTTTTTGAAATTACGGATTTACAACTTTAAAAAGTTTTTACTCTTAAATCTGCGTGGGTTTATTTTTCTTTCCAACTTATTCTATTTTCAATGCGTTTGTTGTAAAATTTTGAAATCTCATTTAGGTCAGGCTCTATAAAAACTTTTCTTATTCTTTTGTGTGAATCTCTTTACAATTAAAACTTTGTTAAGTTGGCAACTTATCTTTTGAAATAAAGTTTTCTGGCAGAAGTATAACTTTTTTGAGTTGTTTCTTTATGTTCTTTTTATTTTATTTAGTTTTTTTTTAATAAATTCTCAACGCATATAATTTGGAATTAATTTAGTTAGTTTGTGCGTCACTGCTACAAAAATCTAGTAATAAAAGTAAATGAACTTTTTCTTTCAATTTAGCGTTTGTTATGGCACATTAGTATAATAAGCACATGGAATTGTAATATAAATTATAATTTAATTCATTACTAAACTAATAGTTAATTTTGAGTAAGTTACTTATATTTATGATTACTAATTTTTTTAATTTTTTATATAATTGATGTCTATATTTTATAATTATGTATTAAATATAATCTTAAGAGGAAAGAATAAGTATGGACCCCAAATTTTTCATTTTTGAGTCAAAAGTTCGTGTTGAAATTTTTGCCACAAACTAAGATTAAACTTAGGCTAATACGGTGCGTAGCTCCCGCCAACACAAAAAGCCTTTTGTTTTAGCTTCACCGACTTTAATGACAGCGCCTCAACTCTGAGAGAGTTAGTGCAAATAAAACCGAACGTCGGTGGATGGAGACTACCCCGAATAACAATTTACTTATACACTAGCGATTCAACCGCTTAATGTCACGTGTACTTGAGTTCCAAACGCATACAAAGTGAATAGATTCCTTAAAAAAATAAACTTATCTGTGTACTGATGCAATGCAGTTCTGATAAGAAAGGTTCTTGCTAACGACAGTCGGTTGACAGTTACTAGCAGATCGGTAGGATTTCTCTGAGAAGGATGAGACGAAAAAGCTCAGGATGTAGATCGTTCTCTTCGTAATAGCAGAAACGCAGCGTGCGTGACCCACAACCGCTGGAGTATAATGGGCCGTGCAGCTCCGTGATAGGCGTCAGCGTGGTAGCCATCACGTTTTGTATAGCGAAGAATTTCCAATTGCTCTTTCCAGCGCCTCTAGAAATTATCCAAACAGTAAGATATGAGTAAAGTATGAGGTCAAGACACGTGCTAATGTGGTTGTAATTAGAAATTAACACAACCACTAAACGAATCAAACAAATAGCAAAAGAAAACATTTACGGCGAAAATCGGTCAAATTTATATTTCCACACTAAATTAACTTGCAATGATTGAAACCACATTGATATTTTCTTTGTAATTTTTAGCTTCGTGAAGCACCGACGACCGCCCAATAAGGAGGAAAAAATCACAAGATGTCTGCCCGTCGTTTCGATTAACATTCTCAATAGATCGATCCACCAATGAGAAAAACATAGCATCCGTGGTAAATTTGATTTTTGTCGCAACGTGCAACTCTCGCGATGTACGTCCGGGTTTGAGTATTTTGAACCGTAACACACTGTTACATTAAACATTTCATAAAGTAATCGAAAGCGAAGAGGTGTTAAAAGTCAAGGCAGGAAAAGTAAACAAACAAAAGTCTTGTCCCGAACAACAACCTAACATCAGAACTTAATGCCTAATAAACATTAATTACCTTCAGACCTTCATTCAGAAAACATTTGATCACAAGAATGAGTGCAAGAATGCTGAGTTAAAAGTAGTAAACAACAGTTGGACGAATCTTCTCTTTCATTACAAACCTGTTATAAAAAGATGAATATTTGGAAACATAAGCAAATTATTGGCTTTCAAATATCTGCAGTTACAAAAGAAAATCTTGGCCAAAATATTGAAGAGGTGGCAGCTACGCGAAAAGAACATACGGTCACTCTTTCAACCCTGGGAATTTTGGGTGTGGGGAAATCATAGGAAATCCAACCAATAAAATTCTGTAGAAACCTGCGCAACATGTATATGACTGTGCTCCTTTTGATGGAAATAAAAATGAGCTTAATTGTTATAAAAACTAGTAATATGAGACAATAAAGCAAGTAAATGCATATTTTTTCAGGGAAGGGACTGCACAGGCAATGAAGAGTGACAACCTAATCAGTGCAACATTGGATTTGTTTGAAAACAACGGTCTTATTATGATGTATATTTGTCGGAACGCCAACACTTTAGTTGTTTTAAAAATTCAATGTCAAGTTAAATGAATTACTATTGAGATAATAGTCTGTACCAATCTCTGCATACGTAATCTTCATTTCTTTATCGGTAGTACGGGGTACCCTAAATCTCAAAAGAACATGATTAGCAAGAACATAAACAGATTCGGAAAAGATCTTTGATCGGCAATTAATTATCATTTCAAGAACAAAAGCAATGGTAACCCTCAACAAAGAACTGACGCAAAGTCTCTTACCTCCAACATTCTCTCCATTCTTTCTTACATGTTTGGTGACTATTCGTCCTGTCAAAGGTACTACTCTTTTCATTGCAAACCAAACCAGACTAATGAATATGAAGGAAGAAAGACTGAAATAGGAAGTGAACTTCTCTAGACCTAGATTAAATCGTCTCTATCCTAATCAGTTGAGTAACTCAGCCAATCACTTCATTGCTAGTACATGTCTGGGAAAAGGATAAATTATGCAAAACGTTATACAAGTCGTCCTTTTCTACAATAACGATCTTTTTTGGCCTCCGAGCAAGTAGAAGTGGAATGTGAACTTAACGACAAGGTTTCCAATATGGTTGTTTATGGACCTGATTCTCATCTATAACGAACTGCTACTCCACATTGACCTTGTAGTGCAGAATTGGCAAGTTACTAAAAAAAATAAGCGGAGGATATAGAAACGGCAACAGTGGGTCAAATTTTCAGCATATCGTGGAAGCTGCAACGTTTTTTTCTTTTATCAGAGACGGAAGTGAGTGTGGTTTGTTAAGTACGAGCGATACCTACACGAGTTCAGCAAAATGACTGTAATGAGTTGCGTCATTTCCTGTGATCAAATGACCTCATTATTTAGTACCAAAATCTAAAAGTTGGGGAAAAGTGACAACGAGTTGATGAAAATATATTCCCAGCGCATACTTTAGAAAAAATAAAAATGAATGTTAAATTGTCTTTTAATTGTTAAACCAAGCAAACAAAAAGTGAACACAATTTTGAAACAAAGACATGGCAAAATTTGCTACCAATTTTAGGTATTAGGCAAAACAAAATTTAGATCAACTGTTTGCACTACAAGAACAAATGTGCAACAAAATTTAATTGTTGAAAATCAGTTGTTTAAACATGTGGCGTTTCTACCAGGAACAAAATTTAATTGCTACACGTCAGTTGGTCTATCTTTCCTCACCTCTTTATCTAATGTTGGAAGAATGAAACCGAAACGTTTTTAGACGAGACAAAGATTAAAATAGCGAGATACTTATTCCATAAATACACTGTTAGTTCAGTTACGTGAAGAGGATATTGGATTAAGTGATGAGATTTGTTCAAGCTTTTAGAATTTTCTAAGAATGCCTACCGAGATTTCAAGAATCTGATTTGCCTTGTTGGTCTTGCAATTGTCATATATATATTTTTAACAGCCTTGGTTATCTTAACCTTTCTCTAAATATTTTTAATGCCCTTCACTTTTAATGTTGCTGTCAGAGAAGGTATAAGTTTGATATCAGTCACCACAGTGTGTTTTGCATCAAAATTGGTAGTGAATTCTATAATTACATTAGGTATGTAATTGAGCTCATCTTTTCTTAAATTGATGGAAGAGTTTTTGTTAAATCACGCGCAAAATAGTAATCTACTTGGTAAGCAATTATATGTCCTATATACCTTTGTACCGGATGATGCCTTCCTCTTGACAACTGCTATAATGAAACCATATAGTGGATATCATGAAAATATTTAAGAAATCGATTGTTTAATTATTAGTTAAGCAAAGAAAGTAGTAGAGTTGAGGATTCTTCTTAAACTGCGTAAACCAATATTGCAACGTGAAAAACCGAAAAATAGTATTAAGATGCGTATTGTTTTATAATTATTTAAGAAAAAGTACAACAAACCAGGAACAGTTACAATCTGTAACGGTTGTAGTTCACAAATAAAAAAATTAAAAAAAACGACGACTCTAGCGATACAACCTAGAGAGAAGAACAATACTATTTGGCTTGAAGTAACGCACTAAATGTATGGATGATCCCGTATTTGTAATAGTTAGAACAGTAGTGTGCAGCTTAGTCGGTGAGTTGGAGAGGTTCTTGAGGAAACTGAATTAAACTGCTGCCTAACGAGGCGCCACTTGCTGGGTAATTGAAAGAAATAAAACCGACCAACATAAATTAAATAGGTTTTACTTAAAGTCTAATATTTTAAAACGAACACAAATCAGAGAGACAAATAGACATTTAAATATAGCAAATAAAACTTAAATTACTAGGAGAATATGTGAGAAGTAAGACATTTTATCGCATAAGACTTACGGGCGTTAGAAACAACAAATTAATTAAAGCTGGAAGTTAAATATGTCGAAATTTAGTTAAGCTTTTGTTTGTTACACCCCAAACTAAAGTTTGCGTTCCAATTGAGTATTGGTGATGAAGGAAACTCGACGTACACACGTCACTTAAACACGGTGGCTTAGATACTAAACTTAAACTCGGACTAGCACGGTAAGTAGCTCCCGCCAACCTAAAAGCCCTTATGTTTTAGCTTCACCCACTTTATCTAAAGCGCCCAATGTCTTATGGAGCTAGTTAACAACAAAACCCCAAATAAAAATTTACTTATATGCTAGGGATTCAAACCGTTTAATGTCACATGTACGTGAGCTTCATATGCATGCAAAGTTACTAGGTTTCTTAAACAATAAACTTACCTGTGTTCTGAAGCATGCAGTTCCGTTAAGGAAGGTGCTTGCTAACGACAGCAGTTGACAGCTTTAGAAGATTGGTAGCCACAGAATTTCCTTTAGGAAAGATAGACGACAAAGTTTGGAAAGCAGATATGCTCTCTGGAAGTAGCAGGCACGCCGCGTAAACGGCCCTCAGCCGGTTGAGTTTATCGGCCGTTGGCAGTTTCAATGTAAGCAAAACTGTGGTAGTCGTCACGTTTTATAGCGAAGGATTCTTAACTAACCGTTCCAGCACCCCCAGAAATTATCTAGATGCTAATACACGAGTAGAGTATGAGGTCAAGACACGTGGGCAAATGCGGTTGGATTTATATTTACACATCAATTTAACTTAGAATTATTGAAGCCACATTAACACTTTACGTGTAAACTTTTAATTTCACAAAGCACGCCGAAAACGCCCAATAGGAGGAAAATCGTTAAATGTCCGCTCGTCGTCTCGATAAATTTTGTGATTTAACGGATCTACCAATGAAAAAAAACGTAGCCTGCGCGGCAAATTAGACTTTTGTCATAACGTGCAACTCACGACAACCGTTATTCAGAAGGCTTGCGACCTACGTTCGAGTTTGAGGAATTTAAACTTTTACAAATCCCCCTGAAACATTTAATAAGGAAGATTTGAAAACTGAAACGACAGATCCAGCTTCTTGGAAATGAGATACCTAACCTAATGCTTTATAATTTCCATGTGTAGACGCAAGGGCCCCTAGTATTTTATGACAAATTTAAGCCAAGTGCTGTGGCAGTTACATTACTTTTAACGTATATACTTACACGTTATGTCTACTTTAGTTGTAGCACAGGCAGCCCCTTTTTTATTGTAAATGTTAAATACAACAACAATTCCTTATCTGCATGGTCTAAAACCTAGTGTAACTATCAGATATGGAAATTTGTCTCAGTTTATGAAAAAAAAATTGGTGATAATAGTATTAAGAGTTTGTTAGGTTAATTTTTGTTTGTTGATTGTTATCTTTCAATATGGGTGGTATTGAAAAATAACTGTTGCAATTGGTTACAAACTGACTCATAATAGTATATTATGTAAACAAGTGTTCAGTAATTTATAGGTATTTGAAAACTGTTTGCCGATCAAAAAATACAAGTGTCCAATGCGACACCGTATCTTAATATACAGAAATATAAATTTTAGACAAACAAAGGTGAACATAATATATAAGAATTTCTTATTCTAAAGTCACCCTGTGAAAGTAAATTCTTAACTCACGAAGAATAAAAATAATTTATTTAGTTAAGGATCATAAAAAATAATCAGTGGCTAGGATGATGACTTTGTTTAATCATTTCTACGATTAGACACAAATAAGATAATTTTAACTGTTTAGACAGAGACGTAGATAAATTCTCTAACGTTAACAAACGGCGCAAACGATAACATACAAAACAAATAATTGTTTTAGACACCGTACGTTAATCTAGGTAACAGCGTTGCATGACACCTATTGACTGCTAATAACGCAATGTTTTTTAGCTAATTACAATTTGCATTACATTCGCGATAAATATTGGATGTTTATTGTTTTTAATTATTATAACGTAAAACACAAATTAGAAAACTATTAAATTTTACTTAGCTGTTTGATTGCAGTTGGAGTATTTGGTTAGCGCCGGCACAAGTTATCTCACTGATAACCTTGTAACCAGCAGGTGATACGAAAGGTTGGTTGTTACTTTGCTTTCTCCCCTTGATCGACTGGGTAGATTAATTTACGTCATAAACTAAAAATGGATTTAAAAAAACGATAAACTTTCAAATGTTATTGATTATTTTGTACTAAAATTATTTTGTGTCTTCAGTTGGTTAAAAGTTAATTGACAATACTCAGAGTGTAATTATACTCGCCAATTTATTACGTGACTCCAAGAGGTGCAAAATTTTCATAAAGCAGTAAAACAAACTTCGTTCAATCCCTCAGTTGTAAAAATTGGACGTTAATAAGACAATGTAAGCATTGCATTTTATTTAAAAGTAGGTGCTTGTAAATACAAGCCTTAACCTAATGAGAGCAGTAAAAGCATTGCACACGTCTCAAGGGAATGCTTCTCTCATCTTGTAAAGATAACACTATGTATGTACGTTTCTCTTTATTCGATGCAATTTATTTTATTTTTATAATATAATTGTATTAATTTCAAGTCAAATTGGAGTTACGTTTACATATGGAGAAGAAGAATAAAATGTAAAATGTTAAGTATATACACATCTTTCTTTTTAGTTTAGGAAGATTACATATACAAAAGTAGCATACATTGGACAAATTATTATTTGCATCACCACACATAAAATTAATTGGAGACTTAAACAATATACTATTTGTAGATTTTTGTACAAAAGATGTGTTATTTTGTCTATATGATACTCAATATGAAATGATATGATGATATGGAAGGGATTTACTTCACCCTTTAATAATTTATATTAAGCATATTACATGTTATATTATATTATATTTAATGGATACAAAAATAGAAGAATCGACTCAAATAAGAAGATCCAGGAAACAAACAAAATAATGGCATAAAAAATGAATGGTGGAATGGAGACTGCCAAAGAGCGAAGAGAGAAATGAGAAGAGGGAGAAGAAGGTGAAAAAACGGAAAAATGGATATAGATGAATACAGAAGTAAAAGAAAAGAATTCAGGGAAATGTGTAAAACCAGAAAGGAAGAATACATAGAGGAATTGGAAACAGAGATCATTGAAATAGTAAACTAAGAATAAATTTGGGAGTTTTTAAAAAGAACGCGAAAAAGAGAAAGTAGGATAGAAAGTAAAATAAATAAGGAGAAATTCGAGGAACACTTTAAAAGTTTGCTACGAGAACCGAACGAAAACATAATAAATATTAAAAGAAAGAAGAGAAGCAGAGAGAGGGGAATTGAAAAAGTGGAATTAGAAGAAGCGATAGAAAATCTAAAAATAGGTAAAGGAGAGAAAATGTTCGCCATTTTTTTGGATTTGAGGGCTGTGTTTGACAAGGTGGAAACAGGTTTGTTGTGGGAGAGGATGAGAAAAAAAGGAATCAGTGAGGATGTAATAGATGCGGTGGAGGAAATTTATGAGGACACGAGTTGCAGAACCAGAGTGGGAGGGAGAATGAGGAACAAGTTTAAGATGGGCAGAGGACTGAAACAAGGATGTCCGTTCAGGAAGAAATAGAGATTGTGGACAAATACAAGTTTTTAGGATATGTACTAAAATACGATAACAAAGATAGTGAAAAAATAAGGGAATTGGATAGAAAAGAAAATATGATAATCGGGCAAGTATGAGGAGTATGGAAAACAATATTCGGAAAAGATTTTGAAAAAAACGGTGGTGATTCGAGAGGATAGTCAAAGCAGTGACGATGTACAGTGCAGAGGTGTGGGAATGAAAGGAAAGGGATACTAGAAGGTATACAAGAGAAGTACTGGAAGTGGATATTGGGATTAGAAAGGAAAACACTAGGATACATAATCCAAGTAGAAAAAAAATAAAAGACAATAACCGAAACGGGAAGAAGAGCGGTGAAGTATAAGGAAAAATGGAGAGGAGGAAAGATATTGAAATATTAATCGAATGTTGGAAAGAAATAGAATTTCAAAAATAAAATATGGAGAAAGAGAAAGAAGATTATTCTATAAAAGTGGAGAGTACGAGAGAGGAGATAAAAAGATTGAGGAGAGAAGAAAAAGTATGGAACCAGAGTTAGTGAGAAGCGATTAAAATACGCAAATTCAAGAGAGAAGATCGAGAATAAAAGAATGAAAATATAATGAAAAGTATTACGAGATTATTACAGAAGGGATTATATAATAGGAAATGAAGAACTGAAAGAGAAAAGAACGATTGCAAGATTTAGAGTGGGAAATGAAGAAAGAGAAAATAAATATTGATGGAAAGACGAGGATAGATTGCGCAAACTGTGCGGAGATGGCTGAGAGAACTTAGAACACATGAAAGAAGGATGCAATGAATTCAGAGTGGAAGGAAGAGATAAAAGGATATTGTTAGGGGATAATGGGGAAGGGATGGAATGGATGAGGAAAGTAATGGAGAGACACAAAACAAAATAATTAAGTTAAATTGAAAGTCAATAAATTATTGGTATTTTATAAAGATAATTTTTTATTTTGTTATTGTAATTATGTGACCGAATTCTTTTGTTTTTGTAAAGAAATATCTATTCGATTCTATATTATATTTAATACATCTACAAACATTAACTTGTTTCTACTCAATCATCGATAAATAAAAAAAATAACAGGGGACCCAAATTGGATCCTTGAGAAACTTCGTTGTATAAAAAATAGGTATCGGAAGAAAACTTAATGTATTTAACACACTCTGGCAAGTAAAACATTGTAAGATGAATGTATGGATAACTCTATCACGTGTTGTGTATTTTGTGATTATTCTTGTCATAAGTCTTGAAAATCGGTGTTCAAATTTTCCCTTCAAATTTTTTCTTAAGTTTAAGTAGTGTTGGTGCAACGGGTCATTAATGTTTTAGAAAACCTAGCTTCATGTTATGTTACAATACCAAAAGCTATAGAAATGTTTCTTAGAAAAAGAAAAATATTGTATATAATTATGCTTATAAAATTTGCAACTAGTTAAGAATTTTTTTAATGTAAAATATAACGTTTTGCATATAATTGTTTCGCTTCTTCAAATGATTAAATATAGTTTTAATTGTAAGAATTGGGGCTTCTACGACTGAAGTCAAAATTTCATGTTATCAGAAGAAACTTAAATGCGTTTACCACGTGATCCCACTCCTAGGATTGAAGTCAAAGTTATTTAAATTATCAAATCATCTAATGCACTTCTCGAGACCCAGTGACGACGTGTCCTTTCTACTTTCGAACCTTCTTATCGATATGGTCTACCTAAGATTCACAAACATGGTTGTCTCTGGTTGATTGTTGAACAATTCAACTTTTTAGTTACAAATAAGCCGAACTTCTATGAAAAATCCTTAACAAATTTGTAGGTAAAACACCTTCACACATTTTAAATTCTCACCATTTTATTCAACGTTTAGATAGTTTAAAGGTAAATTACGATCCTTGGTAGTTTTGATATTACATTATTTTTTTCTCGCAATTTTTGATCAAATATTATCTCAATATGGTAAAGATGTAGGATTGATACCTCTCATGCAAAATAATATTTACAGATAGGTTTTAGGAGTTGCTATAGGATTTCCTTTATCTCTTGTTGTTGCCAACATTTTTGTAGAAACCATTGTCTTAAAAATATCGCCGTTGAAACCAAAAGTAGTTTTTAGGTATGTTTACATTCATCATCTAGTCCCATAGACGCCCTTCTATAGACACATTTATTGACCATCTCAATAAACAACATGTTGACATCAAGTTTGCTATAGAAATTGAGGAAAGTCATTGTCTTCCGTTCCTTGACGTGCTTGTCCTACGAAACCCAGCGGTGAATTAGATTATTTGTACTGACAGATACTTACATGCCTCTTCACACCAACATCGTGCCCAAAAAAGGTCTGTTCTTGATTCTCTAGTTTTCTGAGCATTTTCTACATGTCAATTTAATAATCTCAATTTGAAGCTGCGTCATCTAACTAATATTCTTATTGCAGACGGTTATAGTGTTACCTTTCTCTAAGGATAAGTTTCCGACTCTTTCTTCTTAAGGTTTATATCGAAATCCTTGTTCATATTGTTTAATGTACATAGGTGAAATTGGTCGTTCTATTAGTACAGATATTTCGGAACATTACCGTTCTGTTAGGTTAGAACACGGTTCCAAGTCTGCGGTAACTGAGCATTATTTGAATACTGGTCACAAGATAGATTTTGATAATTTTTCTTCTTTCTTTTTAAATAGGAAAATAGAATATATAAATCATTGAGCATCTCAGCAACTTTTTTACGGTTTTATTTGCAAAGTAGGACGTATGTCAAGAGCCTTTTTAAAAACGTGTGTCCTGTGTAGAACGTTACGACGAAAATCGAATCTGCCGCGCATGTTGCTAATTTTCTATTGGTGGAAATTTAATTCACAAAAGTATCGGAGACGATCAGGGGACATTTTTTTCTTCTTTGCAAATAAGTGTTGTAGCGTGCCTTTTGAAATTAAAATTTTACACATAAGTTATTAATGTGTGTTTTAATATTTTCAAGTCGAATTGGTGTTTAAATTAAAACCGGCCGCACTCACCGTAAGTATTTTTTTTTCTTTCTTTTGTTTCGTGGTTGTGTTAGTTCTAATTACGACGTATGTTTTAGCACGTCCGTTGATTTTTATTCTCATCGTGTATTACACCTGGATAACTCCTGGGGGTGCTGGAATGGCTAAGTAAATATCTTTCCCTAGAAACTTAACGACTACCACGGTTTCGCATCCAATTAAGCTGCAACTAGCCGGTAAATTCTACGGTCTGCAGGAGTCGATCATTTTGCATAATCTATACTTCGAGCAAATTTATTTGCCATCCGTTCTTTGCTACATACCTCCCATGGTGTTACGTACCTTCTGGAGCTGTCGAATACTGTCGCTAGCAGGAACTTTCATTCTCGGAACTGCATACTACAGAATACAGCTAAGTTTTAATGTTTAAGTAACCTATTTAATATTAATGCGTATGAAGCTCATGTACATGTGACATTGAACGGTTTGAATCTCTAGCATTTAAGCAAATTTTTATTTGGAGAAGACTCCACCACCGATGTTTAGTTTTGTTTTTAACCAGCTCAATAAGAGCTTGGGTGCTTTACATAGAGTGGTTGAAGCTAAAACAAAAGGTCTTTAGTGTGTATGTCAAGCCTTTTTAGTAACCAATTTTTAATTGGAACGCTAACTTTAATTTGGTTTGTAGTTGGTCTATACTAAGTAGACAAAATTACAACAAAACAAAGTAGCAACTAACCCGATACATTTCTGCAACATTTTTGTCTTATTTTTGTTTATTTTCCAAATTTGGAACTATTTGAAAGTTTAGTCTCGAGTCGATAAAGATTGAAGGGTCTTTGGAGTCTGAATATTTTACGACAAGTTGTCGGCGCAATGTGGACGGTATACGCTGGCAGTTTTTCTTAGTTTATACTATTCACACATATCAATGTTTACACGAGATGTCGCAAGACACACATTTTACTTATGTTCATTGCTCCACGAGAGCTTAAAAGACCAACCGCCGTCTTGTACAGTCGTATACCGCACTTAAGTATACACCTCTGATGAGCTCACAATAAAAGCGAAATGCTGCATCAGGTGTTCTTTTGTTGCGTGTGTGCTTCTGTACAAGTTATACTTGGCTTTATCGGCAACGTGTGTTACAAGCATTAAAGCTATCGCTTAGATACCGCTTTGCACTTTAACACACACATGTCGTTACAGTTAACTGTTGGCATTTTTCTTAGTTTATACTATTCACACGTGTCAATGTTTACACGAGATGTCGCAAGACACACATTTTACTTACATAATCAATAGTATCTTATAGTATGTTTTTGACTGTGTCCAATTCAAATTTGACCAAAATTTTGATCTAGAAAAATTCAAAATGGCGGATTCAATTTTCAAGTACTTGATGTAATAACTTGATTTAAACAAAAATTTGATTTTATTGGTTTCTAAATAAACAAAAAAAATGGTGCAGTTGATTTTTGAAAATTTAAAAAAAAAATGGCCACGGTCGATTCTTGTCGAAATACAAAATGTCAACCAATCTTGATGAAAATTTACAAAAATGTACTTTACTATATTATTAAATGTAACTGTCGCACAGATTTTTAGTAACTTTAAAAATAAAAATTTTGTAGGACTTTAAAGTAAAAAAATTTACAAACTAATGGCGTTCAAATATTATGAAATTTTGCAAAAATGATCTCTAAACTCCCCTAAAACCAAATGAAATGTCAAAATTAAAATTTAATTAATTTATAAGCTACATGGAGTATTGCAACTGTTTTTGGTTGCTGAATTTTTGCTTAAGTAATTATGAAACAATATGCATGTCAACACTATTTTTTGACCTTTTTTGGTTACAATAACATTGGATGACGCAGTTCTTAAAAAAACCTACGTGCTCTGTTTAAGCAACACACGATATCTTAAAAGTTTTCTTGATGCCCACTATATAGTTTCATTATAGCTGTAGTCATCTGCGACAAAGAAAAGTAATTGCCTTTCAAGTAAGTTACATATTTGTGGGCGATTTGACAAAGACTTTTCCATCAATTAATAAAAAGATGTACTCTTAAATATTCCTCTATTTTAAATATGTCTCTGAAAACCCACACTTGCATAAATAAAATTATAATTTGCATTGACAATTGCAAACATAACGGTAAAGGTACCATTATAGTAGTAGAATTTAAAACCGATATGTGCGAGTACTTATGATTACATACTTGCTATCCATGATACTAAGGCAGTGAAGAAAATTCCAAAAATTTGCATAATTGTCAATAATATTCATTTGTATAGCGTTTGGATAAAATTTTAGTAGAAAATTTAATTTGTTGTCCATTTAGTGGGTAATTATTTGATTATGGGCTCCCAGACTACTTGTACGAAAAAGTGTGAACAGGCTTCCCAAACAGACTGAAAGTTGCACATTTTAAAAGTATTTTTATATATACAGGGTAAATCAAAAAATGGTGGTCAACCAAAGTTGATTTTGTTTAAATAGAATACCTTTAATATTTTTTACAAGAACACCTAAAAATATGAACCTTTATGGCACAGTGAACAAACAAAATGTTTGCTACTGTGCCGCTACAAACCGTTGAGATCTCCACGCGCGACTTTTTACGACCCAGAACTAACCGTTTGGTGTGCTGTGTGGTCTATAGCGTGGGGTCACAATTATGTGAATTCAATCAATACTGCAACATGTGAAGAGTATGGGGAAGGAAAGAACCCAGACGACTTCTGGATGGAGCTACGCCCCATACAGCACAACGTCCGCTCCAAATTTTGCAGAAGATGTTTCCGCGTTAAGTGGTCTTCTTACTCGAGGCAAATCCGAGAACATTGCGTTCACTTGATTTTTTATAAAGCGTACCTCAAACCAGAAGTTTTTCAATATCGATTTTGGTTTTTGCACTAACTACAGGAGGCCTTTCGAGAAGAAATTAAAGGAATTGCGCCCAACATGCTCGTGAGAGTGATGTAAAACTTTCAAAAACGACTCCAAATCTGTAATCGCCGTCAAAACCACTATTTGGATTATATAATTTTTAAAACTTGAAGTAAAAGATACTTTTTTTACGTTTTTCTCACTACCTCGCGTTTATAATTTTATCGTGCTTCTGCACAGGCTAAATTTGCACATTCTATCACTTATCAAACTTTGCGTCTCTACATTTATTTTATCTAAACGGAAATGAATTTATAAACAATAATCCTATTTTACACCTTAATTAATTTATACGTCTACAAACTTTTATTGCAACTGGATAAAATTTTATTTACATGAATTATTTTAATTGTTTTCTTAAAATAAATTCAGGTCGGTTTGTAGAAGTCTAATTCAATTTTATATCTCTAATGTACTTTCAATATGAATAGAAACTTTTACTACAAATCTCAATAATTTTTTGATTCAAAACAAAAATATTTTTATTATTAAAATACTATTTTATCGCAATATGAAAATATTTTTAAAATGTGCAATTTTTAGTCTATTTGGGAAACATTCTCACACTTTTTTGAACAAGTTGTCTGAAAGTTTACAACTGGACAATTACACATTAAATGGAAACCCTGTATAGAATATATGGCAAATGTAGGACTAACCAGGCATCAGATTCTCCAAATTTTTGGTGGGATTCTTAGAAAATTCTTAAAACTTGAACAGATTTCCCTACTTGTTCTAATATCATCTTTTCGTATCTGAACTGACTTTTTAAGGTTCGTCTCGTCCATAACATTTTCGTTTTATTTTACCAACATTGAATGAGAATAATTTCTTTGACATGATAAAAATATAATTTTTTTAATCAAATGTATTCTGAACAAAACAGAAAAAAAACATGAAAAAACAAATTAATGTGTGCTTTTCTACCTATAACATCAAATCAAATATAAAATAAATAAAATGCTGGTACATTCGAAGTTCTTCACACTCCTAACCTAATTTTCTCTTTTATGTGTGTCATGGTAATTAAAACAATTTTTTTTTCACCGTTGATAAACTTTAAAAAGCACAACTTTTGTGTTTATTTTGCAAATTGGTTTTTTTCAAGCGAAGAATTAAAAACTCTCGTTATTTAACTTTTGAACTTAAATAAAAACATATGCAACTGTAAGGACCAAATTTGTTTTGAATTTCATCAAACGGTGAATGATTAATAATGGAATAGATAACGTGGAATTTGTTTTTTTCTTGCTTACAATTCATTTTTACATAAATTCAAGTTATTAATTTTTATTTATGCTTATTGCAAATTTTATTTTGGAACTACGTTTTGATTGATCTGTTTTATTATTGTATTGTATTTTTTTTTTAATTTTGACCTATTTGTTGTTTGTTGATTTTATGATTTCAAGGGTTGATAAATAATAACTTTTCAAAAAAACTTTTGATTTACGTTTATGTTGTAATACAAAATTTAACTTATTTTAAATAAAAGTCTGATTGATTATTTTTGATTTTGAATGTGTAGAGTTCTATTTCTTCGGTTGTGGTCATTTGAGCGACTATTGTAGGTCAACCTCCTCATGAATTAGATATAATTGTTTGTATTTTAAACCCTCTCATTTTACTGTCATCTACATATTACATCAATTTTGAATCTAAAAATTTCTCGAATCTTACTTTTAAAATCAACATTTTAAATTTAAATTATAAGCTCATTTACTTTGACGTTAAAAAAATACTTTTTACTAAAGAATTATCGCAATTGCCACCAGAGATTTCAAATGACAAATGAGAAAAGCTTTTTGATACTCGAAAACGTTCTCATTATATAAGAGTTTTCTGGTTACTTTATCTAAATATTTTATTTTTTTTCTTAAAAGAAAAAATTCTCGCTTATAGAGACTGCGAAAATGGTTTGAAATAAAGTATAACATACATCACGAATTACAATCGTTGGTAAAGTTAACGAGTCGGAAGTTTGGCCCATATACGTGACTATAAAGTGATTTTAACAAAGTGTTGTTATAAACGTGACGGGTGTAATTTTTAGTATGAATTTAACGCAGTTAGCTGCAAAGTGTTGGTTTCTTATTATCTACAATCTTCTTCATACTTGACATTTATTAAAGCAAAAGACCCTCTTGATGAATTTTTAAGTTAATTTCTGTTTCACTTTCTTAGATAATGATAATGATAACAAACAAATCTAGAACTAAGTTTGTGCTACATTGTACACTACAGTAATTATTTGTTTGAAATTTAGTGTAAATTATAATTGAAGAGTGATGAGAGTTTCTAAACACTGCACTCTATTAAAAATAGTAATTTATGTACCTAATTAAAAAAATTTTTTATAATCCCATTTTTATAGCACAGATTTTGTGTAAAATAATAAAAGAAATTTACAAAATCAATTTTCAATTTTACGGATTTTGTTTTCAAAGTACAGTTCAAATTTTAGGTTTCTCTAAATTTTTGATGCTTTCGTCTTTACCTGTATATTATTTTACGTGGCCACTACATTGCAAATCAATGTTTTGCTGTTAACAAAGTAAAATGTGTTTCCTACGACCTTGTAAGAATACACGATTTTACTTCCTTTGTAGAGGGAGGTAAGTGGCCATTTCCTTCCCGAGGGAGGTAAAATTTTACCTCCCCTGTTTTTAAATGACAATTTATTTCTAGAAATGTAAGATTTATTTATGAAAATACAAAAAATTATATGGAAATATTAATGTTACAGTTGGTAATACTATTAAAACTAAAGCCATGTGGCAGAGAGAGTGAAGATTTACTAACAATCGGTATAGTAACTCTTCTTCCATCCGGATCCGGAGCAGACTCCTGTTGGGGATTGCCATCATGTGAAGATAACATGACATCAGACATAATCTGTTTAGCAATTTTAACTTTTTGGCAAGGGACTCCTCGATATATCCTTCCGCCACCGACGTACTTTGCCATTCGCCGTGTCTTTTTGTGGTTAAAATATCTCCTCTTACACCTACTAGCAAAGATACGACAAAAGCTGTGTCACTGATTTTCTTAATTGCAAGTATTTGGCTATCTTGCCATGGATCTGAGCGATTGTGTTTTTTCCAATCACTTGAACGGTACATCTTCCCTTGAAGTAATTTACAAAAAATCTATTATGATTGGTCTTGTTCGATCGTAAAGCTTTATTTTTTTTATAGATCTCAATTACATTAACGCCTTTCACAATGTGATCTGCTACGACAAATGTTCGTTGCTTGTGGGTTTTTGAACTGTCATTTTTATTAGCTCGTCGCAACGCAAAGCCCCCATCACTCCAAAAATTAAATCCACCTGCAAAAGCAACTAGCACTAACAAAAATCAGCTAATAAAAAAAGAATTACTTACTTTCATTGCTAAATATTTACTATTGGGAGCCTCTTTGTTGAATTTCATTACATCTTCTCCGCTAAAGGTACTTGCTTTTTTTGGTCTATATCCAACCGCTTCTCGTTTTAAAAATGCAATTACTTTGGGATATTTAATCTGAATGATTTCCTTGAGAGCTGGTGTAGCATGCAGCATCGAATATTTGGACCAGAGCGACGGGGATTTAAGGGTCTTTGATAACGTAGAAAAGTAAATCAAAATTACATCTTCACTTATTTTCCCCACTTTCTTCTCAGACATCCATCTCCTGAATAGGGTATATTCTTTTTCATATCTTTTACGTGATCTTACTGGAAGTAAGTTTAACGATACTTGATTCGCTTCATCGAGAATACCTTGAGGAATTTCTTCTTCTTCTCATGATTGCACAAACTTCAAATCATAAAATAAAAACAATGCTTTTTTTACAAACATTGGTTCCCTTGGCAATTTAACCACGTGATCTGCATCGGTTGGAAGTCTGTTGCCTAGCACTAGTTACAGCATGAATAAACCTTAGGATATGTTGTTTTATTTTAGAAAATTAATAACTTCATCGTTAACCATGCATGTTTTGAACCTTTAGAAACAACTCTCATAAAAAATCATTTGTTTTGAGTTTCAAAATAAGCTTGATTAGTAATAGATTCGATTAAATTAGATCATGCAATCCCTGTTAATGGAATAAATCATTACATACTGGGATTTTTTTTGGGGAGTTTTTGGTCGAACGTAGAAAAAATCATTTCCCACTTTTCTTTTTGAATTCCCTATTCACAATATTTTTTAAAACGTATATATTGTCTATTGTCCTTCTCTGCTTTCTAAACCCTATCTGCCACTCCCCTATTAACTCCTTCCCTACTATTTTATTATTTAATCTTTCTTGTAGAATTGTGGCATACATCTTATATCCTGTGTTTGAAATACTAATTCCTCTATAGTTCCTTATTTCATTCTTCTTCTCTCCCTTATGTACTGTGCATATTATTGTCTCCCTCCATTCCATCGATAACTTCTCTCCCTTCCATAACTTATTTAGTATTTTCTTCATCTTTTCCCTTATCTTATGTTCTTCTGTATTCCGTCCGTACCTACAGCCTTACCTTTTTTGATTTTTTTCTATCGCTTTTTTATTTCCTTTTCTGTAATTTTCCTTCCATCTTCAGCTACCTTCTCTACCTCTCTCCTTATCCTATTCGGCCTTTCTTTTTACCATCTAATATCCTATTACAATATTCCGTCCACTCCATCATATCTATCCTCAACGTTTCTCCTCTCTTCTTTCCTCTCTTTATTTATGAACTACTATGTTTTCCCTTCCTTCCTCAAACTCTTTATCTTTTTCTTTATTTTTTTCTCTTATATACTTTCCTTGCTTTAGTGCACTCCTTTTATACCTTGTTTTTAACTTTTTACCTCTTTTATCTCCATCAAGCTTTTTTTCCATCTTCTTATCCCTTTCCTCACTCTCCTTTTTGCTTTCGCGCACTCTTTACTCTACCACTTTCTTTCTTTTTTTCATGTTGTCTGTATTTTTCTAACTTTTTTCTCCATTTTCTCTTTCATCTTTTCCTCTATTTCTTTTACCTCCTCTTCTATTCCCTCTTCTTTTTTGTTTTTTTCTAGTCTTGTTTTATAATTCATTATGCTGCTTTCCGTCTATATCTTTCTCGTTCCCCATTCTTTTCCCCTCTTTCCCCTTTCCTTTAGCTCCTTTTAACACTAATTCAAATGGTAAATGGTCTGACTCTTCCTCTTCCCCTATCCTGAAGTCCTCTATCTCTTTCATTAGCTCCTCATCTGCTAAAACGTAGTCTATGGTCAATTCCCTTCTACTTCCTATATATGTGTACTCTCCCTTTTCCCTTCTTCCATATTCCTGGTAAGTATCTATAGTTTATTCTCCTCATAAAAATCTAACAACTCATGCCTTTGCTTCTTTTCTTTCTTATCCTTACACATACAACCCTCCCCTTTCTCCAATTCTAGCGTTAAAATTTCCTCCCAAAATTACTTTTGTTCTTTCTTTTCCCCACTCCCAACTCTTTCAACCTTTTTCTCGTCTCACTCATCTCCTGTCCATATACTTTTCTCACTACCACTCCTAGTCTCTCTTCTCCTTTCCTCCTCTTTTCATATCCCATCCTCTCTTTACCCCCGTTATAATTCCCCTTTCGCTCTTTCTTTTTTATTGTTTCTTGTCGCAAACTTCGCCTTCTATTCATATCCCTCAGGCATTATCTCTTTCCATACCTCCCAATCTTATTCCTCTACCCACGTTATCACCAAGCCCACCACTTCAAACTTTTCTATATATTACTAAAATTCCACACTTTGGTGTTTTAATTCCTGCCACATTCCAGAACACTAATTTTAATTATCTATTCTTTTTGTTTCCATTTTCTTCTTCCTTCGGTTGTTTTTCCCTTCCATATATTTTTCTTTAATCCTTCCAAGTTCTCACTCACATATCCATCCTTCTCTCCTCCTCTTCTACTTTTTTGTTTTTTTTTACTAATCTCTCCTTTTATTTATTCCATATCATTTCCTCTCCTACTACCCACAATTTTAAAAAAACCTAATTTGATTCTTTTCTCCTTTTTCCTCAGCCTGTTTTTCTCTTCTCTTAATTTCTTTTGTATTTCTTTTCCTTCTTCGTCATGTCGTCATTGAAAAAAAATTTTTGTGCCTCTCAACTTACTTTTCTGTAAGTAAAATTAATGTTCATGTTAAATACAGTTATGATAATGATAAAAACACATCAGTTCTAACAAAGACTAGACTCAGTTTTAATTCATTTTAATATTTCGATAGTTTTGTGTGTGATAATTATTGATTTGGTTGGAGAGAAAATCTGAATTACGATCGTAATTTATTATTTTATTTTGTGGTTTGTAGTATTTATATGTTATGTTATAATATTCATGAATTTATGTGTATTATGTAATAAATATTGTTTATTTATATATTAAAATGTTCTTTTTGTATACATAAAGAAGAAAATATACAGAATTAGAAATATATTTTAGTTTTTTTGTAATTATTATTATATTATTTACAAATACTTCAAAATATTTTTAAAATCTAATTAACAAATGTTGGTTAAATATCATTCAAAAATATTATTAGAAAACTTAATTCAAATATTCTAAATATCATTTATCATTTATCATTTATTTAAAATTTTTTTACAAAGTAATTTAAAATATTTGTCTAAAATATTCACGTAAGATTTATTTCAAATATTTCTTATATGTTTACCTAAAATATTTAACAAATATTTTTTAATATAAAATGTCCCTCTTTTAAATGTTTGATTAACATTAATATTTACTTAATGTTTTGCGCTGCTTGGGGAAATTAGAATTTGGAAGCTGATATTTTAAAAAATTTTCAACCTATTTCAATTTAATCTAGCCTTTGACATATGCCACTAGTGATCCTTAACCCAGTGTTTATATATAACATGTTTCTTTTGAATAACGTTTGAGAAAATCATAATATGTGAACATTATTATGTATTATATTATTGACATATAAAATGCGGCAATATATGAGAGTTCTTTTTACGTCGCTTGTAACATTTGACTCCTTAATGTAAAAATATAAAATAGCTCTATAATCTGAGTGTATTACTTGGAATGCTTTTTGTTTGTTTCGTAAAAGAATTTAGAAGAAACACAAATCTTGATGTGCGCAATTTAACATAATCTGATAAATCAAACTTTCTCATGTCTTTCTCTTTGTGGTAGCTTCACAATACTGAAAATTGCTGAAAACTAATATAATACTGAGTGCTTTTAATAATACCAACATTAATACTGCATGTACAGACAACGTATATATTTACTAAAATATTTTTAATAATGTTTAATAAACCCAGCAGTAAATTGTAATGATAAAACGCTGCAGAAATCGTTAAATTTGTCTACAAGCAAATAAAACAACTGCGATATTTGGAATCAATACTTATGTTAGGAGTTAAAATTACACTTGAGTACTTTGCTAAAAAAAATTATTAATAAATTCTGAAGGTTTCATTTAAGAGTGCGCATGTTTCGGATAAGTTTCAGTAGGTACCAAATTATTGGAAGTAATAACAATAATTACAATTTACTAAATTAAAATATTGAACATGGTGTTGTTCAGCAGTCGGGACATTTTTAGCTTTATTAGTTCCGGAGGGTTTCGTAGAGCCTGGATCCAACGTACCCTCAAAAAGTAATTACTAAAACAAAATTAATAAGCATTAAATTGCTATAATATCTGATCAAAATCTAAATCTTAAATCGTTTTCTGCGCGCGCAGAAAACTATTTCTGGCTTTATACCTATGAAACTAATTTAATTGTCAACATTCATGTAGACAAAACTGAAACTATGACTTTTAAATGAAGCCATTAACGTTTAAAATGATTAATGTACAAAATTCGCTTAGTAAAATTAAAAGCTTAGGTTTTCTTAAATTTTATTTGTATAAAGTTAAGATTCGCGTTTATTGATTTTGTCGAGATTTATTTTTAGATATTCTTGTGAAATTTAAATAGAACTCATTATATTTACACTAACTTGCTTGACTTTAAAATGTAAAATTTAAATTAAAATATCAGTCATAAACAGAAACAATTTGATAGTGTTCTAATTAAAATTATTATTTTCGGCAAAATTATTAGGTTGATGAAAAAAATGTGTCAACATTTTTAAGAATGTGTTTGGCTTATATAAAACTAATGAACCCAAATTGTGTCGAGGATAAATGATGGTGTTAGCAAAGTAATTGACGTTAATTAGATTTAAAATAATAAAATAACTTTTAGTCAACTTAAGATTCAAATTGAAATGCAAATACGATTTTATTTTAATTACATTAATTATGTAATTATTATGTAAACAAATAAACTAAATTACAATTTTGTACGATTTCTAAAAATCAAAATTACCTGATTTTAAGAAGTTTATTTGAAAATCGCATTGTGACTGTAATTTTTTCATTATGCCGCTGCTTTCGAATAAAACGTCCGATCATTTGTGAATTATGATGCTATTTACACTTGGTGACCGGCAACCAACCTTACTTTTTGCTCAAATTGGTATGAACGGAGGGGGAAAAATAGTTTTTTACTGAAGCGCTAGTGTGAACTTCGACGTGCGACTTTCGAGCTCTGCTAGATATTTACCTAAGATTATGCAACAAGTTAAGATGACTCGTTAATTCCGTACACTTGATGAACACATCACTGGACGACTCGCTCGCAGGTGCAACGTTTCTTTAAGCATGAGAGATGTAAGTCCGATATTCCTAAAAATTAATAAATACCGGGGGTACTCTCAGAAAGCGGTTTGTTATCTTATCATACTTCGATATTTAACCCGGGCTTGCGTGATGATGCGAAATGTACTTCTCTGAAGAATCTGTTCTCGATGTACACCAAGCTAAGTGATTAGAATTTAAATGTTAATATTTATTATTTGTACTACGATTTTAAATGCGATGGTTATTTAATTTGCAGTTTCAATCTTTAAATAAACATTTGGGTACCGTGTGTGAAATGAAAGACATTACAGTCGACAAGTTCTGGATTTATCAGCCTTTAACATTTAGTTCTATATTGCTGTGTGCACATACAGGTTGTTATAATATGCAGCCATAGTTTGAAAACTATTGGGTATAGAAATTCGTGAAAAATTTTATTACTAAAACAACTATGAGAAAACCCTGTAAATTATTTTTAAGTTCCGAATTTCACCACAAGGGGGCGCAATTGGCAGGACGAGGCATAAAATTCAAGATTTCTCCAAAAATGTTCATATGAAACTGTAACTTTAATACCATCATTAGAAAGCCTGAATAATTCCGCATACGTTTTGTCTGAGGCTCCTTGGCGTACCGATCTCAATAAGACAAGAAAAAACTCAGGCTTGTTAATAAGAAAAATTTTAGTGTTTTCAAAAATCGTATCCATCGGCACTCGACAGTTTCAAATACATTTGCTAGAGGGCGCAGTTCGCAATAATAACAGTTTTTTCAATTTTGCCATAAAAATTTAAATCATATATTATAATTTTGATGTCATAATCGGAAATTAAATTAAATTTGTTAAAGAAAACGCAAAAACCGCAGTTCGATATCTTTGCCCGTTTTAGAATTATTGTCAAAAATTACATATTTCACACTTTAATTTGATAAAATGATTATATTCCTAGTTTTGTAGCTTTGTAGCTAGAATTAGTAACAACTAGCTTTGATATTATGTTATATTTTATGCCTCTCTTCACACTTTATGTAGGCTTAGGACTAGTCCAAATTATGTAAAATTTATTTATATGATTTGAATTTTTAAGCTTACCACTTTTTTTACATTTCCACTTTAAACTTAAGAAATCTCCAGAATCCCGCCCTATTTATAACTAGTCCAAGCAATGGGTACAAAAAATGGAGTTGTATTTGCAAAAGGTCCGAAGGTGAGATAGTAGGCATAGGTCCCTTAATAATTACCTGAGTTTGCGAGCTCGAGGGCTTGCGCTTGAGGGGCGGGGGGATGAAAACTTTGCTTTGCGACGTTTTTCCAAAAATATATCTGTTGTGGTAAGTGCTATCGAACAAAAATTCAAATAAAATATGTAGAGAACAAAATTGTGCCCGATTTTGTGTATTTGCATTTTCGTCTGCGACGAATACTTTTCGCTCTGCGGTGCGTGAAAGTTAGGGGTTGATTTTCAATTTTCAACAAAATCAAAATTTCATTGCAGATTAAGGCTGTTCTCTCACGGAGCTATAAAGTTTATGTAAATTTATCTCGCTTATTTTTAGAAATGTTTTCCTGATTTTGCACAAACATATAGCTAACATTATTATTTATGTCGTGCAGGAGCTATTTTTTTAAATTTTTGTCTTCGTTATATTTAATTTAATTAAAACGTAAAATAATAGAAAAATGGATTTCTTTATTAGCCCAAATTTCGACTCCTGCACGACATAGATAATAATTTTCTGACAACCCTTCTTTTTTTAATTTTACCAAAAATCAATGAGAAAAATTAACATTAAGAAAACGATAAATACTGAAAATTCTTGGAGAATTGTAAAATGAATGTACTCGCGGGTGAATTTTTCTGAGCGCAACAGGCCAGACTTGGAAGCCGATTATATTAATAGATAAATAATATATTGTTGAATTGTTAATGTCAATTTTTTTGTACATGACGTGCATTTTAAAGAGTTTTAGAAACAGAAAAAACAACAAATAGATATTTATGTAACAAGAAATAAAAATAGTGAACCGCCTACTAGAAATCTGAAATTGTCCCGAGTGATAAAACAGCCTTTTAAGATGAATATCGCAATCAAATAATTCTGTAATATTTTTTTTAAAAGTGTAATGTTATGTGAGTCTGCAGATGTCGGAATGAAATTTTGATTTTGTTGAAAATTTCAAATCAACTTTCGCGCACTCTAGAACAGAAAGTATTGGTCGTATACGAAAAATGCAAGAACATAAAATTGTGCACAATTTTGTTCTCTACATATGTTATTTAAATTTTTTTTTGATAGCACTTACCACACCAGCGTTATTTTTTTAAGAGCGTCGCGACGTAGAGTTTTCACCCCCGCCCCTTGAGCGGAAAGTTTCCGAGGTCGCCATCTCAGATGTATTATCAAGGGATCTATGACTATCATCCCACAAATTTCAATTCCTTTCGACCTTTTGTGAATAGAAACTCCCCATTGTATGGACTAAACTGCAAATTAAGGAATTTTCTCTTATTTCTTTTAAACCTCAAATTTTCTATGAAAAATGGGATTGTGTTTCGGAAGATTATTGACTATTTTGGGTTATTATTATTGCCTAGAGACTACTGTCAAAATTTTATTTACTTGATGTTGCTTCGTATACAGGGTGGTGCTTTTGAAAACGGGTCATAGGTTAATGGTATCAAAATGAAGTACAGTGTAGTAGGTTTTCACCATAAAAACTCTCTCTTCGTTTGAATAAACTATTTTCAAATGAAACCTGAATTGTTATGACTTTTATTAATAATTATTGTCAAAACGTAGGAATATCATAGTTACTTAGGCAATGCATTACTGATTCATTTTGAACATCAAAAATTACTAATTTTTATTGATGAATTTTCAAAAACACCGTGTAAGTCAGCTAGTTTCTGATAGCGAGAGCTTAGCTGCCTTTTGATATCAAAACCTTTTTTGTCATTTGAAAGGGCGAACAGGAATTCGAAAAAAATTAGTTTACAATACTAATTCCCTATGAGCCGTTTTCAAAAGCACCACGGTGTATTAAAGCTTAGACACTTATTTTTTTAGTTATAGTGGACAATATCACAACGACTTCTGACAATTTTACCAATTTTTCTACTATTCTCTTTCTTTGTCTTCTTTCTTTTTCCGAAGGGAATTTTGTTCCGTCTGGAGGCTGGGAGTTTTGGCGCGGAAGGATGCCGGAGGTTTTTCTTTTGGTAAAGCTTTTTCAGAAATTTTGGGTAAAATTATGTATTTTTTTTTTAGCTAGTAAGATGCTTTGTTACCTTTAAACTGTAACTAAGCAAAATACTAAATCGTTTCCTTGGTTCAAAATAATTACTTTGAGAAAAAAAATAATAGACGTTGCGAGTGGTGTGTAAGTGAAGGATGCCTCAGCGCCACTCATACGACATTTGCGTCGGCTATGAAACCTTGAACCGTGATAATTTTCTTATTGTTCCCTTACTATTGCGGTTGGAATTTCGAATTTCATATGTTGCTTCTGGCCGATGTTAAAATTTTTCTTCCTAGATCTTGTTTGAGGGATAATCTGTAACGTGCAAACTTTTTGCAACGCTTATATGTGTAAATATTTTAGAATGTTGATATGCGTGTTAGCGTAGCTGCTAAATGCAAACGCTAAACAGCAATTTTTTTCATTTAGTCGTTTAATAGAAACATGTCGCAGTTTTATTAAAATTTATCGTTTTCTAAGCTTTTATTTTATTCAACCAAATACAATTTCTTGTAATTTCTATTGATCTTTATATTCTTTCGTTGACCTGTTCTGCTATTTACTGCGACGTTCTAAGTTTTGGGATAGTTATTTTAATTTAAATTTGGTATTGCGACTGTTGTCGGAGATTTGAGATTTCTAATAAAAAAAATATTAAAATGTCACGAAAATTGTATTGAAACATAATCTTCAAGTAATTTACTATAAAAAACGTTAATTTAAATCGCTGTTCATTAACGTTGCAGATTGACGCCCAACTTGTAGAAATCTCGACTAAAATCAATTTCAAACTGTGCATAATAAATTTAAGTAATGGCAGAAAACAAAAAACTATGACAGAAGATCGAAAAGCAACGATGAAATACCAAAGTAGGTAAAAGACTGACAATTAACATAAATAGAAATGTGAAGGAAGAAATTAAATTAGAAAATAGAAACATGACAGAAGATCTAGAAAAGAACAACAGGCAACTTAAAAAATGGATAAAAAATAAAATGATTTTAAGTAACACAAGTAATCAAAAAAATAGATATAAAAATAATTAAAAACGAACTAGAAAAATGAAAGAAAACGCAGAAGTAAAGGTAGAACGGAATATAAGAGAAATTTTGAAGAAAGCAAATCGAAATGACAATAATTCAGTGATAATACAGATGGAAGAAAAAAGTAAAACTTTAGAGGTTAATATAGAATTTAATTTGAGGGATCAATTTTGAACACAAATTGAAAATTAAAAACTTGTGCGATGGGGATGAAGCTTTTCAAATTTTGGGTTATGAATTTTTCTAGAGACTTTTATTGAATTGAGATTGCCGAATCCGAAAGTTTTCTCTTTTAGGCGGTCGAAAAGACGCATTTCCTTTTTGGTGATCCGTCTCTGAAAGGTGTTACATGAACATCATCTGAAATTCGAACAGTTACACATGTATTAATTATTTGGTATAAACCTACCTAAAATCATTCCGTACAACAAGGGAATAAGTTTTCACCTCCTGTTCGTGTACACCTTTTTTTTTGTTCTTCGCTTTCTCCGGTGGGTCTTTCTTAATGGTTGCTATGCTGGCGTATGAATAATAATCTAAAATTACTTAACATAACGAAGCTGGGTCTGGATATTATTAGTGAAAGTCGATAGTGTTGAAATTTAAATCTGCGTTAGAGCTTCTTTCGTTATCAAGGGCACCATATAAATAATACTGTTATCTGGTTCATTGTGAGCACGTCCAGCAACTGTTATCAATTCGGAGTACATCTTATCTTCTCTTCTTTACTGGAAACTAAGTACTGTTTGATTTGGATACAAGAGCTGTCACCCCTATCTATTAACTTTCAAACACCAAAAACTTTCTATGTATAAGCTAAGTTGATTCTTTTTTTGTTTCATGTTATTTATTATTTTTGTCGCGTTTTATGTACTCGTACTACGGCTGTGAATCTAACAACACACCGTTGCGCTGTGTTAAAGAATCTCTGTAAACTTGAAAGATCTTTTGAAGTATTACTCAATCGTGTGGTGCTTTGAAACTATTTAGATAATCAGCCAAGATCCGGTAATTTGATATTAAGTAAATTAATAATAATAATTACCACGCACAATTAGTGGGTCGCTTGCAAGGAACCGGTGCTACAACTGTCAAATGTTTATGGTACACTACGACAGCTACACACCTATTCGGGTGCTTGTGCTCTAAATTATTACTTATTTCTTAACTCGCTCTCTTGAGTTATTATTATTTTGTAACTGAATATTGTGCATTTCTCTAAATCGTATTATATTTTTGTGTCTATTTATTTTAATGTGCGTTGTGAATGAAGTTTGTTTCTTCTGTCTACGAGTTCCTAGTGGCTCTAGAAGACCTATTATACTCAATACTAGGTGGCACTTTATAAATTCTTTGTGGAGTGTAGAAGCCTTCGTTGTAACGATTCTAAATATAAGAATTAAGGTTAATCAGCAATTAGTCAATAAATTTCAAATTATTTGTATTAGTTATTAATCTCTCGTTTTTACTTACCTGGTGGCTTATTCAACTTAATAAAATAAACAAACTTTATTTCACTAGCAAAAGTCGTTTTAAAATGTGATTGTTGATGAAAGCTTTTTCTTTTCAGAAATTGTGGAACTGATTCTGGTTTTCTTACCGTGTCTGCATCTATTTGGTGAGTACATTATTGATTTAAAATTGGTTCATAAATTAGCAAAACTTTAATACATTAGAAAATTGTAGTATTTATTAAATGCATTAATCAATCAGAATTGTTTGAGCAACTAAAGTTCTAACATAAAACATAAACAAAAAAAAGTTGTATAGCAAACTGTGGATATTATAGGCAAAATTAGAAAATAATATTAAATCGAATATTCCATTACATTGATGAGCTTTAAACAAACTTTTGTTAATAGTATAAAGCTGATAAAAGTTTATTTGTTTTTGTTGTTTTATTTAATAGGGCTCAATAACACTGACGTAAACATATAAGAACGGCCATTTTCTCTTTGAAAAATATAATTTTTAATATTCTGGAAAACATTATATAAATGTAATAAAACTTATGATTTATGAATAGGACCAGCATCTAATAAAGGGTGCTATTTTTACGTTTTATGAGAGAATACATTTAAATTCGTGCTTGTCACACACGACCGTTTGGCTATAACCGAATCTAACCCGTTTTGCCAACTTAAAATCTATTTAAATGTTAAATGTCACGTTACGTAAATTCAAATCAACGTCAAAATTTGCATTTGTAAAGATTCAATAACCAAACTATTAAATTTTGCTGTTATTACGCGAGATCGGATTTGTGACACCAGACTTTACTTTCCAGATGTTATTGCTTTTTTAATTGAATAAATCTTTTTAACCCTGGTGTTAAGTCTTTTTTGTCCACAGCTTTGTTAATGCTCATACTAATAATTTTTTTTTATTATTTATGTATTTCTAACGCAAGACACGTTTTTATAATATTATTTCTGGGCAAAGATATTTTTCTATTTTATATAGTATGGTAACATTTTTTTACAATGTAAGTTTAGGATTAGAATTTTTAGTTATAAATTTGTATTTTTCTTTGGAAATCTAAGTTGGTTTGTGGTGTTGTATTATTTATTGTTTTGTTTTTTTTTTGACTTACTGTACTTACTCTAAAAAGGAGAATTTTAATTAAGCCGAAAACGTTGTCAAATTGAAACCAAAGTAGGGGTTTGTAATTTTATTTGGGATGTATGCTTTCTGGGTTTGGCAAAGGTAGTAACGCAATATTTGCGACCGAAAACATTTGCAATATTTATCCGTTAATTAAACGTTCGTAAATGCCAAAGATGGTTTTGAAGGTTTTGATCTAGTAATTTAGATTCCTCTGATTTTGATTACGACATGGTTAAGTCAGAAGTAAAATTAAATCCATGCCAATTAATCAAAGAACAGTCAAACAGCTTTAACCAACCTTGGTCGCCAATCCAAGAATATTTACAGCAATTTGAAAAAATAAGCAGAGAAAGTATTTGGGTCTCTTATAACACTGTCCAACAACTTTCAACTTTTTGTTTGTTTATGAGATTTTTTTTACAATTTTTTGTTTAGCGCCATTAGATATCTCTGATAAATAAGTTTTAGTTTGCTAGATTTTCGTTTTGAAAACTTACGGTATAATTTTTTTATGACCAAATTGGGTTACAACGTTAAATCAAATTTGTCAAAAAATTAAAACCAATGAAGACAAACAAATTATTTTAATGCAACAAATACAGAATGCTAAAAAACACGATTAAAAGGAACATTAGATCTATTTTTTATTTTACAAAGTAAATTACTCTCTCGCAGCAAAGTCCATACGTAGTCTCCAAGCATTCCCGTGTTTCATTTCTCTTCATAACGTTTTTCCATCATCTGGATATCTTGATGAAACTTTTCCCGGTGTTCTTTACTTGCATCTCCCAAGTTTTCCCAAAAAAAGTCCAAATGAGAGTGTCAAAAATGCACTTTAAATTTTCAAAATCCTGTATCAAATTGTCTATGAATTCTTTGTAGATTGTACTTTTTTTATTGCCAAGAAAACCTTCCATTACCTTCCGAAAACTGGTCCAAGCGCATTTTTCTACATTACTCATTTTTGATTCTAAATCTTTTGAGGCTAGCATTTTTCTAATTTGTAGATCCGTGAATATCCCACCTTCGACTTTAGATGTAAAAAAATTTATCTGACTGCTTGTTTAATGCTTTGGCAAACTGTTAGACTAGTCCTAATTTAATATGAAGAGGCGATAACAGAATGTTTTTTTTTGGAAACAAGCGGGAGATTGAGGACATTGTGTTTTCCCGAAGTTATTTCATTACTTAGAAGCCATTCACGTTTTACATACTGTTCTTTATCAGTACGACTATCCCAAAGACACAAAAAGCAGAAATATTTGGTGTAACCTCCCTAAAGCCCAAGATAAAATCCTAACATTTTAAAGTCGTCACAAACCTTCTATTTATAAAGATTATGTTAAATCTTTTCTAACAAAATGTTAACATTTTTATATTCATCTTTTAACCAACAGAAAAACACCAAAAACTGCACCAAAAACTTTACTCGGACACGTGTTTCAACAGCTAAGCTGTTATCATCAGCGATACCAATACTAAAAATAAAAACAACGGGAAGTTTATATATACTATCTGCTTATCACGCATCGTTAAACTTAATTGATTCTTAGATAAGCTTAAATAATTCCGAAAATCCTAATGGACCGTAATCATCATAATTCATAAGCAAATTTCTGTTTTTAAAATTTCTAAACTTTCATAAGAATCAAGTTCGTTTTATTATCTACCCTCTTAATTAATTCAATGTCGCCTACTCTATGGCCATTTTCAAGCATATGCATGGCAACACTGGACCTATCTGTGCGATGATATTTGACATGAGCTACGTGCTCTTTAAAACGAGTTTTAATAGGTCTCTTGGTTTGCCCTATATATACTTGGTTACAGTCTTTACAATTAATTTTATATATTCCCGATTTATCACACATTTCTATTGGGTCTTTCGGATTGCCTAAAGGATTTTGCAAGTTGTTACTACTAGAGGTTACTGTTTTATAATCAAATTTTGAAAATATTTTTTGAAGACCTTTTGTGTATGTGGGATAATTTGGTAATTTGACATATTTCTTATCTATTTTGCTATTACTAGTTCCTAACGTTGTAATGTTTTTAATGTTTAACTTATGTTTATGTTTTCTAATTATGTTTGTGACAATTGATTCTTGAAAACCATTGTATGATGCAATCTGCTTAATATTTCGCAGTTCTTTATCAAAGTTTTGTTTTGACAATGGGAAATATGTTTTTAACTTTTCTTAAGTTTGAAAACATAAATAAAACAAAAATTAAAAAATAAAATCTTAAATTAAGATATCAAGGTAGCAATAACAAACAAGACATAAGCATGCAAAGAAGTTATCTCAAAGTTAGCCATTAGCATATATTTGATGGGTTTGGTAATCGTTACTGGCATTAAGATCTTATAAACAGAAGCAATGTTATAGGAAAATGGTTGTTTAAATACTGTATTCTTATGTCGTGGAATAGAAATCAAACCTCGATGGCGAAGGTTCAAATTATGGACGCCGTGTGGAATGTTATTCTTTGATACAAGTCAGGGGGGTTTTGTATAATATCTCACGGTGCAATAAGCAAAGATTATTACATGTAATAAGAAGGTAACAACAATTTTGAATTAAAATTGTAAATAGGCGAGATGATTTGTCTTCGTGAAACAAAGAGTTCAAAGTAAAGAGTTGCAAAACCGTCAATAACTATCGATTAATTCGTGATAGTCAAGTGGGCGCCAAACACAGTCACGACGTAAAATATCTTCCGGCCCCTGTTCACAGGAAGCTTGTCCAGGAGGATACTTTCTGATGGACTTACCTTAGGCAAGTACTCACACAAATTTGTAAAAGTTATCACTAACCGCACAAAAGACAAAATCAAAGATAAATTAAAAGGATTGTTACAATGTAATATTAACAAGATTTATTGCATTTAGAACATTAAAGGCAACTACTAAATAAATTGGGTAAACGAATGAAAATGCTTAGAACGATAATAATTTTAATTCGTATACAAACAAGTAATGCAAACATAAACAAAAACTTCCATACCATTCTTTTAAATATTTGTTAAAGTAACGTAAATAAATACCTGAAATACTCACTTCCGGCATAACGGCAAGGCTGCAACTATGAAGACGTGTAGACTACGAAAACGGTGATGGATTTCAAAGATGATGCAGCAATCGAAGAACTAAAGGACGACTAACAATAATTCTACCTGAGTAACATCCAAAAACTTGCGAAACATAAAGTAAATTTTTTTTTAGTAAACGCTAGGAACTGGCTGTAAAATTTTTTATAAAGTTAACATACACTGAGTAGGTAATTACATTTGTAGTATGTACGGGAGCTTTTATTAATCCGAGTTATGCAAAAACTGGACACAAAACTTAAATCCTAAAAAAACATTGAGAATTGATTATTTTGGTTTGAAGAAACCTTATTATCCACATTTGCGAAGCGGGGAAATTTTTATTCAACTTCTCTCTACATTACGTATGTGAGTACTGGAAACGCAATATGCAAACTGAAAAAATTTTTCAGGCGATGAATTCACAAAATACGCAATGAAGAATACAATGACACAGCAAAAAAAATTTAGTCTTAAGGTGAAGCTGAAAAACAGACTGCAGCTGAGAGATAAGATAATGACCAACAATCACCTATACACTAAACGAAGAAAAAACGTTTCTGTTTGACGCAATTTAATTGTGCAACAGAAAGATTTATTAATTATTTTAAAACAAAAATACTGACAAAAGTTACAAGGTTTTGCACTTTTTGGATTTGATTAACATCATGACTATCTAAACAGGGACCACATATGACATCGTGATAATTAAAATTGTTTAAAACTAAAGTATCCGTAAGAAGTTGACAAACAAACAAAGAAAGATATTAACGAACTAAGTAAATAGCTCTGCGGCAGAAATGTGGCCTTTTAACCTCAAATCCTCATCTAAAATCCGACCTAAATCCGTGCTTCGTGATTAAATGCGAGTATACTATTAACTAAAAAGATAGACATGATAGATTTCAGAAATATTTTACTTGCTCTGAAACAAAATAGCAGAATAAAAGATTTAAATGGATTTATGATCATCAGTAATTTGTGAAAGGTTGCAAAAATCAGTGTTTATAGACTCTTCGGTTTTTAACGAAAAATATAATTACGAGTCATCGACATATAAATCGAGTTTACAATACGTTACGCATTGTAATATATTTTATTTACATACAAAATAACAAAGGTCTAAAGACTGATCCCTGCGAGACACCACTAAAAACTCTTCTGCATTGGGATCTATTGTTTAAAAACTTTTTAAAAGCATTTACAGATAATACGCCAAATGCAACAAAATGCATAATAGTCAATAGAAGGTCATGATTAATTGCATGGAACGTTATAACCAAAATCTAAACCCGCAATTATATTGTCAGTAACGGTCTAAAACCGAACTGAACTTGTTGGAGTATGTTGAATTTATTAAAATGCGCACTAGTCTGCTTAGTTTCTATTTTTTACCTTGCTCAAATTTTTTACTTAAAGCCAGTTGATTTTTAACAACACATGATTGAAAATTTGGGCACTATATGGCAAAAGATTAATGATACCGAAAATGATTATATTTTTTGATTAAAATAAAAACTCCGGGATAGCGGTTAGTGTGATTTTAATGTCTTCTAAGTAAGGGAATGAATCTTGTATGGCATCAAATATGGAATCATTACTAGATCATTCCAACATTAGCCTCATTGCGGTTAGGTGTGGTGATAAGCTATGTTAAACTTGACAGACAGAAGTATGATCGTTAATTGAAGGCGCACAATAGAAATGTTCACAGTAGAGAAATCGTCATCTGATTGAGAATTGTAGTCCTTGCAAATGAACAAAAAATTGATGTTCATTCGGATGATAAAGGTTTTCATATTTTTGCGTTTTGACATTTTGTTTTTTTTACCTAATTTGGGTAAAAATTGGCTTGAACTGGTAACGTTTAAACCACTTCAATTTGGGAGAAATCAGTGCGGATATGTTGACAGACGGTGCGGTTTCTTTTGCCGTGGTTTTTGTAGACACACATTAGCATCGTTGTTTAATTTTTTTAAACAATTTTTTGCTTGGTAAAACCAAACAAAGTGCTTTAAATCCAGCGATACTTAAACAAATAACCAAAATTTAATAAATCGACAGTATTAACTGCACTAAAAGGTATTATACAATAGTTACAGGAAATTAAAAGATCACATCGGTTTTAGAGCTGTTTAATTGGTTACACAACTAACGAAACACAAATATAAATTTATCAATAACAATTGCGAATATCGTACTCTCTCTTTTATAGTTTACACATGCAAATATCATGAATAAGCGACACACAAAATAAGTAATTATTAAACATATATAGCCGTTGCGACCGAGCAAGACGGGTTTTTATCCATCTTGAGCGACGAATTTAACCAGCTAGCTTTGAGTAAACACACAGAGCGTGTGGGTTCCTATATAACAAGGAGTAGATAATTGAGAAGAGCCACCTTAACTTATAACGTAATTCATCAAATTAGTCAAAGTTACTTTGATAACAATACGAACAAAAAGAATAAGACACCGTTGAGTAAAAGTAAATTTGTCTTAACGACATTAAGTTCTTCAGCATTAAAAATAAAATTTCCTTGAGATAAGTTATTGAGGCTATGATAACATACGTGTACCATTTATTAAGGCTTCTTTTGGAGCGTTCGACATCAATACTTCCAAGTTATAATTAAGAAATGGTTTAGTACTAGTAATTGGATTGTTTGGATACACACGCTAAAATTGAAATAGCTGTAAGGAAAATGCACTGGCAACGATTTAGGTCTGCGGCAAAGTATCAAAGGAAAGCCCCTGTAACGTTTTCATTATTAAATCTTATAATTTGTAGAAACTTAATCCGGATACATCGGCAACTCATTTTACATCGCTAATATAAAAGGTCTATTTTCTAGGTTAACCTGTGGGGTTACCGAAGACGCAAAAGTCAAACCCTGACAGGATAGCGGTCATTCTCGATTTTATTTTAGATCAGGCCAGGTTCGACGGAAGGCCCTACTTGAACGTGACAATTCTTGGCAAACAATTGCTAGGCCTTCTGGATATAGGCGCGTCTCGAACGGTATTGGGGGGTAAAGGTTGGACAATTTTTGGTGACTTAGGTTACTATCTAGAACAAAGCGATGTACAAATTTGGGTCACGAACTGTCAATATTGTCGCTGTATTGGTAAACTTTTAGCGCTAGTAGAATTAAGAGGAAAGGTAAAATTGATTGAGATGATGGTAGTTCCAGAACTTCATCACACTCTAATTTTAGGCGTTGATTTCTTTAAAACTTTAGGAATCGTGCCCGATTTGAGACAAAATGAATGGCATTTTAGCGATCAAATACCTTCAGTAGCAACGGTAACTCCTATTGAGGAAAGTGATTTGGAAGAAGAAGATAAGCACATTTTAAACGCATTGATTGACAAATATAAACGCCTAATGGGCAACGACGTAGGCTGTACCCACTTGGTAAAACATGTTATCAAAACATCTTGTGAATCAATAAAACAACGGTACTACCTTGTTTCTCCAGTAATCCAACTACACATTAACAAGGAGTTAGACGATATGTTGAGTAGAGGCATTGTAGAACCTTCTACTAGTGGTTGGTCGTTTCCTGTGTTATTGGTACGTAAAAAGGATGCCTCGTATACGTTTTGTGTTGACTATTGGCGATTGGATGCCGTCACTGAGCGAGATGGGTATCCGCTACCTAACGTTTCCGCAACATTAGACAAGTTGAAAAACGCAAAGTACTTATCGTCGATCGATATTAAGTCAGCCTTTGGCAAGGTCCCTGTAGAAGAAAATTTTAGAAAATACACTGCATTTACGGTGCCAGGCAGAGGACTTTACCAATTTAAGAGGATGCCTTTGGGTTGCACAACTCGCCCGCTACTTGGCAAAGATTGATGGACCAAGTGATTGCAGCGGACTTAGAACCTCGTCTATTTGTTTATCTGGACGATGTTATCGTTGTTAGTTTGACCTTCTCGGAACACATAAAGATTTTAGAGGAAGTCTTCCGACGCTTATATGACGCTGGTTTGAAGGTTAGTTGGGAAAAAGTTAGTTTCTGTAGGCCCCAAATAAAATACCTCGGATATGTCGTCGATAAGTCAGGTCTCCACGTCGATGTTGAAAAGGTTGAGGCCATGTTGCGATTACAGTCCCCACCACCCAGAAAGAAGTCAGGTGAATCATCGGCACATTTTGATGGTGTAGATGATTTATACCCAATTTCGCGTCTCTAATATCGCCTATATCCAGCTTATTGAAAAAAAAGGCAAAAATGAACTGGTCAGAAGAGTGTGAAAATTTGTTTCGATCAATTAAAGAAAAGCTAGTCAACGCTCCGATCCTATGTTTTCCGGACTATTCTAAACCTTTCGAGGTTCATACTGATGCTTCTGGGATAGGAATAGGTGCAGTGTTAATCCAACCCACTCCAGGTGGTGATCGAGTAGTAGCTTACCTTAGCAGGTCGTTGACAGGCAATGAGCGCAATTACTCTACAACGGAGAGAGAGTGTTTGGCCGTGATTTGGGTTCTTGAAAAGTTGAGGCCATACTTGGAAGGAATTTCGTTCAAGGTGTCGTTACCGATCATTTCTCGCTTCTATGGTTGTTGCGATTTAAGCAACCTACGGGTCGCATCGCTCGGTGGGCTATTTGGCTGCAGCAATTTGATTTCCAAATTCAACACCGTAAGGGGAGTAACAATGTTGTCCCAGATTATTTATCCCGCGCTGTGCTAATGATTGACACAATTGATCTGCAGTTGATAGAATGCAATGGTACAACCGATAAATGGTATTTAAAACTAAAGGCGGACATAACTAACAAACCCGAAAAAATTCCTAGGTATCGTATCCAGAATGGCTTAGTGTACAAATACGTTACTACTTCAATTTTTGGTTGGAATGTCGACAAATGGAAACAAGCCGACTAACGCAGAAATACACCTGGCCAAAGATGAAATCAGACGTGGCGAAATACGTTTCTAAGTGGAAAGCTTGCGCATCCTGCAAGACTGAAGCTAGAAAACCTCTTGGTTACTTTGTACCACAACCAGAATGCAGTAAACCCTGGCAAATCGTCTCAACTGATTTGATTGGTCCTTTACCTAAGTTGACAAAGGGTAACCAGTACGTTCTCGTAGCATTAGATTATTTTAGTAAATATGTACTTTTGTTTCCGCTCCGTACTGCTACCGCACGAAAGGTCGTTGGATTGTTAGAAGATAAAATTTTTATGGTTTACGGTGTACCGAAGTTATTGATTTGCGACAATGGTCCTCAATTTAAGTCGAAGGAACTGCACGAGTTGGTCACGGAGTATCGAGTCAAGGTTCGCACAAACGTTTATTACTACCCACAAGCCAACCCTACAGAGCGCGTCAATCGTACAATAAAAACATTGCTACGTATCTATTGCTTCGAGAATCAGAGGACCTGGGATGCTCAGTTGTCTAAAATTGCGTGCGCCATAAGAACATTGAGACACGAGGTTACTAAGCTAACGCCTTACTTCTTATACACAGGCAGAGAAATGGTTTTAGACGGCTCTCAACACGATAGACCCATTGACAGCGAGGCTGTTGCGTTTGGTAGTAAAGAGCTTACTAGAGTCTTTGCCGACGTGAAAGATAGGATTAACCAAGCGTCAAAGAAAAATGAACGTTTATATAACCTTCGTAGCCGCCCAGATACTTTCCGCGTCAGACAAATGGTTTGGAAGAAGAACTATGTTTTGTCAGATTCTTCAAAATATTTCTCCAATAAACTTACTCCTAGGTATGTAGGTCCTTTTGTTATCGAAAAAAAGGGGTCCTTTTGGACTTTTATTTTACGGGACAAAATTGGTAACCCTAAAGGCACTTGGCACGCCAAAGATCTTAAGGCATATTTACTTGATTCTTAGTTTTTATTGCTTCTGTCAGGTGGGAGCCAGCTTTTGTTAACTAAAATATCTGATTAAGATTTTATTAAAAGTAAAGCAATTTAACTGAACATTAATTTCACATTTAAAACATTCAATTATCTCATTATTGTAGTTCTTTTTGGGATTCCTCAGTCACGTCAAAACTTTTTGTGTAACTTTTTTTAATGGACTTACCTACGTCAGTGTCTCAAAGAAAGCTGTAATTGTTCCCTATACGATTAATTGTTATTGTAAGATTTGCACTGTGAGCGCTTAAGCAAGGAACATAAAAAAAAAAATTGAAACGTTGCCTGCAAAAACGACTTAGTTATTTTTTGATGCCCCTCCTCAAAGAAGAGCAAATCATTTAAACAGTAACCACTTGCCATCAGCTTCAACTTCATTTATTTTTGACACCAAAGTACTGAAACTAATGTCTTTTTTACAACTTGAAACTGGTTCCATAAATTTGAAGAGATCAAGGAAAACTACATTAAAAATAAAACTATGACGTTTTTTTAACTATTAATTGAAATCAACTTTTAGCGTCATTAAAATTGACTTCCGACAAAACATTTGCTTGTTGTTTAGGCAATTGGTTTTGCCTCCGTGCATTTCTATAACAACCACGTTTATAAAGTGTTTGCAACTTTACTAGTTTTAAAAGCACGTTTTCTTTTTATTGTGAATATTGACGTGCGAAAGTGTCACACTTTCTGATAAATTAAAACTTGAGGAATCCGGATTTAGTAATTAATTATTAATGGGTATAAAACGTAAGAAGAAGACTTCCATCAAGCTGAGGGATAAGCGCGCGACATTTTTCGACGTCAACACCTACTCAGATATGGATAATGGCAATTAAACAATTATCTTAAAAACAGAGCCGTGAATGAGAGTGGTTTACCAATCAATCTGATCATTTTCTGAAACTGATCGCTATAGAATTGTATCCCATCCACCCTGCGGTTGAGGATTCCGTCGAAGATAACGGATGACCTCCAATTTTGTGGTTGTTTTAGCCATCCATATTCATTAGGTTCCTATTACTATACTTACTTCTCTACAATACTACTTTTGTCTGTTCTGCAGTCTACAAACAATAGATCTAAGTTGAAACATTGCATATTTTTGACGCGTATCCGTTTCTGTATTCCGACGTAGATTTAACAACCTAATTTTGTGCGCATTGTTAATTGATTAATGTGATTTGAAAAATCTTTCGAAATTTTATTGCTTTACCTTAACATGATTAATTACCACACGTATTGGTGTGTAGACACTTGTGTAAAGTTTACGTAGCTGGTTGTTAAATCGATTATAAATTTACGTTGCGTCCACGCCCGTTGCCAGTGGCGTAGATATTTGTGGCGGCTAATAACTATTTGCCTGTATTCCTATAATAACAAATCGTTCTATTTTATTATTATTTTAATAATTTGTATTGTTCTTTTACCTACACCCTATTATTGTTTTTGTGTTTCGGGGGTCCTAGTTGCTCTCGAAGACTTACTGCACATTCTACTAGGTGGAGCCCTATTATTTATTTATTTCTTTTGTGTGAACGCCTTTGATTAACTTACTCGTAAGTACACCCACAACCCTTCTTCGGCTAACAGAGCTGCCGGCCAGGTTTTCAACATTGACTAAATTTTATAGTTTGCTTAGAAATAAACCGTAACATTGCTTAACTTTTTTTTCGAAGTCTTTAACGTTAATTATTTTATATTTAACCAAAATAGATTTTTTAAATTTTATCTAAATTTAGATTTTTTAAACTTGCAGTTTTAAGACTACCACCAAATAATGAAATTGATCTGAGGATTTTGATAAAATGTATTATTTAACACATTTTTATCTAGGACATACAAAAGTTAAAAAAAAAACAATAGAAAACTCGGTTTTAAGTTTTATCTTATGAAACTTTAAGTTTAAAAAAAAAATTAAATCTTTTAAACGGAATTTAATTACACATTCATTATTCTTTTAGTCAATTTAGTTTCAATGCAAAAATTTTTGGACTACTTCCAATTTGGCATGTAAGTAAGCAGTGGTTAGAAATGCAATTTCCTGATACTTAGTGTATCTACCAAACGTTTCTTCATAATTCAATAAAATTTTGCTTTCGTAAAAATGCACTTATTGTTATCGTTAAATTATTTTTTTTAGAAACTTGATACTTACACATTTAGTTTATAAGTATGGAAAGTCAACAACCATTAACAGATCGACAGACAAATAAATTCATAACACAAATAAACTATTGCTATTTAATAACTTAAATGCATTTGGTTGTTTGGTATCGACTTAAACTATTAAAAGAATTTCATTTCATATTAATGTAAACTTGGTGTTGGAAAGTTTTCTCAATTGGATTAGTTGTAATAAGTTTAATTATTATTGCTTTTGTCTCGAACATTGTTTAAATTGGGAAAACGTTCTATCTTTTTATTTATCAGTAACAAAATCCAAGATAACAAATGATTGGTGGCTGTAATATATTAATCTAGTTTACTAGAGAATTGTTTTATTTTAATGTAGTTTGACGTGTGTTATTACGTTTAATAAAACCTTATAAAGGTATCAATATACGACAATTTATTAAACGTAATAATTTTTGAATAAAGATAATAGAAAAACTTTTTGCGCCTGAAAGATTAGCTCTGGAATGGAAACATTGGTACAAAAAATTTTTGAACTTCACTATTGGTAGAACCAATTCTGAAAAACTAAAACTGCTTCTTAATTATATACCTTCAGAGTATATCAACACATAAGTTTTGCCAATACTTTTAATGATGCTACTTTAATTCTGCGGAGTTTGTATGTAAAACCTATCACTGAAGTTCACAATCGTCAAAAGCTAGCAATTTGCTTCGAGTCGTGGACACTTCGCCGAATGGACATAACGTCGAATTGACACTACGTCGCAACTTGGACACAACGTCGAAACGAATTATTGGACATATTGCCGAAACTGGACACAACGCCGAAATCACCTGCTGGACACATTGCCGAATATGGACACAACACCGAAATCAGTAATTGGACATATCGTCGAAATGTGGACACAACGTCGAAAACCAAAAGCTGACACCACGTAGATCGGATATTGATTAAAATATTTTTTTAAAGAAAAAAATTGTAATAACTGTAACCTACCAACCAAAACCTTTTACCCCCGATCACATGAAAACAACTTACATTGATAAAAACAAATTTAAGTGGAAAAAAAAGTGTTCTTGAATACCTTACTTAAGATTAATCCCTTTTAATACGAAAAACACGTCAGTTTTGGTTTTTCTACGTTGTGTCCAGATTCGACGATATGTCCAATTACTGATTTCGACGTTGTGTCCTTTTTTGGCATTGTGTCCAGCAGGTGATTTCGGCGTTGTGTGCAGTTTCGGCGATATGTCCAATAATTCGTTTCGACGTTGTGTCCAAGTTTCGGCGTAGTGTCCATTTAACGTTATGTCCATTTGGCGATGTGTCCGGATCCCTTTGCTTCCAACAACCCGAAGAATCCATAGATCAATATTTACAAACTTTAAACCTGTTAGCCAGAGTTTGTAACTTTAAAGCCATCACTGCTGAACAACACCAGGGCGAATTTGTACGAGATGTTTTCATCCGTGGCTTGTCTGACTCTCAAATCAGACAACGTCTCCTCAAAAATCCTGTTTTGACTCTAACGGATGCTTACGATAAAGCAAGATTGCTGGAGTTAACTCAAAAACAGGCTCTGTCCTACGTTCATTTGCTAATGGTAAATTCTATTTATACTTTGTCTGTTTTGTCTCCTCTGAAACAAATACAAATCAATAATGACCCTTTAGAAGAACCTACCCTAGCAGCCAGTTTCAGTAAGTGTTATTTTTGTGGGTACGATTCTTATCCTGGTGAAAGGTGTGCTGCTCGCAATGCTACTTATACAAAATGTCTAAAGCGTAGTCACTATTGGAAAGTTTGTAAAGCAAAGTAATAAGAGTAGCAATTTTAACACGAAGAAATCTTCTGCTTCTGTTCTAATTGCTACCAGCTGCGGTAAAACCGTTTTGTCAAGCCTTAAGAAAACTATTATTCCTATAAAAATCAATGGAATAGAATTACTAGTTTTAATGGATACTGGAAGTTTATGTAGTTTCATCAGCGATCACTCAACAACAAAAATTAAGTTAACGATTTTTCCATTGTTAGAAGAAATCACTATGGCGTCGATGACGCATCGTTCTTACACATCCGGCCAGTGTCTGGTTGATCTTTGCATATTAGAACATACGTACACTAACGTACGACTTTGCGTTCTCCCGAATCTTTGCGCTGATGCAATAATTAGACATGATATTATGAAACAACACTCCAGTGTTCAAGTAGAGTTTGGCGGAGAAAAATCACCCTTAAATATCTGTAGTTTAGCAGTAGCAAACATTGAATCAGTAGCACTTTTTGAAAATTTGTTATCTGAATGTAGACCGATCGCTGTGGAAACTCAAAGACAAACTTCTAGTGACGCTGCTTTCATTCAAGCTGAAATTGAACTTTTCAAAGAGAATGTGATTAAAGCAAGTCAATCACCCTAGAGAACTTAAATCTTGGTAATTTTGTCATATCATCACAAGAAGAGAATGGTAGTTGATTACTCTCAAACTATTAATAAGTTTACTTAGTTTGGACGCCCACAATAAAAGAAGAAGACAAACCGTATACTACTTTTGAAGCTTGTGGACAATTATTCCAGTACAAGAGGATACCCTTTGGTGTCACTAATGGGGTTGCTGTTTTTTAAAGAATTCTAGACAAGATTATACGCATCCAGAAATTGACTGACACCTATGCTTACTTGGATGATGTCACTGTGTGTAGTAAAGATCTGAACAAGCATGATATGTTTTTGTTGAGATCTATTCGCTTACTTGGGTACTGGATATCTGATAAAACTATTCGCCCGGATCCTGACTGGATAAAGTCGTTACTAGACTTACAACCTCCGAAAGATTTAACTACATTAAAGAAAATCGTAGAAATGTTATCACATTTTCTGTTGAAAAAGAAGCTTATGCTATTATAGAATCCACTCGAAGATGGCGTCACTATCTAATGGGTTGTCACTTCCGACTTATTACTGACCAACGTTTAGTCGTCCTTATGCTCGATACTAAAAACTCGAGCAAAGTGAAAAACAAAAAGATACTGCGATGGAGGTTGAAGCTATCGTGTTTTAGCTACAACATCGTCTACAAACCGGGGACCGAATATGCTTCGGCTGACATGTTTTCTCGCTCTGCCGCATCACCTAATAGTAATGTTCGATTAATAGGACTGCATGAATCTTTGTGTAATCCTAGCATTACGAGAATGTTTCATTGGGTAAGAAGCAAAAACCTATCTTTACTTGAAGAAGTAAAAAAAGTTGTAATCGTTTAATGTTGACTGTAGTCAATGAATATTCACGTTTTTCTTTTGCAGTCCTTTGCAAAAACATAACATCTGTTACTGTCATTTACGGTCTTAAAATGTGTTTTTATTATTGGGTTCTCCCTTCGTACGCACATTCCGACAGAGGCTCTTCTTTTATATCTAATGAAGTAAAAACTTTTCTCAACTCAAACGGAATCGTTTCAAGTAGGACTACGCCTTACAATCCTCAAGGTAATGGTCAAGTTGAGCGCTATAATGGAATAATTTGGAAAACTGTTGAATTGTCTCTGAAGTCTCTTGAAAAACCTATCACTCAATGGGAGTCGGTACTTCCAGAAGTTCTCCACTCAATACGGTCGTTACTGTGTACATCAACTAATAAAACACCCCATAAAAGAATGTTTGACATATTAAACGTAGCAGCAATGGAGAAGCTACCCCTTTTTGGCTAATACAGCCTGGACCAGTACCTGTATATCTGCCACAGCATGTTTGGAACTCGAAATTTGAACCGCTTGTAAAGGAAGTAACTCTCCTCGACAGTAACGCAGATTATGCCCTTATCAGACATCCAGATGAAACCAAGTCAACGGTTTCGGTTGTGGCTCCTGTAAGTGGAAATCAAAGAGAAACGATTAACAACCAATCTGAAGAGCAAGATAATGTATCTGAATTCAAACCAACCAAACAACCAAGCAACGCATCCGACAAATCTGGGGAAAACAAAGCATCAAGCGCTGAAACATCTCTAAGAGAATGCAAAAATCTTTCTGAGGATTCTGTAGATAATACTACTGTTGTTTCTCCTTTAACTTTGAGACACAGTGTTAGATTACTACCTCAATATTTGCAAGATTATATTGTGTCTCGTTAGTAACTGTTACGTGGAGGTGAATGTAATATATATAATCTAGTTTACTATAGAATTGTTTTAATTTAATGTAGTTTGACGTGTGTTATTACGTTTAGTAAAATTTTATAAAAGTATCAATATACGACAGTGGTTTTATACTCGGATATCAAAAATTATCTTGGTCAAGGGTGGTTGTGGAATGTAAAACGTTTGTCATAGTTTAAATTTTTAAATATGTTTTTGTTGTGTCAGAATCCGTCAAGTCATTTGTGCTAAAATAAATAGGTATAAAATTTGTAGGGCATTGATGATGTCAGTGTGACAGTGACATAATTATTTCAAACGTAAACTAAGACAAACGTTTTCAATTCCACAACCAACCTTGACCATGATAATTTTTGATATCCCGGTATTATGTATTTTAAAATTTTGTTCATTTTGTTACAGTTTGTTATTGTCGAAAATTTATTTAAAAACAAATTTGTAGTCGATTCAAAGCACCACCCGATAGCTACTGTCGGTGAGAGATCGTGAGCGATTTTTTAGCAATATAACAGAATAGATGCTTCAAGACAAAGCAACTACAATTGTAGTTATCAGTCCTAAGTACTAGGGACTTAAGACACAAAGAAACAAAGTTATAACGAAAGAAACATATAATTTAACTATATAGAGCTTGTTTTAGCACTGGTGTCACTGACAAAAATATAACTCATAACTTTATAGGAAGTAACAATTAGCAACAGTTAGCAAATAAATTACGCGTAAATTATCAATTAGTGACAAATTAAACTGATCGGATTCTACAACACATTCAACTACAATTGAACGTGAAAGTGGAAAACCGCCTTCTGTGATTAGGTAAAACTTGGATACCACAATTTCTGTAAACAAAAGTTTGCACATTGTGAAGCGGGCTTAAGGGTATCATTTACAATTCTAACAACAGGTAGTCTCAGCAGGGGTTATCTTATAGAAGGACTGTAGAATGAATCATTACACTAAGCACGTTTTAGAAAATAGGTAATTTACGTTGCTTACTTAATTTTTTCTTTAAAGAATATATTTGAAGGTATCGCTAATTAAACACCATAGCTCGATTAATTATCGAATCAAAATTTTGTTTAGGAAATGTTTACAAAATAAAATTAGAAATAATTTTGATTTAAAAAACGTCTACAAGCAATAACTTTTAAATTAAATCAAAAAACTAAACATGGTTATTTGGGTTGACTGATTATTACTTATTTTTAAATAAATCTAACCTATTATTGTAAGTTATTAAAAAAATCATTAAACTCTCTATTCATAATATTTAGTCCTTACAAAATGTATATTTTATGACGTTTCATTTTTTCTGTAGTTAATATAAAAAGTGAAAATAAAAACTAAGGCAATTCTTATTGTCAACGTATATATTTAGTTTTTGACAAGAATTTATTACATAATTATAATTAAGATACCAAGTTATAGTTTAAAATTAAATGAAAACTTTTTTTTAAATAAAGGTATTACTATATAAATAAATATAAGAAATCAATAATGGGTGTGACCTCCATTATTATTGATACATTCTTGGAGGCGTCTGCTCATTGACGCTATCAAGGTATCAATATAATTAATATTAATCGTTTCCCATGCGGTATCAATGGCTGCAATTAGTGCATTACGGTTTACTGGTATAAAATTTGGCCCTTGTTGTCTTCGGATAACAGCAAGTATTCGAGCCCAAACATTTTCGATAATGTTAAAATCTGGGCTTTTGCTGGCCAGGGTAACAGCTCCAAGTTATTTTCTCGTATCCAATTGCGCACAACCCGCGAAGTATGAATAGGGGCGTTGTCCTTTAACAACAAAATTTATGAAAATGTTAATTCAACAGATCCCGAACTATTTTTTGGAGAAAGTATAGTGAAATAAGAATACTTACTTGTTGGAAAATATAATCTTCGTCTGGATAAAACACTTCGACTGAAGGTTTCATAATAGTTTCAAAATATCTAAATACGCAGCAGAATCAAGACGTCCATCGATAGCCCAACAAACTCCTGGACCCCGCGCGCTAACCCAACCCCATACATTCACAGAACAATAACCACTTCGTTTTTAGGACATATGTGATAATTTTCGTAACGAGTTCCTTCCATTCTAAAAACTTTTAGTGGTCCATCGTTGCGGCTATTGAACGTTTTTTCGTCGCTAAAAATTTGTTCACATATCGCTTTGCAAATTACAGACGACGTCTCATATTCGTCATTATACTTCTTTATTCCCATCTCCTTTAATCTTTTGTGCAGTTATACGGCATCCGGGAAAATGTGCATCTGCTATAGCCCTGGAGTATGTAGCAAATGGTTGTTCTGTTACGTAATGAAACAACTCGAGAATTTGAGCACGTGTAGATACTTTAGGTCTACCACTTCCGATGGCTCTTTCCAAAGTGTGTTCAAGATTCCATTTTACTCGGTAATGCCCTACGGTGCTTTTTGGTATATCTAACATACGTGAAATTTCACGCACGCTACGGCCCGCCGCTAATTCCGAAACAATCCGCGCTTTCAAATCAGCACCGAGATGAGGTGGCATTTTCACAACACTTGAAATTTTAAACTAAAATGGAATTTACATTTCTTACTTTATTTATTGGTTCACACTACCCCTTCTCAAACAGTAGGTAATTGTTTATTTATTACATACTTCTAATGACCAATGTAACAACCCTTAGAGCAATATGACTCAAAGGAAGTAAATTAAACAAGCAAGGATATTCTATTGTTATTGAAACTTATTCATAAAGTAAAAGCCATTTCCTTATAATGCTAATGGACAGGATTTTCTTTTAAGTATTAAGATTACAATAGAGGACTTATAAACTTTCGAAAATATCTAATTATAAATATTTACACTGCAATTGCGCTTTTTCTTTAATAATTTCTTAGCAATAACATACACGTTCTTGGTTTTAAGTTGTCATAAATTTGATATGATATAAATTTGTGTTTCTAATATTACATCACAAACTAATCTTTATTCGCCAAAAATTGTTGCTTAAGTTGTAAAGCTTCGTACACACCTGAACAACAAACCGAGCAACAAACATAACAACGAACCGAAAGTCAAACAGAACGACAAACGATCTTTTATGATTTCCACAATCCGAACAACAAACGGAACGTTTGTGCTGTTCCATAATTATTTTCAGTAGTTTTCAGTTCATATATATTTATTATTGAGAAGAGAAAATTGCGGAAAACAAGAAGATAGTGCCAACCAAATTTTTACGCACAAAGAAGAGTAAAAATTATAATTTACTTCGCTTTTTTTTATTTTGGAAATTTCCCGCCCAAATGATGCTAATAGGGACATCATTTTTTCTTGCATTCTTAAACACTGATTAATTTAAAACATTTTTCTTCTGTCAACTCCATAATATTACCTAAAACACAACAAACCCACAAAAGGGAGGACAAAAATAAATAATTTAATTCTCCCGCATAAGTTTGTTCGCCGTTTTGTTTAGATTCGTCCAAACCTGCAAACGCATTCGCGCGCATTTTCTTTGATGTCGGAGAAAAACCGACAAGTTGCGGGAACGCCGCAAACCGTTCGTGGAACAATCAGGACTTGCGAATCTGTTCTAAAATTCGTACGTAGCACCGTCCAAATTAATGTTCCGATTGCCGTTCGGTTCGTTGTTCTGTTTGTTCCTCGGTTTGTTGTTCAGGTGTGTACGAAGCTTTACAATAAGCATATTAATATGAACTATATCTTATGAAAGGAGAGTTATGTAACTATAATTAACGACTTAACGTTACGTTAGTAGATTCCATTTACTATTTACACATATTTTCTTGGAACATTCGATAATTAACTATCGGGATATGATGACCCTATACTTCGCAGGTTGTGCGCAACTGGATACAAGCAAATAACTTGGAGCTGTTACCCTGGCCAGCAAAAAGCCCAGATTTTAACATTATCGAAAATGTTTGGGCTCGAATACTTGCTGTTATCCGAAGACAACAAGGGCCAAATTTTATACCAGTAAACCGTAATGCACTAATTGCAGCCATTGATACCGCATGGGAAACGATTAATATTAATTATATTGATACCTTGATAGCGTCAATGAGCAGACGCCTCCAAGAATGTATCAATAATAATGGAGGTCACACCCATTATTGATTTCTTATATTTATTTATATAGTAATACCTTTATTTAAAAAAAAGTTTTCATTTAATTTTAAACTATAACTTGGTATCTTAATTATAATTATGTAATAAATTCTTGTCAAAAACTAAATATATACGTTGACAATAAGAATTGCCTTAGTTTTTATTTTCACTTTTATATTAACTACAGAAAAAATGAAACGTCATAAAATATACATTTTGTAAGGACTAAATATTATGAATAGAGAGTTTAATGATTTTTTTTAATAACTTACAATAATTAGTAGGTTAGATTTATTTAAAAATAAGTAATAATCAGTCAACCCAAATAACCATGTTTAGTTTTTGATTTAATTTAAAAGTTATTGCTTGTAGACGTTTTTTAAATCAAAATTATTTCTAATTTTATTTTGTAAACATTTCCTAAACAAAATTTTGATTCGATAATTAATCGAGCTATGGTGTTTAATTAGCGATACCTTCAAATATATTCTTTAAAGAAAAAATTAAGTAAGCAACGTAAATTACCTATTTTCTAAAACGTGCTTAGTGTAATGATTCATTCTACAGTCCTTCTATGAGATAACCCCTGCTGAGACTACCTGCTGTTAGAATTGTAAATGATACCCTTAAGCCCGCTTCACAATGTGCAAACTTTTGTTTACAGAGATTGTGATGTCCAAGTTTTAAATTTCATGAGTGTACAGCGGTTTCTTTGTAGAAAAATCTCCTGTTTTGTAGAACAAAGGGTAAGCCGTCTAAGTAAAGAATGGAAGGAAACTTATGGTTTAGTTTTGTCTCCAGTTATTCATGGGTTTGTTCCTGCGGTACCAAAATAGCGCTTGCATAGATAAACAAAATTTGTTTTACTTACGGCATTTGACAGTATGCGTAATACATTAAAATGTATTTTTTTTTTAAATACTAAGTTTAGAGCTTTGTTAGCCAACATTATTAAGTAGGTACCTTTATTTAAATAATACGATAAAGTATTAGGTTTCAAGGAGATAACTGACTCGTTTTTAACTTTTCAGTTATATCATCTATTTACCAGTAAACACCAGTTATCTGCCGTGTCTTGTGTACTATTTTATTTGATACACTGGTCGCTTCTGTCGCCGATCAACACCAACACTAAAACGTGCGGGAGGATGAGAATTCAGCGCAATTGCGTATAGTTGTGTGGATGATTGTATCAATAAAAAAAATGTTTCCTTGACAAAACTCAATAGATGTGGCTTCTACTTTGACAAATGAAGATTCCACTTCCATAGTTTTTACAATTAATTGTCAAATGACAAAATGATTCAGTTTCGTTTCAGAAATGTTTGGCATTAACGGAAATTCTAATTGTAGGTACATTTAATTATAACATGCATGAAATAATGAAATGAAATGTTTCTCAAGTTAAAATTATCTACTAACTTGTTAAACTCATAACCGTCTGATGTCAATTTAACACTACTACCCAGTTATCAATTTTTATTTGATTTGCTTATTATTTTTACTTTCGTTAACATTTTACACAAGTTACAAAAAAATAAAGTAAGTAAAACTCTACAAATAAAATCTTGTTCATTGAGATGAGTCAGGAGCCGTTCTGTGGACATGAAGCAATTTTTTTGGATAGCTAAGCTAACACGTTTTGTAAGATAATTCGTGCACGAAGATCTCCAGAGGTATTCACCAGCAGTTTTCCAAAGTCAGCTATGAACGAGACCAATGGACAAAAAGTTACGACAGCAAAAGCTACAAAATGGTATTTGTCTGATGGAAAGGAGTATTTTGAAATTTTTCTTCTATTGGAGGGTCAATTAAATTTTTTTCTGTCAACTGAAACAGCTGGGAACAATATATTGTACAAGGAACGTGTACAAAGTTTAATAAGGTGTGTAGGGAGAGAAGTTTGACTCTAAATGTTGTCATTAAACAGAATATTAATAACTGATGAGAAAGAGTTGGTCATATGGTAAATATGATCTTTTAAGATTGACCTGAAATAGTCATAACGAATTCACACGCAATGGCGATTAAGGTAGAAGGCAATATACATTTCAGTGACGTAACACGCTCAGTCTATAAAATTTAGCGGACTAGGTAGACGGAATTTTATTCTTCAAGTAAAGAGAAACTTTCTTGATCCAGTAGTTTGATGGAATTGCAAGCTTGGTTAAAATCTGTAATGCTTTCAATTGTGTCTTGTTTAGGGATTCTTCTTGGTTGGAGGTATAGGACATAAACATTGACCCTTTAAGAGAATCTTAAAGGATTGGTTTTAAGTCTTACACTTTGAATGATCCCTAAACAGGACACAAATTAAAAAATAACCAAATTGGAGGAATCCACTTCTCTTAGTGTCTAATGATAATGTCACGTTTCTTAATAGGAATCTCGTTCAGGATACATAATTTACATTTAGTTTAATTGATTTCTAATCCCAAATGTTTTTAAGATTTTACTTTATGAAAAAAAAATCATTTAGAACCGTTTCGGCCTTGCCGCCCAGTGTGCCTTCTTCAAGAAATCAAAGAACCGAGAGCAAGCATTCAATAATGGAATGGATTGTTAAACTGCATTTAGCTGGACCAGCGGGATCTCCTTGTTGGTAGCCTCTTTCGGACAAATTCCTTAAATGAGAGAAATGTAAGCTTCTTGTACCAATGAATAAAATGAAGAGTGTTTGTGTTTCACGGATTTGTTGGCACCCAAGTTTGTTGACGACCAAACCGCAAAAAGTAAATTTAGTAAGCTATAGGACTATGCCGTCTTTCTTGTTGAGTGCGATCAGTTTAGTTCTACACTATGTCAAGTAGCTTTCCGGATAGGAAGAAACAAGACTCGTCAATCCTTAGTCCTCTATCACCGGATGAACCATAAGGAAAAGGAAGTATAGTATGGTATATATTTCCAGATTTTACTGTCATTCTATTAGCGTCAGGTTGTTGTGCTACCATGGACTTTGACGAGTTTGGGTGTTTAGATCATAACACTCTAAATGTGTTGTTCATTTGTACGAATTTTGCGAGGGTGGACTTATTTGAAGCTTTCTTTTCCGGAACAATTTGTGTCTGAGAGTTTACGTCGAAATTCGAGATATGGTTTTGAGGAAAGTTTTTATTATGCCCGATGGAACGTGGAGGATCCTATAAGCAAATGTAAAAAGATCACCTCAAGCGAAGAAGCTGTTTTTACTTATGCACAGAGAAATTACTCCGTCATATTTGGAGGCAGTTGATATTCTAGCAGCCCGAAGAGATTCGTCTTAAAATTTTGTATTTGGTTTGAAGTTTAACTAAATAGACAGAAAATGTTTTCGTTTGTGACGCTTGCTTTCCAATTCGGTTAGTTTCTGTAAATAACAAAAGCGGGCGGATCTCGGGCGTCAAGTTTAGTCTCCGTTTGCTCGTCGGGCAGCTACAGTAGAGGTTAAAAATTTCAGTGTTCTGATCGTTTTACTGGAAGCAGTTCGGAGAAATAGAGAGAATACACTAAAACTCAAGACTTCTTTATTTAACACAAAACAAGTTGCTATTAGTTTTACAAAAACAAAACAGTAATTATTAAAGTAAAGCACAAACCATGCAACCTAAAAACAGTCAGCGGATTTGACGGTTATATGGGTGAGGGTTTCGGTAATGTAAGCATAGCGGCGGTTACTACTGCCCGCGCGGCCAAAAAATGCCTCGTGTCGCGCATGGATGTTCGTGGATTCGGTCGCACTAGCGACCAGTGGCTTCGATGTTGCGTTTTCAATCATTCGTCACCAAACCAAAAGAAATTTTAAAATATTTTATTTGTTTGAATAACATATGTACAGTAATAGTTTAAACATTTATAAAATAAAAAAATAACCATGTTGACAAGTAATAAATTTGATATTTGAATTACAAATGAATACAACAGTTTAATAGTTTATGAAAATCAAAAAAGTATAAGTTTGATTTTTAATTACAGAAACTGTATTTTAAGAGTATTATGCATGTAATGTAGCTATTTAAAAAAATTATTATATTTCTTAGGTAATCATTCATCGCTAGACCAACCACTTTCAGTTTCTGAATCATCCTCCAAATTTATAACCAGTTTTTCGATTTGTACGTCAATCAGTATTTCGTTTTTAAAATATTTTTGTTATCTTCTAACAGCACTTTTGCCAGTTTTCTTGAGTAACAGCCGCTAATTCTTTTTCCAACAATCCTCTAACTTGGTTGAAGTTAAAGGTGGTATTTCTTTTGCAACATTATTTTTCACTTGAGCCCAAATCAACTCAATACGTCAAAACGTACGTCAATTTTCTTTAGAATTTTTTTTCCTGTGTGTTTTTTAGAGGTTTTTGGTGCAAATATAAAATATGGAAGGTGATCAGTACCTTACAGTACTCCATGGTCAACAAGAAAAACATGTTGTTCCTGAGAATCACCACTTTGGTTTCAGAACCCTCCCGGATAATTAGGAAAAAATGTACAACACAATTTCACAAAACACAATCACATTACACACTTAATTAATATTATTACATGTGAATACTAGGGTGCGTAAGGGTTGGTATGTTTAGGTTTTAGTGGTTTTCCTAAACCTTGAAGTAAATGTTTGCCAAAACGAACCAATCCACAATTGCACACGGTTTTGTCACTACACTATAGAGGTTTATATTGATCTTCTGGGGCACCATACATAACACTTGCATCACAACACAATATTTAAAATGTACTATACGATTAAATAAATAAATAAATCAATCGGGTTTAAGTCTGGGTGATGGGGAAGTAGTCGCAGCACCGTATGTCTTTCATTACTTAATATAGAATCAAACATGTACGTTATATGTTTCTTTTTGTGAAGCTTAATTATTTCATAAAGTTGTGGTCTGTACATCAAAGAAGTGAACGGTATCTTTCTCTCTATTCACCATTTCACCATATCTGCCTTTTTCGAATTACTTGTTGGAGCACGATCCACCTCAACATTATGGTACGGCGCATTATCAATAATCAAAACCGATTGTGGAGGCAAGTTTGGTAAAAGTTTCTGACGTAACCATTTTTCATAGTTGCTACCATTCATCTCGTCGTGATAGTCCCTGCTGCTAGTTCCTGATTTAAATACCAGACAACAACCTGGTAAAAAATCTATTTCACTCCCTGCATGTATTACAATCATTCTTGGTCGTTTGGAAATTGCAAACAGCAGTCCGTTAGTTGTGTCATCACTCCACGACGTTGATTGCGTGTGTCTACTATGAACATATGTTCCGTCCATGTAGACAATTGGACGACTTAATTCTCGGTAGGATTGAATTTTTTGTAAGTAATTAATTCTTAAAGCCCTTAAGTTGTTTTTCTCTATTTAAAGTTTTCTATTATTCTCAGTTCAATGCCATTTAAATCCCAGGTCTCTTAATATAACACGTAAAGATGTAGCACCATCGTGCCAACCTAAGTCACTGTGGAGAGTCTCGCGTAGAGCAGGAATTGTCTGTCACCTGTGCACCCTCGGTCTTGTAAAAATTATATATTATATTGCAAAAAAGGGTCTTTTCGAAAACTTCCAAGTCGGTCACAGGAGACGGCCGTGGGCATTTCTTGCCTGGAGTTGAAAATTTTGGTTTTCCCTCTTCTGTTGGACCTTCACCCTCTTTAATAATATTTGCTACCGATCTAACAGACACTTTTGTTGCTTCAGACACAGTTTCTTTTAATAATTTTAAGGTATTTTAAATAACTGTACACATTATATATCACCTCACGCGTTTGACTATTTATTACTTGGCCACTTTTTCCCAATGTAGAACTCATATTTCTACACTCGTTTTTAAACTCTTATATTTTCAGATATCCTGACAGAATCACAGTTGTAAGTGAACTAACTAATACAAACATTTTTGAATATTTGCTAATTTGTTGTTAATGATACCATTGTCTAATCATACTAAGGAATGTCAACTATTAGGATTTCTTTAACGAGAATTTAAGCAAATGCCATCAGCATTACATGCACCGCAAAACTACATATTTATTTTACTATTGTGAAAGTCTTGTTTATACATATTTGTCTAATAAATTTGAGTGTGATGAGCTTTAACATTTTCAAAATAAAATTCACGTAGGATACAAAATGGTTCATTGTCGTTTTGTTGCAATAATTGTAATAAAATCAAATTAACAAATACGTGTGTAAATTAATAACAGAAATAAATAATTAATTAGTGTAATACATGATAATAAACGAAACGCTCTTTTAATAGCGACGCCACTGACATGCCGCGCTTAAGGGACTTGGAGTTGGACAAATGCGCATTTAACCTTCAGGCATTCTATGGCTGTACGGACAGTAGAGGGACGAGGGTAACGGTATATAAGCAGAACGGCGGTCTATTCAGTGATACGGTAGGTGGTGGGAGTGACCGAGTCGACCTACGAAAATGCGCTATATCGATCCAGACAACGGCTTGAGTGGTGTATTCAAGACGTGAAAATGCGTCACCCTAAACACAACACACGGATAAGGAAAATAAAAGTTAAAGGAACAGAAAACGGTATCTCTGCAACATGCGGGTCGGGGAGAGAATAGCCAAAGCGGTATTTTTGGCGGTTAAATTATAAAAACAGACTTACTCAGTATTAACGGCACGACTTGGCAAAACAGGTATCCGGAACCATGTGCCTGTTTAACGCAAGATCTCACGCTTATATAAGGCATAACTTAAGCGGGGAGCTATCGGACTTTGTGCCCGCTATCTTTTGCTTTGCATTCACAATTGATAATACGTAAAAATTAATAACAGTTAAATACATAACGGCCTTATCCTAACAATTAATTACTTCAATTAATTTAGTGACGGTGCAAAATTTAAAAATAAAACCGCATTGTTACGCGTTTTAAAATCATTCGTCGTTGTTACTGCAGGTTGACAACCAGGATGATGTCTCTCATATGGATTGTAAAGCTCCACATGCCATTAAAAATGTTTGGTGGTTTACCTGAACTTAGTAGACATTCTGGACACGAGATTAAGTCAGGATTTGTGACATTAACTTTTGCTGGGGTGAGCAAAAACAAGTTTTTGTCTTTACTTGAGATCTGAAACTCGAGAAATTGGTTGGATGATATGTTGCGCAGGCTTATGTCAGGCAGTCATCATTCTTAACTTTTGAGCACTTCCACATTGACAAAAATTCTAGATTGTAGTCATTTTTAAATTTTGATAGTGATTGTTGCAGTTTGTTGGTATTAAAGTATTAAAATAAATGGTTGTGTCAAAAACCTGGCCCGCAGCTCTGCTAGTCAAAAATGGTCTGTTGGTGTATTTGGTAGTAATTAAGTCGAAGGGTTTCACACTGCAAAAAAATAATAAATCGGGTGCCACCTAGCAAAACGTAAATACTTTAGAGCAACTAGGAACAATAGACAAAGAAACAAACCGTTAACTGTAGAGATATAATTTTTGTAAAACGACTAGGCATAAAACATAAAATACACAACAATTAGGTGTAGAAAGCTATACGATACGAGTTATTTTAGGAATAATTAAATAGAATCGTTAAACTAAGTAACAACCATTCAGTACAATACGCCACTGGATGGGCGTGGTTGCCAGATAATATAGAAATTAATGAATAAAACAGATACTTGACTTTCAAAGAGCTTACACACAAATAAGTATGGCGTTTACTGACGTTAAATATAAACACTCACAGTGAGTAACGGTACTCGACGAGAAATCTAACAGAAAACTAAAGACGCAATAACATTATACTAATATTCAAAAGATCCTTCAAATGAAATTGATCAAACACAAAGCTCAAAAATTATGTAGGTAAATTCACGTCAGAATACAGATACAACCGCGTTTTAAGATTTCAAAACGGATGAGTAGTATACAGACAGGTAGAAGAGAGAAGCAAGAACAACATGTCCTCGACTGAATAGGTAGAGAAGTTCACCTGGTAACCTCTAGGTGACCGGCTTATCTTCGATGAACGCCTTAAATAGACAAGTAATAGCGGGTTCAAAAAGCAGATGAATAGTAACGGCCCTCCGAAGTAGTGTTGGGGTAAAGTTTTGAAACGTGGATAAGATGGCGATAGAAATTTAAAGTTCACAATGGCTATACGTTAAGAAAGATACCTGTTAATAATCCTCAGAGAATATTAAAAACTTGGCGTGGGATATATTTCCATACAAATTAATTAATAATGGTACTTTGTTAGATTTTCCTGGAAGTTTACCACTAATTGCTACGTCAAGGGCACAATTACAAAAGGAAGAAGACCAGTTTAATTATAAGACGTGAGTAAGCACAGTATGGATTAGCCAACTATAGCGACTCGAAAACCCTAACAAATATGAACTTTTGAATGAGTACTCAAATGTAACTTAAGTTGCCTAGCTACAGGCGGAATTATTCTAGTAATCTGCCAAACATTATTACATCGAACAGTCCAACTTGATGCGGAATAGAAAAAAAACCGTCATATCATGTTTTGACTTACCATATTGTGAAAATTTCAAAAACCTTTTACTAGAAACAATCACAGGCACATATTAATTTAAAAACACAGAGCTTAAAAACCACAACATATCAAAATAAGACGTCAGAATAACAGTTGAAATGACGTTTACAATTCAGTAATAAATAAATAAATTATACCTTTTAGCCAAACTAATTCAATCGAAAATTGTGTCTTAAAAGAGTCAAATTTAATAATTTTTCTAGAGCTTAAATAATTTTGTTTGCTAAGAAATCGTTGTCGCGGAAAGATTCGGAACGGTTGAATTTGTGGGTTTTATTGTATTTTAGAATTTCGGAGAAGAGTAAAAGTAATCCAATATATTTCTATAGAAATTTTATATGCTTGAAAATCTTATGTATGTAACTGTTAAAAAAAGTTTTTGATTTAATCTTACTGCGCTACAAGATTATGAACGTTATCAAGAGATTTGAGAATTTTATAAATTACATTTTTGTTCCAAGTTGGAAAACTTTTTTAAAAAGTTTGGATTATAAAATTCTTCTTGAATAAATTCGTTAATTAAACTCAATTAAAAGTGCAAATTTAAATTTAAATTATACTTCGACAAACATATCAAGATGATTACTTAGTTACTTCGTATAGTTTCAAAGAAATAAATATCATCTTTGGTTACTTCTTGAATAATTTTAATTTTGTAAATTAAATTTTATGTATCTCGAGTGGAAAATTGTTAGGGATTTTAAAAGAGCAATTCATTCAGTAAAAGATCGAATAATAATTTTTTGTCGTAACATGTGGACTCTAGAAAAATCTTTTTGTGGATAATCAAATGTAGACGCAGTTAAATTGTTATGCAACGTGCAGTTCTTTGAGGGAAAGATTAAATAAGAAATATTCAGAGATGGAATTTTTAATAAAGTCGGTATACAATATGAGCTACGTTAGTATTTGTTTAATCAAGTGTTTTAAGGAATTCTATTTATAATTCTTTATCGTTTATGTTGTTTTTGTTACATTTCAATGTAGTGCTAGAAAATATTAATAATCGTTTTGAATTAAATTAGTTCAGGTTTATTTTATTTAGTTACTCATAAATTTTGTATTTATAAACACTTTATTTTCTTATTAAGTTTCTTGCAAATATCTACAACATTTTTTCAAAGAAATATTTACAAAATGAAATTCTTATTAAGTCTTACTCAAACATGAATGTGTAAAATGTTCTACTTTAACGTAAAATTTTTTTTGTAGAAAATATATTATTACTCCACAACTGTTTGTAAATAATTTAAATTTTTATACCTCATCCACGCGCCTATCATGCTTGAGTCGCATGTTTTTGTAACGGGATGAATTGCGGTAACGGTTTGGGAGAGAGCAAGTCCGACCTTCGAGTGGTACGGACAGTTAAACGTCGCTCTATGTTGATCCAAAAATTTGTTTTGTTCAATATGCATGTCTAGTTTTCTTTAATATAAAAAGTTAAAGAACCAGTGTTAACAAATTATTTCAAATACAGTCCACTTATTTCCAATATAAATTTGGTCCTTCGAACCGGATTTTCAAATACGGGATACGAAGAGTACGTGCGAAGGCAACTGTAAATGGAGCTCTGCAGGAGGAACTACGTGGGGTGCAGGTAAAATTCCTTACATTTTCTAATTAGATTTTAACGTTCTTTCAATTATTTCATTGTACGTATTTCTACATAAAATTCGTATTGCAATTGTACGACAGTGGACCAGTGGAATATTGTGAACGTACGCAATATTTCGTAAGAGTAGTTTTAACGGTGGTTAACTTGTCTGGACGATTCTGGCGTTGCCCTTGCAATATTCGTTCGAAGGGTTTCTTTGTGTAAATTGCAAACAATACTTACTTTTACGCGCCAAAGTTATATTTAGCACGTATTATTTTAATTCAATATTCTGTTTTCCTCGTTTAGCTACAGTATTTTTAGATTACTGTTTTATTTCAAGTAATCGTGTTTCGTGTTTGTTGGTTTAATCCGTTGTTAGTACCTAGTTATTAAAATTAATTTTACTTCTCAAAATGGTTAAAACGTCTAAGAATAATCAAGTTAAATTGCTACAGCAAAAAGTTGCTTCTATTTTACGTAGATTTCAAACATACGCATCCGCCGTATCATCTACACAAGATGAGCTTGAGGTTCTAGAATCCGTACCTGATAACTCTTTAAGCGCTAATGAGTTTTTTGATAAAGCATTTTAGTTGCAAGCTCAGGCTAATGGCAAATTAAATTCATCAGCCCAAATTCCAGCGGCTATTAATCAAAATTATACCACTAGTTCTCACAAGACCTTACCAACCTTGCAAGTACCTGCTTTTATTGGTAAATTGAATGAGTATATCACATTCAAGGCCAAGTTTTAATCTATTATCGATACTGCGGATTTAGATAATATATAGTAGTTTCAGGATCTCCTGGCGGTTGCCCCTCCGTGCGCAGAAAACTTAAATTCGTGCTGCACATTCGGAAAAAACGCTACTATTCAACTCACAAATGTAGTCATCACAGTAACCATTTGCTTTTTTGCTTTCCGTTGTGATTATTCTAATTTAGAGCTTTTCCTTCTGTTATATATATATATATATATATATATATATATATATATATATATATATATGTCTTTTCAAGACACATTTTATTATTTCGTCGTGTCCGCACTAGATTGTTTAAAATAAACATGAGTGGAGTTGTTATTCACAGTCAAGCTCGTGAAATCATTTACAAAATATTTCAATTTATGAAGCGTGAAAAGGAATCGAAAGATTTCATTATTCCTGTGAATCGTGTGTTTGAAAGAGTAGCAGAAGCAACAGGCATTTCCACCAGAACAATTCAACGCATCACTAAGGAAGGTACATCGAAACCTGAAGGTAGCAAGTTTGAGTCACCTTGGAAAGCGATTAACAAGTCAGCACCTAAATCTACCATCGACAAGTGTGATGAAGAAGTTGTGAGACAAATAATTCACAATTTTGTGTACATTCAAAAGCAAAAGTCAACAATGGAAAAGGTGTTTGCAGCTGTTCAAGAAGAAGGTGTCCATGTAACAGGAAAATTAAGTATGTTTCGTTGTATTATAAAGAAGATGGGATTTAAATGGCAGAAGACCATAGACAACAGGAAGGTCTTGGTGGAAACTTCCGCAATAAGATCGAAACACACCACGTTCCTAAAAAAACGGAAAAAGTATCGTGAAGAAGACAGAAACATTGTTTATAGTGATGAATCTTATTTGCACAGTTTGCATTCAAGTTCACATGGATGGTACGATGACAGTGGCAAGGGAGAAAAAGCTCATGTTTCAAAAGGACAGCGCCTGATAATGTTACACTGTGGGGGGAAAAGAGGATTCGTACTTAACGCATTGCTAATGTTTAAATCAAGATGATTATCATGATGACATGAACTCTAAAAACTATATTAAATGGTTAACTGAAAAACTAATTCCATATATTGAACCTAACTCTGTGTTAGTAGTCGACAATACGTCCTACCACAACATACTTACCGAGCCTAATCCAACATGTGCCTGGAAGAAAGCAGATTTGCAAAACTGGTTAAGTGATCGTAGGATTATATTTCAAAACTGTGAAACAAAACCAGAACTCTTTGACAAAATTAAAATTAATCGACCACTTTAGAAAAATTATTTAATCGACAAACTAATGGCTGAACATAATCATTCAATAATCAGACTGCCCCCTTATCATCCGGAGTTGAATCCAATAGAATTAATTTGGGCCCAAATTAAAAATTATGTAGCAAATCATAATGTTACTTTTAAATTTGAAGATGTGTGGAAATTAGCATAGAATAAATTTAAATCAATTGGTCGTGAAGAATAGGAAGCTGTATGCAAACACACACAAAAGGTTGAAGAGGAATATTTAAAAAGAGAAGGTTTTATCGATGAAGGAGAAGATATGATATTTACAGTTAATACCGGTGAAAGTGAGGAAGAATTTACTAGTAGTGATTCGGAATCTATATAATAATCAGTTACATACAGTGATATAGCTTATCGTTAATTACTCTTTTGGTTATTTGGAAGGTGAAGCATTTGCGAATTCACAGCATGTTATCACTTGTGGCATTTTGAAGAGAACCTCCGAAATATGTGTGTTGTGCCTAAAAACCAGTGCTTTTCAAGATAAACGACATATAATAAAAGGACAATTTAACAGAATGCGATTTATTTATATATGCATCTAAAGATAATAGTTTTATTAATGTTAAAGTGCAATACGATAAAGATTTTATACAAAATTTAATTTTAAAGTTTCACTCTAAATATAATAACAAAATGATTCATGTTATTTGTACAGAAGAAAAGAAAATAAAGTATTATGATCTTAACGTGGTAGTTAATACGTTGTAAGGGTTATTCTGCTCTTTTGGCACCATAACAGTCACATCACAGTACATTGACTAAATTATAATGTAATGTATAACCATAAAAGTAACAATAACAACACAAGTTACATTGAACTCTGTACATATACAAGTCCACCAAAATCCACATAAAAAAACCAAACATAGATTCAACACCTCTTATTAACTGCACAACGTAATGTCAATCATTTATAAACTAGTAATAAGTTCACGTCATAAATTTGTCATCTAATATTGTATGTGTTAGTGTTCATAGATAACAATGCAGAATTACTAAAGTGGTTGAGAATTTTGTAAAACAAAATAACAAAAGTTATTGTACTTGAAGGCCGCGTCAAAAAACGAGGCTTCAAGTGCTCTTTCTGGTCTTCCTGTGGCTAATGAAAATTATCTAGCAGCTTAGAAACTGCTAGATGAACGGTTTCACAAACCAAATTTAATAATTCATAGTCATGATTCTAGTTTATTTAACTGAAATTCTGTTCCAAAGGGGTCTTCAGTCGCGTTGCAAGGTTTCGTTGACGAGTTAAATAAAAATGTTTCTTGTTGTAAGTTGTTAGGTATTGAGAAGGAATTTTTAGCTGACGCTTTATTATACCATTTAATCGAAACGAAACTTGATTCTGAGTCGCAAGAAAAGCTAAGGCAAGTTAGTTTGACCGAGGTACCTACCATTGCTACGGTAACCAAGTTTTTGCAAGATCATGTATCTATTTTAGTAAATTCAAACTGATTCGTAACCATGCTTTGCTTACCAAAGCGAGCGAGTGTTCAAATGCTTTTGGTGCAAGGAAAATCATATGTTAGCAAAATGTCCTAAATTTCTCTCCTTAAGTATTAATGACCGTATTCAAAAAGCTCTTTGTCGCAACCATGTAAATCCAAGTTTTTGTGTCTTCATTGCAAAAAGGGTCACCACAGCTTGCTGCATATTGTTAAGGAAGCTAAATTGCTTGAGAATTCTTCGTCTAAAAATACGCATGCAAATTTAAATCCACAAACAGCAATTTTTCACGATTCGACCGCTTCTACATCCTTGGCATGCGCTGCATCAGTTTATAACGCTGTAGTATTGTTAGCTACTGCAGAAGTTCTTATTCGCAATTCTAGAGGTGTTTCCATTTGCGTTCGCGCACTCCTTGATAATGGTTCGATGCATTCTATAATTACCAGCAGGTTGGTACAGAAATTAGGGTTACCTTTGAAACCAATTCATTTTTCTCTTACCGGTATTAGTGGACAAACTACTACCATTTCTCAGTATGTTGAAGTCTGCATAAATTCTTGTGCGACCAGATTTCGAGTAAACATTGACTGTGATAGAAAAAATCACTTCACCCATTCCATCAGTGACTTTCGATAATTCTTATTTTCAAATACCTCCTAATATCGTATTGGCAGATCCCAATTTCAACGTATCTTTGGATATCGATCTGCTCATAGGAGCCAATCAATTTTTCGATTTACTTTGTATTGGTCAAGTATCATTGGGGCCAAAAATGGCAGTCTTACAAAAAACTAGATAAGGTTTATAGTAACCGGGACTGTATATCCGCGTTATAAAAAAAATTCATCATCCAACTGTTTGTTAGTAACCTCTAATATTAACTTTGACTTACAACGGTTTTGGGAACAAGATAAAATTCCTGATCCGGACAACAACTCTTTACTTTCACGTGATGGGCAATTTTGCATGGAGCATTTTAATAAAAATGTTTGTAGGGCGAATGATAACAAACTCATTGTATCTATTCCTTTCAATGATTTCATTAATCAGCTCGGAGAGTTATACAATATGGTTCTAAATTGTTTTCTAGTCCTCGAAAAACGATTAAATCTATTTCCTGAAAGAAAACAGGAATATTCCCAATTTATCCAAGAATATTTCGATTTAAATCATTTAGCGGAGATCACCGAACCTGATCTTTCAAGATTCAATTTTTTGCCTCATCATGAGGTCATCAAATTAGATTCTGCTACAACCAAGTTGAGAGTGGTGTTTGATGGCAGTGCCGAAACGTCTTCGGGAATATCGCTGAACGACTGCCAATACAATGGTCCGGTTTTGCAAAGAGATCTATTTTCTGTTCTATTAAATTTCGCAAATATCCAATCGCTCTTACCGCAGATTGTACAAAAATGTATCGACAGTTGTGGTTAACACTGCAACAGCGCAAATTTCAATGCATTTTGTGGCGTTTTCATGAAACCGAAAATGTTAAAGCGTTGCAATTGTCTACCGTAACATACGGACTAAAGAGTTCTTCCTTTTTAGCAGTTCGTAGTCTGCTGATGAATGTTCATTGCGGTTTCCTGAAATTTCTTTAAAGATAAAATTCGAGTTTTATATGGATGATTTAGTTTCCGGGGCTAATTCTATCAAGGAAGCGGTACAATTACGTAACGACATGACAAATGTTTTGGGAGGTTATGGTATCCCTTAAAAAAATTTTCCTCCAATAAAATTTCGGTCTTACCTAACAAAGGTTCAAGGTTAACGGAAGTCAACTTCCAAGACACTCAAACTAAGACATTGGGCATCTCCTGGAATCCCTCGGAAGATAAGTTTTTATTTAATTGGTCTTTTCCAAGTAATACCTCTCGTACATCTAAGAGAGAGATTCTTTCTTCACTTTCTAAATTGTTCGATCCTTTGGGGTTTATTGCACCTATTATTATTGTAAGAAAGCTATTGATTTAGGAAATGTGAAAGATTTATTTATCGTGGGATGAAACCATTCTATTAAACTTGCAGACTAGGTGGCAGATGTTCGCAGACAGTGTGTCGCAAGCACCTACTCTCCGAGTACCACGATACATTCTATTTACTGAGGCTCAATCTATTGAGCTCCACTGCTTTAGTGATGCTAGTAGCGTGGCTTATGGCTGTTGTTTCTATGTCAGATCAATCTTTCTAGACCACGTTGAATCGCATTTATTATGTTCTAAAGGTCGGGTAGCTCCTTTGAAGACCTTGTCTCTGCCACGAATAGAATTAGTGGCAGCTGTTTTGTCTGCTGAGTTAACCAGTAAAATTCAAAAATTATCCCTTTGCCAGTTTTTGCGGTGTATGTTTTGGACGAATTCTAAAATAGTGTTGGGTTGGATTAATTCAGCACCTTATTTGTTTCAAACTTTTGTGGCTAACCGCGTGGCGCGGATACAAGAGGTGACCAACGTTCAAAACTGGAAGCATGTGTCCAGTGAGAATAATCCCGCCGACTTAGTGTCTAGAGGTTGTGATTTTAACCACTTGCTAAATGGTGATGTGTGGTTTCATGGTCCTAAATTTTTACATGCGCTTTCGTTTTCGGTACCAGATGACAACTACATCAGTTGTTCAGAATTACCGAAATACAAATCTTCCAAGCCAATGTTAGTGGTCACAATGGGCTATAATGTAATTGAGTGCTTAATAAATAAGATTTCATCCTTTCCCAAGCTTTACAGAAGTCTTGTTTATGTATATAGATTTATTCGTAATTGCCGAGCAACTCAACATGGGTGTCTCAAAGGACCTTTAAATACTTCCGAATTAGACAATGCTGTAAAATTACTAGCACTACACGTTCAAAATGCATCATTTTCTAATGAGCGTTTGGCAATTTCCCGTCCAGATTCAAAAAAAAAATCCTATGCTTTTGTTGAGATTGTTTTTAGATAAACAAGGGTTGCTACGTGTTGGGGGGCGTATCAGGAATTCTAATTTGAATTATGATAAAATACACCCTGTTCTTCTCCCAAAGCGGCATCAATTTTCTTAATTGATTGTATCACATTTCCAATTAAAATATTTGCATTGCGGTAAGGAAATAGTACGAAAATGTGTGCAGTGTTTTAGGACAAAACCTACAGCTGTGCAGCTCCTGATGGGTGACCTACCTTCTTTCCGTTTTGCATTTTTTTAACGGTGTTTTCTAACTGTGGGTTAGACTTTGCGGGACCTATTTTGATTAAAGATCGGTATACAAGGAAACCGCAATATCTAAAATCTTATGTAGCGGTATTCGTTTGCCTAACTTCTAGGGCAATTCATTTGGAGTTACTGACAAGTTTAACTTCCGCAGCCTTCATAGAGGTTTTGAAAAGATTTATTGGTCGTCGAGGCCAGCCTCTCCATATCTATAACGACAACGCTACAAATTTCACTGCAGCCGCCGATGAGCTGCGGATACTCTACGAATCTTTCAGTACTAAATGTACACAATATGAAATTTTTGATTATCTCACAAATCGTGGGATGTCATGGCACTTTATTCCGCCCAGTGCACCTCATTTTGTCGGAGTTTGGGAGGCGGGTGTGCGTTTCGTCAAATTCCATCTGGTTCGTCTTTTACGTGACAGAAAACTTAATTTTGAAGGTCTTTTGACTATTTTAACCCAAATTGAAGGAACGTTAAATTCTAGGCCTTTAGCACCCGTATCTTCCGATCCTAACAATTTTCGAATCCTTACTCCTTTTCACCTTTTAACTGGAGAGCTTACAAACCCGTACCAGATGGTGAGCTTTCTCATCTTCTCGAAAATCGGCTAGACCACTACCAGCAACGTCACAAAATTGTGTGCGACTTTTGGAAACTGTTCAAACGAGAAATGCTGCTGGAGTACCAAGTACGTTCGAAATGGTCAAGGGATTCCAAAAATGTCCATGACATTCGAAGGGGTCGGCTCGTCTTAATCAACGAGTCAAATTCGCCTCCTTTTCGCTGGCCGCTGGCTTGCATCATTGAGACTCAGCCTGGAAGCGACGGTCGCATACGTGTTGTCACTCTGCAACTTCCATCAGGAAGTACTGGCAAACGCCCGACTGTGAAGGTCTACCCTTTACCTGTGCCAGACTAGTGCGCAAATGAGCAGTTAGTGGATTGCTAATATTAGCTTAGTTTTTTCTGAGGTCCTAGTGGTCTCACAGTGGGCGGAATGTTTGTAAATAATTTAAATTTTTGTACCTTATCCACGCCCCTATCATGCTTGAGTCGCGTGTTTTTGTAACGGGATGAGTTGCGGTAACGGTTTGGGAGAGAGCAAGTCCGATCGTCGAGTGGTACGGACAGTTAAACGTCGCTCTATGTTGATCCAAAAAATTTGTTTTGTTCAATACGTATGTGTTCTTTGATATAAAAAGTTAAAGAACCAGTGTTAACAAATTATTTCAAATACAGTCCACTTATTTCCAACAACAACTTTTGTTAAAGAAACGCCAAATCTGGATTTATAATAATGGGTTTCTACAACGTTGAGTTCGGGCACTTTTTCTTTTTAATTTATGTACAGCTTGGAAATCTCGCGCAGGTGAAATGTAGCAGTTTATAGAATTTCAAAGCGTTTACCGGCAATAGTAAACTTCCGGCAGAAAGTAAAAGGTTTAGTAATTCCTAGTAACCTAATAATACAAATTGGTGAAGGATAATTTATAATTTTTTTTCTGGTTAATAGGTACAGAATCTAATAAAAACGCAATTATATTAAATACAAACAATTTTAACCAATAGAAGGACATTTACTTAACAACAGGCTTAATTATCGTTTATACAACTAAGCTTTTGTATTCGAAATTGGATATTGTTAAATGAAAGTTCTATATTGACATTAATGATATTAATTTGCAGTGTGGTTATTCAATTAAAACTAGAAAGATAAAAAATAAAATTTTAATTTCACATTCTAAAGGCCGGTAACTGGAAACTAACTATGTGTTATAATTTTAGTTTTAGTTTATTTATTGTTAGATAAATTTTATATTTAATTGATTGTTGTAATGCATCTTACGAAATTAACATCTTGTAGGCATAATCATGCGAACAACAACAACAATTAAAAATTAAATTTAAGAATTTTTTGGGCCGAATTTTTCTTTTTATTACTAAATTCTAGTAATTGTAATTTAATTGCATTAATTAATTCTCATAAAAATGTATATAATGTTTTACCTTTGAGTGTACAACCGGATCCGTACTTCTTTATGTTTTTTTTTCACGGCTATAAAGGATTCCTGTACTACTTTTATCTTATAGAAAATTATTTTAAAATATACCAATTTAAAAAAAAAAGTTATTTATTTTAATAATAATATACATTTAAATTGAACGTAATTTTGGACAAAGAACTGCATCAAAAATTGAATAAAGTAAATCAAAATTGTAAGTTCCTTAATTGGAACTGGATGTAAAAAAACTATCTAAATGTCCCTTGTGGTTACAAGACTGTCTGATGTAAATTTTTGTTTAAATGAACTTATACAGTAAAATCTCTATTTTCGGCCACCTCTTAAAAGCGGACACTTCTAAAACCGGCCAAGTTTTCCAAGTCAAAAACCAATTATACAGAAATATCCATATTAATTCGGTCATTCTTAAGTAAGGTCATTAGTAGACAACAGCTTAGCGTTCAAGTTGTGCATAATATATAATTGTTTCATTGTGTGAGGCTCAAGTAATTGATGGTATTTAAGAAAGGATTGAAAGAATTTGTTTGATTTACAATAAACAGTTTATTACAGAGAAAGTGCAATTAAAACACTCATTAAACTCAGCCCAAAAATCGTATTTTGAGTACATAGTTTGTGTTAGTATAAACGTACAGAAAATTACAATGTCGCTAAAAAGAAAACGTTTGTCTCTTAAAGAGAAAATTGATACAATTGTGGAAAGTGAAAAGTTCAATACCAGTGCTAGAAAGTTGGCTGAAAAATTTAGTGTTGGAAGAACACAAGTTAACGATATTTTAAAAAACAAATGTGATTTTAAAAAGCTATTTGAAGAAGGTTCCAATACAGAGCGAAAGAGAAAATTTTCTAGAACTGAAGGTTTAGAAATTGACCGAGTAGTTTACAATTGGTTTTGTAAAGCTAGGAATAAAAATATCTCTATATCTAGACCTTTAATAAAAGAAAAGCATTGGAAAAAGGATGCTAAAGCTTAAAATGGGTGGCTTGAGAAATTTTGTCAAAGACATAACATAACCTTTAAAACAATTTGCGGGGAGTCAACTGATATTGACCTGGACACTGTTGAAGCTTGGAAAGCAAAGTTGTCAGTAATATTAAAGGAGTATTCACTTAACAATGTGTACAATGCTGACGAGATCGGACTTTTTTACCTTGCGATGCCAAACAAAACGTTCTCTTTAAAAAACAATAAATGTAATGGTAAAAAAGCTGCAAGACAGATTGACAATTTTATTTTGTACAAATATAGAAGGTGATAAGGAAAATCTGTTCATCATTGAAAAAAGTAAACACCCAAGACGCTTTAAAGGTCTCATATCAACAAATTGCTTTTAGAATGGGTATCTAATTAAAAAGCTTGGATGACGTTAGAGATTATGACTTCCTGGCTAAAAAAATTTGAAAAAAAAAAAAAAGAAAATAGAAAAGTCTTAATATTAATTTGAATAAACTGTCAGTTTGACAACTTTAAATATCAATATCCACTTCTTTCAACCTCTTTAGAGCAGGCATCCAGGAAACCCTGTGTCTGCTCTCACACTGGTGAATGTAGAAAATGGTTGTTTCTTTACACAATTTACCATTACAATATCTAGTGCAAGTGTAGATATTCTGGGTCTACCACTACCAATAGTTCTTCTTAAGTATGTTCCTAAATCCATTTTAATCGCAAACGCCCTACGGTATTTTTTGGTATTTCTAGTATCCGAGCAATTTCACGCACACTACGCTAATTTCGTGACAATCTGCGCTCTCAAATTGGCACTAATATGAAGAGGCATTTGCACAACACTAAAAATTTTAAATTATCGTTAAATTGGCTTTTTTTTCTGCTACCCCTCCCCGAACAGCAAATCTTTAGTAATTACATTAAGACCATAACTAAGCACAATACTATATACAGGGTGTTTCAGAATAGTTTGTCATACATTTTAATGGTGATTCTATGAGTGATTTTGAGAAAAACACTTCATGTGAACCTATGTCCGTTTTCGCTTCCTTTATGCAATACAAGGCGTTAAAATTTGCTTTTTTTGGTTTTTTCCTAATAAGTCCGGCTCAGCTTTATAGTATATTAAGTATGGAGAACGGTAAGGGTTTTATACCGATCGAAGACAATTGTTTGGAGTAGGAGCGGAGCGACGACTCCAATTATTGTCTGAGATCGGTTATCCTTAACGTTCGACATGCTTATAACGTTTTTTGCACGATTGATACCATTATAAATTATAAAATTAAACATTTTCGTCATATTGACTAGTTTCATTCATTTTATCAAGATAGATACTTTGGTTGTTAGGTAGTAACTAGGGTGCATAACAACAATGGAGAATTGAGTTTTTATTTAGTTGTCAATAATTTTAAGTACAATTTTGATTATCATAAATTAAAATATGAGCGAAAGTGAATTTGAAGAAATTGAACGGGCTTGGGAAGAAGGGTGTTCCGCAATTATTCCCGAAAAATCTAAAATCCGTTATCAAAATACCTACCAAAGTTTTAAAAAATGGTGCGAAGGCAAGAATTTAAGAATCGATGAAAAGACTCTATTGGCATATTTCGTTCAAAGACATATGCAGTTGAAAGCTCCTGGAAGCCTCTGGGCAGAATATTCAATGATTAAATCCACCGTTTTTCTTTATGATGGCATTGATATTTCCAAGTTTTCAACTTTGATCGCGTATTTGAAGAGAAAAATGTTGGCTATAGGCCTAAGAAAGCGAGCATTTGTACACGGGAGCAATTTGAAAATTTTCTTGATGGAAGCACCGGATGAAGAATTTCTAATTCACAAGGTAATGTAAGCTAGCTTGGGTAAAAGAAATACTCTAATGAAGATTTTTTCATAATTTGTAGGTCGCAATGATATTGGGAATATCTGGTGCCTGTAGAAGAGAAGAATTATATAATATTACTATGAATGACATCCAACAAACCGATGGTTTAATGATTGTAAAATTACCCAATACAAAACGAACATCCAGCGTAATTTTATAGTCGTTAATAAACCAGACGATAAAATTCCATATTTAGGAATTCTGCAAATTGTACCATAAGTTTCAATATTAATAAATAATTCGTTAGTTTTCTTTATTCTTTCAAAAAATAAATTAAAAGTAAGAGATTTTTAACTCGACGGTAAGTGAATTACTTACCGTCGAGTTAGATACTACCGTCGAGTTGGATTACTTACCGTCGAGTTGCTAGTAAATGTCACCTACTGACGTAAAATCTGTCACGGTAAACAGTCAAAAATGATCAATCGTGCAAAAAATTTATTTATCACACTTGGTAGGCATACGTTAAAATAATAAAAAAACAAATTTTTAAATATAAACAGTAGCTTCCACAAGAGCATGACCTTGAATGTTTTCTTTGCAACAAACGTGTTACGCCTCTGTTTTTTTAAAAAACAAAGATTTGTTTCTTGATTCTAGTACTTCTTGTTAAAAAAATAGTCTTGAATTTTTTTCGAATCACTCACCAAGCGTTTTCGTGTAAAAAATTAATGAATAAATGTCGTAATTTCTTATGGAAAACAGAATTTTAAAAACATCTAGTTGGCTGATGTCACGAAGTAATAATGTAATAATAATAATATTGTAATTTAACGTATGCCTACCAAGTGTGATAAATAGATTTAAAGCAAGTCCAAACTTATTAAGAAAAAACCGAAAAAACCTGCAAATTTTACTGCCTTGTAGTTCATAGAGGAAACAAAAACGGAAAAGGTTCTCATGAACTTTTTTTCTCAAAATCACTTATAAAATCATAGACTTACCGTACTATTCTGAAACACCCTGTATATTGCCATTGTAATAGTAATTAAAACAAGTAACCTCTACAGAGGTAGTATAATGCAGCACATATACTTCACCGTAACTTTTTTCTGAAATCTAAACAAGTGGTGCAGGTATAATGCAGGAAATTAATTATGTAACTTAGGAGAAAAATAGTTTTATACAATGAGCTACTGATAAACTTGTAAGAATTAGGTTTACAGTAGAGGATTTAAACTTTTCTGAAATCTAAAAAACAAAACTAACGGGAAACCAACAGAAAATTTTTATTTCTTAGTTATTTTTTTTACCAAATGGAACAACAAACACAAAGACGAGATATCTTTTATTGTAAATCTTCGCATGGAAGGTTTGCATTACAGCATAATCGACTTTGGTTATATAAGCCTTGCCGCCACGCCAGGATCGTGTAGCTAAAAGTTGATGTTCACAATAAACATAATCAATTCTTACAAAAAAGTAGGTGTGTTTTTGATTATCCGATAATTATGGATATTGTTGTTATGTGTTTTTTATTTCTGGGACTCGTAACTTAATCACTTAAGTAATCCCTGTTGAGAGGTATTTACCAACCACCTGCTGTTAAACAGCGGCAATACTTGTAAGCCCGCTTTACAATATAAAAACTTTATTTTAAAGAAACCGTTTTGTCCTATTTTTTTTATTTCTTAATGTATTTATAATAATTTTATTTTCAAAATCGTAGATAGTTTTGTGTTTTTAATGAGTAGAGTTTTTTTTAACAAAAAGTCGGATATACCTTTGTTTGTACAAGGTAGAAAATTGGGACACTTTAATAAACTGTTTAAATAATTAATTATCCAGCCAGCATTTTTCGATGTAGAAGAAAACAATTATTTAGATATTTGAAAATCAGCTGAGACAAAAAGTTATCAGCTGTATTTCGAAAAGGTAGGAGATATGGTATGTGCTTGGGTGTTCGTGAGAAAACGTGTTGTGGATATAAAGTCCGATTACCATTTCGACATTTTTTTAACATTTTTCACATGGAAAAATTAGCTGGTCAAACTTTATCATGCTACAACTCCCGTGTTTTTCATCGTAGCCGAACAAAACTTGGTGTCACATTGGGTGGTGTCATTAGGATTTAGAAAAAGAATATAAATTTGAGAACGAAAAATGTTATCAGCTGTATTTTTTTACAAATTTTCAATTTAGTCCTTTTCTTAAAACTAAAATGATTTTTTTAGGTTAAACAAACAAGATTTCAAAAAAAAAACTTATGACAAAATACAGAAACGAAGGTACACTTATTGAAAACTAATACATTGTTGTTCTAAAACAAAAACAGTGTTGAAAACCTGGCACGCAGCTCTGCTAGTTGGAGAAAGATCGTGGGTGTAGTTACGAATAACTAGATTAAAGGTTTTCATACTGAAGAAATAAATAATTGGGTGGAACCTAGTAGAACGTGCAGTAAATCTTTTACACCAACTAAAATCTCTAAAACACAAAAACAAACCGTAAAATGGTAAAAATATGATTTTTATAGAACGATTAGGTCTGAAGAACAACGACAACATATATAAAAATTAACAATAATTATGTTAATATTAAGATAATAGTCAAATAGAACGATTTATTCACCTAAAAATACAGACAAAACCGCTTAGTATATTTATTGACTGCACTAATACCCACGCCACTTAAAAGTAGCGTGGACGCAGTATAAGTTTGCAATCACTTTGACAAATAGCTAACTGAATTTTTTACCAAGTGGTGTGTAACCAATACGTGTGGCAATGAATGAGATTAAGTTGAAACAAGAAAATTACGTAGAGGCGCAATCTCATTAAGCAGATTTTCAAAAAATCTTTGAAATTACAGCAATCAATTAACAATACGCAACTGTTAGGTTGTTAAATTCACGTCGATTCACAAGTACGTTCACCCGAAAAATATGAAAGTAATAGAAAAAGCATGCAATATCTTTCACTTAGCTTAATTGTTTGTAGACTTCGATTAGATGTAGGTAGGCAGTTGTAATATTCCAGAACAGATAAAGGATGGTATTGTAAAGCAATAGACAGAAAAAACGGAACCATATGTCTAGACATGGATGGCCAGACCCGCCCAAAATGAAAAACGGGAAGTCACCGGTTATCTGTAATAAAATCCTCGACAGCAACGGGATCAAAAATAAATTTTGTAGCTTGTTACGGTTTTATTTTCTGAAGGTAGGACGTATGTCGAGAGCCGTCTTAAAACGTGTGTCGTGAGTAATATGTTACGATAAAAGTCGTATTCGGCGCGTATTTTGCTAATTTTCTATTGGTGGAAAATAAAATTCGGCTAAGATTCCTAGACGAACAGCGGACATCTTCTTTTCCTTTCGTACTGGTGTTTTAGCGTACATTCAAAATTTCCAATTCCAATAGCACGTTGCGTGAGATTATGTTCTTGCTGTGTATTATACTTGGATAACTCCTGAGGGTGCTGGAGTGGCTGATTAAGAACCTTCCCTATCAATTAAAGGCCTCGCCACGGTTGTGCACTTGTTAAGCTGCTGACAACCGGTAGATACTACGTCTAACAGGGGTTGGTTATGTTTCATAACTTTATTGAGAGAGCCTATTGCCTTCCATTCTTCTTTGCACACCTTCCGTAAAAAGAATCCGAGGTTAGCTAACTTCCCGAACTGTCGATATCGTCGCTAGTAGGAAACTTTCATTCTCGGAACTGCATCCTACAGATTACAGCTAAGTTTTATCATTTAAGTAACTTATTTAGGAATTATGCGTATGAAGCTCAAGTACATATGACATATAACGGCTTGATTTCTAGTATTTAAGTAAATTTTTATTTGGTGTACTTTCCACAACCGAACGTTTTTAACCGGCTCAATACGGGTTCGGGCGTTTTTCTTAGAGCGGTTGACGCAAAAACAAAAGCCTTTTGGGTTTGCGTAGGTACTTACCCTTTTAATCTTAGTCTAAGTTAGTCTAAATCGCCGTGTGTAAGTGATATGTGTACGCAGAGCCTTCTTAGTAGCCAATCCTTAATTGGAACGTTAACATTAATTTTAGTGTAACTAAAGCTTACCTGAAATCCGGCACATTAATTGCAAGTTTTATTTATTATCAAGCGAAGCTACTGCTAACGAACGTAAATATATACGACAGTCTCTCTATTTCTGTCTCATTCTCCTAGTACTTTGTTTGTTTGTTTATTGTTGTATTAAATTTTTGTCTTTTTCTTTTGTTTATGTTCGATTTAGCGTATTAGACTTTAAGTAAAACTAGTTGATCTCCTGTTGGTCGGTTTTATTTCTTTAGTTTACCCAGCAGGTGACGCCTTGTTAAATAGCAGTCTAATTTTTTAGAATTTTTTAGGGACCTCCGCGACTCTCCGGCGAAGCCGGACGCTGCTGCTCTAACTATTATAAATACTTTATTCTCCACGAACTTAGTGCGCTACATCGATCCCTATCTCCTTTGTTTCTTTTTTTTAGGTTGTTTCTCTAGAGCCGTCGTTATTTTGTAAACCACAACCGTTACAAGCTATCAGGCTCTAGGGAAAAATCAGTTCAATTAGTTAACCAGCTTGATTCACGGTCTCGCTGTTTAAATAAGTATTTAAGTGCCTTTATCCATATCGCGACAAATGTTCATCAACGCGTTAAAAAAATGGCGGTAAAATAAGAATTTCACACCAGTAGAAATACAGCAAGAAATACTTGTTACGGAGTAAGAAAAATGCCGCGTGCTTATACCTCAGCAATAATAGGTAATTATTAAATCCGGATCCCCAAGTCTTGAATTTTGGAAGTACGGCACCTTTGTACGTCAACGTTCAGATTAAGAAAGAAGGACGTTGTTTTAAAATTTCTGTCAGGGAACGGTATTAATTTTTCAGGGTCGGTTACAAACTCCCTAAAAACGTTCGTACATAAAGCGATTGTTATAGGAATGAACGGACGTAACCTCAATTGCCTAAACTTCAGACAAATGTTCTACCGAAAGTCAATTTTATGACGCTAAAAAAAGTGAATTCTTATTAATAGCAAAATGACCGTCACATCGTAACATTTTTCTTCGTGATAAATTGAAAACGAAAACGTGACGTGACCGTGATAGAAAATAACAAAACTCCAAAATGAAAACGGGACGTGATCGTGACATAACGTGACCTTGAAACTGACATGTCGAGTCTCTTGGCAACAGAAACTCTCCTGACAAACCAAGACCGGAGATTCCTCAGATAATTTTGAGACAATTTAACCCAATTCACCTAGTCCGAAAATGCTTCCTAAGGGAGCTAGAGCTCTTTGAAGATGGCGCCTTGTAAATAGTTTTTTTTAAATACCTCTAGAACGCTTCTACTTAGAAAAACAGAAACTGGTATGCTTATTTAGCCTTCAGAAATGAATCGATTCCATCTATTGCGAATTTCTAGTACCGATCATAGGCGCCAGTTTTGGGTAGGTCAACGGTTATTTCAACGTATAACTTTTTTGTCTTTAACTTTTAAGCATTTGTGACACTAGATTATTAAATTTTCAAGTATTCTAGTACTAAAAGGTACTCTTACTTTAAGTCATTAGGATACACCGTTTTCTAGAAAAATGGAATTGAAGATTTTTTGTTTTTTGTCATTAAAGTTAAATTCATATTTTTTGCACTAGTTGGCTCTGAACTGCCAACAAAAGTAAAACCTACGTTTTTTATTGTCAAATTGTTGTCAGTTTGCGAAGTTTATCTTTTTAATTTTTACTTTACCAGGCGCCATCTTCAAAAGCTCTAGCTCTCTTAGGAAGCATTTTCGGACTAGGTGAATTGTGTTAAATCGTCTTAAAATTATCTGCGGAATCTCCGGTCTTTGTTTGTCAGGAGAGTTTCTGGACACCCTGTATAAACCGTTGGTTAAGCACGAAAGATACACATTGTCGACTGCTTTGATAAGACAAGGGCCTTACAGTGTACTAAAACTACAGCACCATTTGTTATGTAGTAGTGTGTCCAAAGTGTGATGCATTAGCTTTTGCTATCCAGACTTATTTTACTACTTACGGCGCTACTTATTCTCAGTACTTGATATACTAAATATTTTAATGATAACATTAATGTGTGTATCTGTGCTAACTGCCAATACTTCCTAATTCAGAGACTATCTTGTGTTTATAAATAACTTTAAAATAAGTTGTTTGTCATAAAATAACTATTTTTTTAAATAATTTACTATTTTAATTTGTTTTTTTTTAAATTTTTATAAATACTTATATTCATTCAATAGATACAATTAATTTAACATTTGTGAATTCAAAACAAATCTATTCAAATTATTGAGTAGTTAATTGAAAAGCCAGTTTCATACAAAGTTTAGTAGTTTTCGGATATTATTCATCATGATCCATTCACTGCTTATCTTTTCTATTAGTGGTGCATGTTTTAAAAAAAATTGCTTTTGTGCAAGTCAGCGTATTCACTCAAATTAATGTATTTCAGTGTAGAAAAGTTTTAAAGTCTGCTGTATAATTTTCAAATATTTTATAAAGCGTTGACATGTAATAGCTGCGTCAAAAGCTCATCAAGCGCCAACTTTGATATAAAATAACTTTAGATTATGTATGTAAGAAATCTGTCTGTGTCAGTTATTAATGTTAAGCGAATGTGGTTTTTCCAAGTGGTAAGGACATCCTTTTTTGGAAGTTCTGCAACTATTTGTCAGTTTAACTACTATTTTTATAGTACAGGCTATTAGAACATCGTGTTATGTAGGTCGCAGGCGTTTGAATATACCCAACAACATTCGGAAATTTGTACAAATTTTCTGTTTTTTTTAACGTTATCAATTCTTATTTTGAAAATTGCCAAAGTAAAATAAATTGTTTGTGAATATCTGTAATTAAGAGATTTAGAGGAACATTTATTTTCCAAACAAGGCATTCTTGGGAATTTTATATTATGGCCATAAATCGTATTTAATGAAGGTTTCGAAGATAGAGATGGAATTTTTTAACTGCCATTTAAAAGAAAAAAATGTATGATATGAAATATACCAAAATTTCGTGTCGTTATGTAAATTTTTATAGTTTTTGTCTTTATTTTGCGGCCGTACCAAACTTATATATTATGAATAAGCCGACGATCAACGTAATATATTATGGTACTTAAAATAGTCTTTAACCGAGTTATTTCCACTTTATTTAAGCGCAAAGGATTATCACACGTCAAGTTTGCCGGAAAATCAGCTTTAATTAAGCTTACTTACGGAAGGACAACTAAATTTAGATGATACGTACGGAAGCGAGAACAAATAATCTGTTTTCAGATTGTTTAAAACGTGATGAATTTTGAGTTTAGTTCAATCGTTATTACCCTTACTTATAGGTAATTGGTAAATTTGTCTTCTTGTGTTTACTATTCCCACCATATTGTAACTAAGTTTGAATTGTAGTGACTGACAATGTATCCACTGTCAACGGACACGCATCAATCCCAAATAACCGAACCAATTACATTCCCTCCTAAATCAATAAAGTAGTAATTTGAGTTAAAAGGAATCGATTATCCGTTATTCTATTCCATTCTGTGGCAGATCTATTAGAAACGAAATAAACGTTCCCGTTCTGATTTCCTAAATCTTTAATTAAGGATATTATACTTAGGTTCCGTTTCGCATGAAGATCGTTTTCCAAATTTATTTTATGAAAATACCAAATTACATTTACATAATGGTGTGTGCCTACATTAAATATTTATTTTTGATACGAATTTTTTTGCAAACGTTTCTTGTTTCTTAATTAACGTTTGCAAATTCTATTGGGAAAAATCGAATTTGATGTTGATTCACGTACATAAATTTTATTGGAAAAATTAAGAGATTCGGTTTTTATGTAAATTTTGCTGAATTTTTTCTCGTGTTTCTTTATTTATCTGTATATTAGTGAAATTGTTGCATTGAATTATTCGCAAATCCAACCAGTTTTATTTAATATTTAGTGTGGAAATTGTGTATGTTTTTCTTGTGAAATCCCTTTGGGTTTCTTTTTTTAACCGATTATTTTCATTACGGTTGTGTTATTCTGGAATTGAAATTAAAATAAATTCACGTTTTTGTTTTCTTGAATATATAAATATAGATAAGAAAATTCCCGTGCGAAAGAAAAGCAATTTCGGAGTGAATTAATAATTTTATTTATTTATTTATTCGTATGGTACATTACACAAATATTGTATTGTGATGTAAGTGTTATGTATGGTGCCCCAGAAGATCAGTATAAACCTGTATAGTGTGGTGACGAAACCGAAAGCATTTACTTCAAGGTTTAGGAAAACCACTAAAACCTAAACATGCCAACCCTTACCCACCCTAGTGTTTACATGTAATAATATTAATTAAGTATGTAAACATTATAGAAGGTAAATAAGAACATAAAATATAACAGCACAGCCATTGCATGACGACATATAATGGACCGGTCTAAGCGCCTGTCATGACAATGACGAAAAAAAATAGTAGGTTAAAGAAATAGCAAAACAAAATAATGGAAAAACAGATAATCAAGACAAGAATACAAAAACTGCTGAACTTCAGATGTCCTTCAGATTCGTAAGCTATAATATTGCTGCATCCGTTAAATTATGAATGTTTGGAAACTCTCCTTTAAACTTCGTTAATTGACATTCCTCTACAATATGTGTAACGGTCTCTGGTTTGTTTCCACAGTCACAATTTGGATTAGAAATCGCAATCCACTTAAACAACATAGAGTTGCATTTTGAATGGCCTGTTCTTATGCGATTTACTTTTGACCAAATTTTTCTTTTTTGATCAAAGCCCGAGACTTCTATTGTAGGATCATCAATGCGATGTTTATTGAAAACATAAAAAAAACCATAATTTTTCCACTCTTCAACTTCAGAAAAAGCCGTACTTAAATAGTCTTGCAACCATATAGGACTTCGAGATTTAAGTTTTTCAGCAGAAGGGTTGTCAATGTCATTCCAAATTGGCAACTTTTTGTTAAGTTGACATTTATCCCATTCTCGTTTTAACGCAGCTTTTCGTCGAATGTTCGATGGAGTAATATTACAAAGAACAGGAAGCCAATCAAGAGGAGTAGATTAAATGGTTCCACTAATTATACGCATAGTCCAATTTAACTGGGCATCTATTTTTTTGTATGATAACTATTTAACCAGACAGGGGCACAATATTCTGCTGTAGAATAAACTAATGCCAATGCAGCTGTACGAAGTGTCTGTGCATCTGCTCCCCAAGTTGTTCCTGCTAATTTTTGAATGACATTATTTCTTGTTTTCATTTTTTGTTTGACTTTTTCTAAATGATCTTTATAAATTAAAAACGTATCTAAATCCCAGATAAACTGGGTTAAAATTATGGTTTCACTTTGTATTCTTAAAGACAACATTAAGTTTTCTACTTTTTTCTCTATTACTTAAATGAAAACAAGACCTCTGTCTTTTTAAGAGTGGGGCATAATCGCCATTTTTTGAAATAATTTTCCATAATACGCAAATCATCAGATAGTTTATTTTCAATTTCGAAAAAAAATGAGGGTTAAATTAATAATTAATAATCATAAAATTGGAAAAGAAACAAAAAAATTGAGTAAGAACAATAATAACTTGCATACATTAAAACAAATCAAGTAAGATTAGATTTAAGTAAAGAAATACAGAATTATAATAACATATAGGTAATCAGAAGCGACTTTTAAACGGGTAACAGTCCTGCGCAGTGTAGAACAACACGCAGACTCGTATTAAAAACATTTTCAAATAAATTGAACAAATTATCACAAATAACTAAACAAAATAAAAATGTATTAAAATAAATAAACAAGTGTTAAAATTTAATATTTAAGATTTATGAATAAAATTAAAATCGGCAAGAAGCGGACGAAGAGTTCCGCGGAATCTGTTCCGGGTCAGCTTCTTATAGTATCTAATGAATCTACAGATAATAAATTAAAAAAAAGAATTTTTTCTCGTTGGCAATCACAACTAAAATTAGTTTAATAGAAATGTCAGAAGATAAACCAGAACCAAGTATACTAGAAATATTAAAAGAAATAAATTAACGACTATAGAAGAAAAATTAAAAATAAAAATTGACTACTTACGGGAAAAAACGATACATTAAAAAAGGAATGGCAAAACTAACTACAGAAAATAAAATAATGAAACAAAGTCTAAATTGCAAGAAAATAGGATTGAAAGATTAGAAAGGAAAATAAAAAAATTAAATTATTATTTACGGAGTGGAGAGAAATACGGAGGAGAAGAACATACTTCTGAAAGAGAAAGTAAGTATAATGTTGAGGGATATAGACATAGCTATAAATATAGAATGAGAGATTACAGAGATAAGAAGAATAGGAGACGAACACAGAGGAGGAACAAGACCAATAAGTATAAAGTTAAGAGGTACGAATAAAAAGATGGATATTTCAAAATCATCAAAGAATCTCAAAAGCACCAAATTATACATAGATAAAGATTTCTCAAAAAAAATTGAAACAATACAGAAAAAATAGATCCATGTTTTATTAAGCTAACTCAACTATAATGCAAAGACAAAAGAAACAGTTCTGAAAAGAAAGCAGATACAGAAGAGGTTGAGATCAGAGAAAACTTTGAAGACCTGAAAAAAGGAAAAAAACTTGGAATAGAACAGCGGAATGAAGGAACATCAAAAGAAAAAGGCATGAGAGAAGGAAAAACTTTTAGTGATAGATAACCGGAAGAAGATTTGCAAGAGAAAATACTTAAAATAATCAGAACAAACCGAAATGCCGGTATAATTCCAAAAACTAACGGGCACGCTAGGAAAGAAAATGACACAGGCAACAAAACAGGACATGAAAAATAATTTGAAAATTAACAATATAAAAAGCAATAAAGGAAAGGAAAAGAAAAAAAAGTAGTATAAATAGGAATCTTGAACATAGGAACATTAACAAGGAAAAATAGAATTAACAGAAGAAATGAACAGAAATAACATACAAATTCTTAAAATAAGTGAAACTAATAATAAAAGCAAAAGAAATACCTTACATTACTCACAAGTAGACCTAAAACAAAAGTGAAGCAGGAAATAGGAATAATATCAACGGAGGAAGTAAATAAAAGAATAACTAAATTTATGGCAATAAATTGAAGAATAATAGCAATAACCTTAAAGCTAGAAAAAATAATTAACATTTTCCAAATCTACGCACTAGTAGAGGGAACTGCAGAAGAAGAAATGACAGAATTTTATCCAGACTTACAACATGTACAAGATGAATTGAAAAACGAAAACCATAAAACGATAATAATGGGAGATTGGAACAGCAAGGTGGAGAAATATGAAAACAGACGAATGTGCGTTATGCGATGATATGGAGAAAAAACTTAAAATAGAAACGGAATAAAAATGATTGATTTTTGCAAAAGTAACGACTTTTTAATAGGAAATACGTTGTGGTATTAACCACCGGAAGGCAAATACACATTTATAGCAGAAGAACGCAACGTCAAAACTATAATAGACTACATAACTAATTAACAGGACTTAACAGAAATAGAAACAAAAAAAAGCGGAAATTAGAACACAACACAGAATAGTAATAACAGAATATCAAGCCAGAATAAACAACAATCAAGAAATTACAGTAGTCTGGCAATTCATAAACTTAAAAGTGATGAGACTGAAGGAAATTACGAGAAAGTAACAGACAAAAAATTTCAAAGAAAGAAGAACCTAAAACCAACGTCGACGCTAAAGGGAAGATGGAGTGTCTTCAAGAAAACACTGAAGAAGGTAGCAGAAAATATATGTGGAATAAGAAAACACAACGAACACACAAAAGTTACAAATGGATTAAAAAAATATGAGGAATGGTAAAAGGAAAGAAGATAGCATGAAAACGATGTATCCAAACAAAAAAAGCAGGAGATAAGGAAGACTACAAAAGGAAGAGAAACAGAGTAAAAAAGCAGTAAAGATTGCAAAAAAGAAATCATGGAAAAGGATGGAACAAGAGATAACAGAATTACACTAAACAGATACCAGGAAATTTTTGACAAGAATAAAAGAATGTGATGGGATGAAAGGAAAAATAGAAAAACATTAAAAAACAAATAACGGCAATTACAAACAGACACAAAGGAAATGTGAAAATATTTGTGCAATAGTATATACTACACGAAAGTAGATACATATACCAGTGTAGAGCAAAAATGTCAAATAAACCAAAAACAAGAAAAGAGGCGGAGGAGGCAATTCAAACCATAAAAATTGGTAAAACAGGAGAAGAAGATGGCCAAGCACCGATGATGTTAAAGTACTTGGGCAAAAAAGGAATAGACTGGTTTTGGAATATCTACAGACAAACATGAAAATAGAAAAGAATTCAGAGATACTGGGAAAATAACCTTATACTTTCAATTCATAAGAAAGGAATACAAACACAATTCGAAAACTACCGGTCAATATGCCTGGCTCAAATTAGCTATAAAACTTACACAAATATATTAGAAATCAAACAGAATTAAAATTAGAAAAACAAGCAGCATACAAACCAAATAGACAAATAAACTTGTACAACGGTTAGACATGGTATTGAACTATGTTTTCATTATTAAACATTTTTGAAATTTATTTCTAGGGGCGGTTCAGGGAGTAACAGTAGTTAACACAACTAAAACGGTCTGTCATTGTTTTTTAAATTGCAACTAGGTTTTTTTTATGTTTTCATTCGATGCATAATTTAATTACCCATCTGTTGATATAATATGTTCTTATACCTAACCTAAATAATTTTCGTGTTATCTGCTTTTTTTCTATTTTTCTTGAAGATGATGAACTAAATTAATAGTGTGCTTTGTAAGCTGTTTAAGCCAACTGATTCAAGATATCATACGACAGGCAGCAAAACAGATTGCAAAGCACATTACTAATTTACTACGTAATCTTCAGAAGAGTAGAAAAAAACAGATAACACGAAAGAAAAAAAAAGAAACACGAAAATCATTTAGTTTAGGTATAGGAACATGATATATCAGCGGATAAGTTGTAACGGTTGTTGTTTACAAAATAACAAAAAAAAGCGACGGCTCTAGCGTAACAACCTGAACGAAAAAAAAACTAAAGGGGATTCGGCTCGATGTAGCGCACTAAGTTCGTGGAGGATAAAAATATTTATAGTAGTTAGAGCAGCAGCGTCCGGCTTTGTCGGAGAGTTGCGTAGGTCCCTAAAGAACTATAAAAAATTAGACTACTGGTCTAACAAGGCGCCACCTGCTGGATAAAGGAAGAAATAAAACCGACCAACAGAGATCTACAGGTTTTACTTAAAATCTAATACGCTAAATCGAACACAAACCAGAGAGAACGACAGACAATTCAGTATAACAAACAAATCCTAAAATATTAGGACAATGTGACAAAAATAGTGAGACTGTCGGATATAGTTACGTGCGTTAGCAGCATCCTCGCTTAACAATAAATAGGACTCGCAATTAATGTGTCGAATTTCAGGTAAGTTTTAGTTACACTCAAGTTAAAATTATTATTCCAATTAAGGATTGGCTGCTATTAAGGCTCTGTGTACACATATCACTTGCACACGGCAATTCAAACTAAACTTAAACTAGGATTAAAAGATAAGTACCCCCAAACTTAAAACTCCTTTTGTGTCAGCGACAACCGTTCTAAATAAAGCGCCCCAGCCGGTATTGAGCTGATTAAAACAAACGTTCGACTGAGGAGTGTACACCAAAACAAAATATATACTTATATATTAGAGATCAAGTCGTTCTATGTAATATGTACTTGAGCTTCATACGCATTATTATTATGAATAAGTGGCTTAAATACTAAAACTTAGCTGTAATCGGTAGAATGTAGTTCCGAGAAAAAAGGTGTTCTGCCAGCTACGATATCGACAGTTCAGGAAATTAGATAGTCCTAGGATTCCTCTTAGGGGAGGTGTGCGGAGAAAAACAGAAGGCAATTGACTCCCTTGATGAAGTTATGCAGCATAACCAACCCCTGTAGACGTAGTATCCACCGGTTGTCTGCAGCTTAATTAATTCGAAACCGTGGTGTTGTCTTTAATTGATAGGGAAGGTTCTTAATCAACCACTCCAGCAACCTCAAGAGTTATCCAAGTATAATACACAACGAGAACATAAGGTCAAACGCAATGTGCTAAAAGCATACGTAGCATATAGAATGTTCTCACGGTGAATTTAGCCGGATCAAACTTGAACACCAATTTGGATTGAAAATTTTGAAACCCACATTAAATAATTTTTGTGGAAATTTTACTTCAAGAAGTACAAACACCCGCGTGTACCAAACGAAAAAGAAGATGTCCCCTGAACGTCTATAAAATCCAGTCGAATTTAATTTTCCGCTAATAGAAAATGAGCGAAATGCGCGCCAAAATTATTGTGAATTATCTTCAGAATACAAATATATTTTTTATTATTTTTTTATATTCTGAAGATGACTCACAATAATTTTTGAGTTAAAACTATAGTCAATAAATAATAAATAAATAACTAATATTGAATTGCTTAAAGCGTAAATAATTTATATACATGGTGTCCCACGACGATTAAGACAAGTAATATATCAGAATTGGGCAGTAGTAGATAATTTTGGGGGTGTAAATTAGAACAAATGTTGCATATTTTCTTGTTATTGTGTTACCCAATGAGGTATTTTTTTCAAATCCTCTAAATCTGTAGCCAAAATTACAGGGGATTCAATTTGAATTTTTAACTTCCAATCCTTTAAGTACCTGTAGCTCTTGAATTAATCACTTTAGACCCCAAGTGTGCTAGTTAGTTGGAATTGTTTTATCGGGAGGAACACAGAAAGACTCAAATATACAGGTTGTCCCATTAATAAGTTTGAATGCGACGTCACGTGACCAAAAACAAATACCTCATTGGGTAACACAATAACAAGAAAATATGCAACATTTGTTCTAATTTACACCCCAAAATTATAATTATCTACTACTGCCCAACTCTGATATATTACTTGTCTTAATCGTCGTGGGACACCCTGTATATAAATAATCAATATTTTAAATTATGGATCCTATATTCATACATAAAAAAACATTAAATAAAGTTAATTTTCAGAAAATAAATCTTTCTCTCACTTAATTATTTTTCTCTACATATCTCACATTCATACCTTTTCAACTGCTTAAATGCTAGATAACCAGTTCAATAAACTATGCTACAGGATTCTAAAGAACAAACGTAAAACACCAACAAGCTGCACAAAAAACGCAGCAAAAAACTCGTTTTTTGTGCAGTTTTTTGGTGTTTTCCCTTTGTTACAGTTAGCACGTGCATAATAAAAAATAATAATGTGCACTCAACTCAATTTATCCCGGTGCGTTCTAATAGTTGGATTTGCGAATTGTTTTTAAATTTAGTTTCAAACTTCAATAAAACAACAATTTAATTTGTAAGAACTAAAATTTATTTGGATCAATACAAGTTATGTATATATTTCCATATAATTGTGGTTATTATTTACATAAACAATTTATTCGTTTCGGACCCAGTTGGAAAAGATGCCTCTGCTGTTTTTTTTTGAATCGAGAAGTACGTCCTCCGTTGTAATTTGCTTAGTTGCCCAAGTTGATTCTAAGAAGAAAACAATAACATAAATTCACTGATAAAAGATATGCTGAGTCAATTATATTTAATTTTGAATGCTTTTTTCAAAATTAATTACACACAAAACTTTTAGTTTAGCTTCTAATGACAAGTTTTTATGTTCAATAACAAATAACAAAAAGTTGTTAAAGGACTTTTCAATTTTCTTTCGAATCGCTACACAGGGTGATCTGCGTAGAGCATGCATTAAAAGTTTTTTTAATTTTCAGATAAATCAGAAACTTGAAAAAATTCGAGGGTTTTTTAAATTTTTGGCTTTCGATGGATTTTAAAAATAAAATTATATGTGGTAGTACTTTATAAGACAAGTTGCATTGAATTTAAAAAAATTTCAAGATTTGATTAGGTAAGGTCATGTTTGAGGTCAAAGGTCAAACATATATTCGTAAATATCTCGTAAAGTATTCCATGTACACAGTCGTGTAATATATCAATCAAAAGGGAATTAATTTCAAACCAATTTCAAAAATGCATTCAAAAATATTTTAACATTTTGCAATATTTCAATCAAAAGCGTGTGGAAAGCCAATTCCAAAACTATTTTCAAAACTGTTTTACTAGATTGGGTTTAAAAGTTATTGCACTTTAAAAGTGTTTTTGAAGATTTCGACTTTTTTTGTTTATCAACTTGCATTGCCCAGTAACATATCAACCAAAAGCTGATTGATAAACAATTCCAAAACTGCTTTCAAAGATGAGGTGGCATTACGGGTTCAAAAGTTATTGCAATTTTTAAGTTTTTTATCAAGCTTAAGATCGTGTAATGTAATGTAACTCTAGTATTTATGTGTTCTACTCAAACGTAAAATTTTTTGTTCTACGCAGTTCTAGTCTTTCTCATTTTTAGTCAACTTTAGTTTTGCTCTTTTCTAGTCAACTCTAGTTTATCTCTTCTCTAGTCAATTCTAGTTTTTCTCTTTTTTAGTCAACTCTAGTCTTTCTCTTTTCTTGTCATACTAAGCACCCACTGAAAGCCCCGTTGCAAAAACACCTCAATAGGGTTTGCCAACCTAATTTAGGGATACGGCATTTAAGAAAATCAGATGTTTGTTATTATTTAATGGAAATAAGGTTGCAAGCGCATTCAGTTATTTAAAAATAGACATGCAAATAAAATAAAAAAACTAGAGTTGACTAAAAAAGAAAAAAACTAGATAGAAAAGAAAAAGACTAGAGTTGACTAGAAAAGAAAAAGACTAAAGTTGACTAGAAAAGAAAAAAACTAGAGCTGACTAGAAAATGACTAGAGTTGAGTAGAAAAGAGAAATACTAAAGTTGACTAAAAAGAAAAAGACTAGAGTTGACTAGAAAAGAAAAAGACTAGAATTGATTAGAAAGAAAAATACTAGAGTGGACAAAAAGAAATAAACTAAATACAAAAGAAAAAAACTGGAGTTGACTAGAAAAGAAAACGACTAGAGTTGACTAGAAAAAAAAGACTAAAGTTGACTAGAAATAAGAAAGCCCAGAACTGCGTAGAACAAAAAATTCTACGTTTGATTAGAACACATAGATACTAGAGTTACATTACATTATACGATCTTATGCTTGATAAAAAACTTAAAAGTGCAATAACTCGTAGTGCCACCTCATTTTTGAGAGCAGTTTTGGAACTGTCTTTCAATCAGCCTTTGATTGCACATTACTGGGCAATGCAAGTTGAAGAACAAAAAAGTCGAAATCTTCAAAAAAACTTTTAAAGTGCAATAACTATTGAACCCAATCTAGTAAAACAATTTTGGAATTAGCTTTCACACACTTTTGATTGATATATTGCACGTTAGTATAGATTACGAAACAAAAAAGTCAATATTTTCAAAAATTTTTAAAACTAAAATAACTTTTGAACCCAAAATGTTAAAATATTTTTAAATACATTTTTGAAATTGGGTTGCAATTCCCTTTTCATTGATATATTACACGACTGTGTACATGGAATACTTTTTGAGATGTTTACGAGTATATGTTTGACCTTTGATCTCATACCTGACCTTACCTAAACAAATTTTAAACACATCACAGACAGATCACCCGTTATACGTACACTAGGTACATGAATGCATAAGCATAATGTTTATCTCATCAATTTGGAATTAAAAGAAAACCCTAACGGATAAATAAAAATATTTGCTTACCTTCTTTCTAGAATTTTACAGGCACTGATTTTACACTTAATAATTTACGTTTATTGTTTATAATAATTTCGGAGGGTAAAAACAAGTTTTTCACATATTAACTTATTTCCTAAAGTGTCAATATCCACAACCGCAATACAAATTTTTTCACAATTTTTTTTGGTAGTCCTTTGTAGGTTTCACATTTTTTGTAAGAAATTTAAAAAACGTATGTTCACGGCGTCTACGCTCTTCTTTTTTAATTATTTGTGCAACTAACGTATTCATAATTACTAATTGTCACAAAAATTACGGTAACTAAATTTATAATCATTGCAGTATCTTGTAACAATGAAGTAACTTCGATCCTCAAACCACTTTTATATTCATATTCAAGATACACGCATTGAGACAGGTACGGTGGAACTGACATAAAAAAATGGAGGGAGAAATTGAGAATCTCGTCGTAATTGTACGGTAGAACCATCTATTTTTCATCTTACTTTTGTGTCACATTTCGTCCATATAGGTTGCGCATCTTTACGAATTTTGTAATCAATGATAATAGTGTAGATCTTATTAGATTTTATGCAAATTATACTATGCCAAGAAAGCCGTTAATCTAGATAGCGGTGTGGAGTTCTGCGGTAAGCGCTTGTCTTTACTTTATTGCATACCTAGAGAAAAAGTATTGCAATCGCGCATGTATTAAGTCAATGCATTAATTTTGAATGTGTAGATGCGAGAAGGTTACTGCGGGTCAATATACCATTTATTTAATTTCAAATTCTTATCAATTTTGTGATAGAACGCAACCATGTCATGCAAAGTGGTTTAATAAAAATTCATTACAATTTTGACATATCTCATGAAATGATTTTGAGGTTCCTCAAAGATATCTTCCTGTTCAACAACTGTGTGCTGATCAAAGCTATTATTTATATCAGTCATTAACTACTTTAACTTTTATATCTGTACTGAGGTTATTTGCACATTATTTTATTTGTAATTTTGCTTATTATACGGATTTAAAAGTACTAAGGCATATGTACCGATTACCGACCACCGAAAGTTAAAATGCATTTTAGCAGTTGTTTTAAAAGTATACTTTTATTTCATCTGCTTCTACATTCAATTGTTCTATTATATACTCTTTAGCGAACAAATGCAATGAATTTAAGCTTTGTATATTAGAAATATTTTTAACAACAAATTAAAAATTAACGTTGTGTTTAAAATTTTGGCATGTACCTAAATCCGACCAAAAATTATGCAGTGTTCTTAATAACGACCGATTCTATTCTTAATTCCGACCTATGCTCACTGTACAGGATTTAGACTCTACTTAAATAATTTTGGGCAAATATCAGATTGGAACAATAATGGAATTTATTTTTAAGAACAAAAGATGTACAACAACTAAAAACCAAAAATTGAGAAAAAATATGTATTTACTGTTTTTGTTGTACACAGTCCTTAATTTTGGGGACATCCTATGTTCCTCTTTTATTAATGAAAGTTGGGGCGTCTATTTTATAGACAACGTGGCATAGAAGGTACTGTAAAATATCTTCACGATCTGGCCACTTCCAATGACTGCCACTGTTAACCATGGTTTTTACTTCTAGGGAGTCATCTAAGATCTTCTGGATCTGCCCTGGATAATATTGCTGATCGTATTTAACAATTACATATTTACCGGGCAGGTATGGCTGATTTAATGATTTTGGAATATTATTTATTTCAGCGTTTTTATCGGTAATCTTAGAAATAGTTTTTTGTGCGACTTCTTTCTTTGGCACTTTTTTAATACATCCAACTTTTTTCTTTGATTTACCTTGCGATTTCTTTTGTTTTGGCATTGTTTTTATTTTTTTCTTCCGCATTTCTTTTTCTCTTTTCTTCTTGTTTCATTTTTTTTCCTCTTCTTTCATCTTTTTTTCTTTTTGTACTCGTTTTTAATACTCCATAAATTCATCGCTTATAGCTACAGTCGGTTGTAACTTTAGAACTTTAGATTTTCCAGTGCTGTATTTAGATTTTCCATTACCGCTAATCAGTTTTCGTTTAATTTGATTCTCCTGGTTAGGCCAATATAAAGCGTTTTTGAAGGGAGTTGGATATTTGGAATCAACAGTTTAATTTGTTTTATTGGAGTGGTTTCCATCAGATGCTCAGGATGCCGACTGGTTCGTTATCAATTTCTTTAAGAGGACTTCTTTTTCTGGGCAGCAAAATTTCTTGAACATGCTTACAACTACTACTAGAGGGTTTATCGTTATATGATATATACATCCCATTCGACTGAATATCACCTTCAATGATTCCATTGTTTTCCAACCAAATGCTATCATCTAGCCTCAAATCAAAAAATGAAGGATCGGACATGACACATTATTTTTTAGCGTTAAATCATGTTCACTACTAACTAATGAAGCAACAGAACTTGAGTCTTCTACTCTAATTTTGTTCCAAAATTTAAATAAAGCTTTTCTAATTCTTCGTCCCAATCATTTCCACAACTATTAAATCTCTCTAAGAGTTTGGGACACAATTTTTATCCAATTTAGAACGAAAGTTATCCAGTGTACGTTTATGAGTGATTAATCTATCTGATTCTGCTTCTGGTACTGGTTCATGAATCATAGTCTCAGCAGATACTTTGCGAACTTAGTTTCGAGTAATCGATCGCATCTGGATCAAATGGATATATTCCGCAAGACTTAAATGCACTTTGTATTGCTTCTGAAGTTGCTGTCATTTCTAAACATTTTTCAACCAATTTACCAAAATCTTCTTTCTGTATCTTAGCACTATTTTGTTCCATACACCACTCCTTCACTATTTTCTTCCAGTTGTTTTTTATGGGAAAAAATAATCCAACATCTAGCGGTTGTAACGGATGTGTAGAATTGGATAAAAGAGCTGTCAGAATAATACGATTTTCCTTACAAAATTCGGTAACTGGCAAATTAATATGCGATGTATGGCCATCCAAGCAAAAGATTACAGTAAGAGGAATATTATTCTCAAACAGCCATGGGTGAAAAACATTAGTTAAATATTCATAAAACGTTTGGCTGGTCATCCAGCCAGATTCTGAACGACCCATCCCCCACTTTTTAGGCATTTTAGAAATTACACCTGGTGGATATCTCTTTTTATATGGGAACACAATTATAGGACGTTGCCATCTACCATCTGCGCTTATTGTTACCAATACAGTTATGCATTCCTTTTCGTCATTGGCTATTCTGCTGTAGACTTTTTTAGAACCTTTCCTCACTAGAACTTGATTTTGCTTCGGTGATAGACAAAACCTAGTTTCATCAGAATTGAAGATCCTTCTTGGATCCATTAAAACGTCTAATAAGTCATTTTCGTTTAGATAATTAGATACCCTTCTAAACCAGCTCCTGATGCCTTCTTCTGTAATACCAGCTCGCGCCGGAGTTAATGACTGAGGAACCCTTTTTGATATTACTGGATGTCTTTTAAGAAAGGA
>JALBCR010001384.1:0-105000 GCA_030710515.1 Abscondita cerata | reverse complement strand
AAAAAAGAAAAAAAAAAAAAAAAAAAAAAAAAAAAAAAAAAAGAAAAAAAAAAAAAAAAAAAAAAAAAAAAAAAAAAAAAAAAAAAAAAAAAAAAAAAAAAAAAAAAAAAAAAAAAAAAAAAAAAAAAAAAAAAAAAAAAAAAAAAAAAAAAAAAAAAAAAAAAAAAAAAAAAAAAAAAAAAAAAAAAAAAAAAAAAAAAAAAAAAAAAAAAAAAAAAAAAAAAAAAAAAAAAAAAAAAAAAAAAAAAAAAAAAAAAAAAAAAAAAAAAAAAAAAAAAAAAAAAAAAAAAAAAAAAAAAAAAAAAAAAAAAAAAAAAAAAAAAAAAAAAAAAAAAAAAAAAAAAAAAAAAAAAAAAAAAAAAAAAAAAAAAAAAAAAAAAAAAAAAAAAAAAAAAAAAAAAAAAAAAAAAAAAAAAAAAAAAAAAAAAAAAAAAAAAAAAAAAAAAAAAAAAAAAAAAAAAAAAAAAAAAAAAAAAAAAAAAAAAAAAAAAAAAAAAAAAAAAAAAAAAAAAAGAAAAAAAGAAAAAAAAAAAAAAAAAAAAAAAAAAAAAAAAAAAAAAAAAAAAAAAAAAAAAAAAAAAAAAAAAAAAAAAAAAAAAAAAAAAAAAAAAAAAAAAAAAAAAAAAAAAAAAAAAAAAAAAAAAAAAAAAAAAAAAAAAAAAAAAAAAAAAAAAAAAAAAAAAAAAAAAAAAAAAAAAAAAAAAAAAAAAAAAAAAAAAAAAAAAAAAAAAAAAAAAAAAAAAAGGAAAAAAAAAAAAAAAAAAAAAAAAAAAAAAAAAAAAAAAAAAAAAAAAAAAAAAAAAAAAAAAAAAAAAAAAAAAAAAAAAAAAAAAGAGGACGCAAAAAAAAAAAAGAAAAAAAAAAAAAAAAAAAAGAAAAAAAAAAAGGGAAGAGAAAAAAGAATAAAAAAAAACAAAAATAAAAAAAAAAAAAAAAAAAAAAAAAAAAAAAAAAAAAAAAAAAAATCAAAAAAAAAAAAAACCATACCTGTCGGCAAAGTTGTAATATATATATCTCATATATAAAAATCAAGATAGTATATTTATTGTCCAATTGCAAAAAATAACTAAATTTAACATAGTTATGTAAAGTTAACTGATAACCATCGACTGGTAATCGTATAGGTCGTAATTAAGAACAGAGCAGATTGTCCTTAACACCGACTATCAGTTTTTACAAAAATCTGAGGAATTTCAAAGAAATATTCATCTCAAAAAAGAATTATATTTAAAATACAATTCCAGTAGATGATCAAGACCAAATACATAAAGAAAAATAAGAAACGCGTTTATATAAAAGTCAAAGTAATTTTTGATTCAAATATATCTAAATAGATGAGGTATTAGGTTGAACACACTTTCTGAATACATTTTTCAAGAAATCTGTAAGTTTTTACTTAGGTCGTAATTAGGCTTGGTCGGCTTTAAAAACACATCAAAATGAATGAGTACCTAATTTGGTCCAGTATATTTTCTATTATTTTTGTAGAAACATGACATATAAAATGAAACTGCAGTTTTATATATGACACTCAATCATAAAAATGGACAAAAAACTATATTACTTACATAAGAAATGCCAGGTTATTATTTACAACTGCTAAAGCTTTTTCCTAAACTTAGGCGCGAAATCGTTAGTCAATTGCACTCTCTGAGAAATCTGGATGTATACTAAATACGGCTGGAACAATTATATGCAGTATTATAGTATTAAGTGAGAATTTCTATGCCCCTCTGCTCTTCTAAGCATTAGGTGATTTTCGCGCGTAATTTTCAAATAAATAATACAAAACTGTCTCGGTCGGAATAAGGAGCATGGTCGGTGATCGGTACATTTACGTTAGATTACATTGTGAAGAAACAATTATACAGCTTTCTCATCTTTAAAATAAAAACCTGATTTAAAAAAAAATTAGATTCGAAGTAATGTTTGTTGAATAATAAAAATATTCTGTTTGATAATATCGTGTTTTAAATAAGTCAAACTGAAGGTGACAATGTTCAAATAAATATTTGAATATTGTGGGTCGTTTACATTAAATACAAAGCTTTTGAAAGGTTAAACAATGAACATTTTAAAAGTATCTGCTTTTAAATATAAACAAATTGGAATTAGTGAAGTGAATTTTATTTCGCAACAGTAATTTCATTTATTCTATACCTATATTTTTTGAGTAATTAATGTGTAGGTAGTGCACAATGTTTTTGTGAAAATTTGAGACTATCACTCATTAATGTTGTATCGTGTAGCTAAATTATAAATTAATTTAACAAAGATTGTTTTGCTATTGTTAAAGGATATGGATGATAAAGAGGTTGCGTTCCTGTAGAACTAAAAATAATTACTACGGATTATTTCTGTAAACGAAAATCAACAAAGGATAACCACAAGAATGTACGCTATATATTTTGTTACAAACACAAACTACTAATTTTTTTTCAATTATTAATTAGATATAAACAATTGTGAAAATTTATTAGTTTAGATGGGGAAACGGGTCACAAGACTTAAACTCGTTAAAACGTTACACAAAATAATGCATTTGATAACTGATCAGTTATTATGAAATGACTGAAAATTATTTACATACGTAGTAAAAGAAGTTTACAGAAAGAACTTCAATCAAATTTTTATTTAAATTCAAAATTGCATTAAAATCAGATTTATAAAACCTCATTGGATGGAATTTGGTTAAACTCAATTTTAATCAAATATCTAATTTACCTGCTACACAATAAATAGTATTTAAATGAACGCTTTGAAAAGTACTTAGCTAGAATTTTTAAATAGCCGATGTAAATATCACTATTTAGAGGTTATGTTAATTTTCCTTTACAACTATCGCAGGAGGGGCACATCTTACGTATGCGCACTTTTGAAAAAGAACATAAATTCCCTTAAGGTACGTTTCCATTACTACAAATTTGTATCACGACATGTGCCGGAACAAGTTCTGAGACAAGTTCTCGTGATTTGTATAAATGGAAACAGTTCGCGATATGTTCCGGCACAAGGGTCAGAGACAAAAATGTGCCGCGATTTGTGCCGCAAATACTGGAAACGGTCTGCGCTTTGTGCCCGCGATACGTATGTTAGTTGTTGTGTGTGTTTAGTGTGTTGTTGATCTAGCGAAATGCAGTAGTCAAAGTGTAAAGTGTCTAAACTTATTGAAGTTTACGAGCAGGAGACTGTATTGTGAAACATAACAAGTTTACACCATAAAAATAGTAATAGCAGGCACGATGCTTGGCAACATATATCTCAGGTGATGAAACGCAGTATTACAAAAGTTGAGAAGAAATTACCTAACCTACGATCTCAGTATATGAAAGAAAAATCGAAAATTAAAAAAAGTAAGAAAAGCGGTACAGGTGCAAAGGATGTGTACGTTCCAAAATGGTTTTTCTTTTCTCTATTAAGTTTTTTTTCACCTACTATAAAACGAGTTGTACATACAAGCTCGCTACACTTGGACTTGGTGAGTAAATAATAACAATATTATACTTTTTATGTTTACTATTAATGTTTACATAGGCACTTGATACAAACTTTAATTTATTTACTATAATAGGCCCATGAGATGTAACAATTACTTTTCATACAGAGTAGTCTATGTAAAAGCATTAAGCAAATTGGTTTTGTCACGATAACGGTTAATTGTGGAAAAAGTAAACCAGTGCAGTGGGCACAAAAATGCCATAGTTATCACCTCTTCATTTGCACTATCGAAGTCCAGGAAGGTCAATTCCCTCAGTTCTCTAAGTCCCTTCGATAACATTCCCATTTCTATCTTCTGATGAGCAGTGCAGTAGGTTTCAGCTGAAGAATGTTTTTTTAAAAAATTAGGCAAGTAAACACAACTCAACGTGATCCACCGTGCTCTCTTAGGTTGTAGCAAAATTGGCTTTTGGAGCACTTTAAAAACACGGTTTATTATTCTGAAAACGTTTTCTATAACCCACCTAGCTCTCAAATGTCTATAATTGAAACCTTTTGTGTGTCTTTCAATGAATGGTTTTATAATACGCTCAGACATGGCAAATGCATCGTCTGCCACTATTAAAAATGACACATCTGCGTCTTCTCCTGGTAATGATCGGTTAGGGGGAATTTGTAATATATTTTACTTAATAGCAGCGTACAAATCTGAGTCCACAAATACACCGGCATCACACTCACGTCCTTGTACACCCACATCCACATACAAAAATTGTTATCTGCGTCACACAACGCTATGAGCGCAAACTAAAAGTTTCTTTGTAGTTGTAGTACACACTACCACTATTTTCAGGAGTTTGAAGAACAACATGCTTGCCATCAAGAGCACCGATGCAACTGTGATAGTTCCATTTGGAATAAAACTTTTTGGCAATATCTTCACATTCTCTCACACCTAAAAGAAGGATTGGTTATTGGCTTATTAGTTAATTAGTTAGAATTTGTCGGTTGCATTAAAATTATTTTTTTTCCACGAAAAATCTATGTAATTTTTATATAGAAACTTTATATGAAAGAAACATTATTAACCTTTTTGCAAATTTTTACGCCAATCGGCTGGACATAAATAAATAAAATTAGAAAATCCCACCAGAGTGCTCTTTGCAATACATAGGACTAGTGATTCTAAAAAGTGTTTCACTTTGTACACACAAGTAATATTGCTGTTACCAACATACAGTACAAGTGGAATGGGAGAAAGTTTGTGCCGCTTCTTGGCACCAATTATTTGTAAAGCAATTGCGTTTTTTAGGTAGAACAGACCAATAATGACGTAGATGAAGAAATCTGTATTGGTATCGTATAAGAAACTGAAATTACTGCTATTGAGAGTGATACCATTGAAATGAACAATTCAAGTGAACGTCAAACTCCGGAGGAGGTACATGATATTACTTCAAAAACCCCAAAACACCATGCGTATGACATCTTGACGTCCAAGCCCTCTACAAACACCTGTTTTAGAGAATTTGTTACTGAGTCATTAAAAAAACTTCTGGGCAGAAAAACCAAGTCTTAAGTACGTCCAAACATAACCAACATCCTTTTAAGCTAAGTTTAAAGGAACTCCTTAAGTTCAACCCCCCGAATAAAACTCCGCTTGCCATTTCATTATCAGCCCACCTACAAGCATCACTTCGATTAACCATGTACTTGCAGCAGTCAAGCATTAGGCCCACAAAACTCATATCTTTCCTCCCATTCCTCTTCCACAACCGTTTCATCATATACCTCAATGCAGCTAAAGCTACGGCCAGTCGCTGAGTTAAACAGTCAAGTGCCCCAAGATAGTCAAGATTCTCAGTTCTCAGAATTAACTTTGTTGTAATTAAATGTTAAATTGTTGATGTCGCTTATCTTTAAATAGCAATTAGTTAATAACAATTTTTTTGCGACAATAATTAAACAGCAACTTTAAATTTTTTTTCAAGTATCACTAAATTTAAATTAGTTGCCGTTACATTACAAGTATACGTTTTATGGCATTTTTTGGTTTACGTACATGTTTATTCTAATTCAAACAAATATATAAATAAATGCTTTGTTGGTTATATGATTGATGAATATTTCTTACCTTAATGTAATCTCTCAAAATTAATACAATGACTTCGCACACTATTGAGATGAATCTTGATACGACAGATTTCGAAATTCTGTGTAGGTATATTATACTGCTATACCTGTCACCTGTAGCTAGGACACGAAAAGTAGTCGCTAGGATTTCACCTGGAGAAACTGGTGCTCGATACTCATCTTAACAATTACAAGTCCAATAAGGTTTAGCAGAAATTTAAAATCAGCAGCAGTCATTCTAACAAAGTTACTGTATCCAATCTGTAGACGCAAGTCTATCATTAAGGAATTTGTACGCTCCTTCCGATGGTCTTTTTGACAAAAAACTTCTGATCCACTATCTAGGTTTTTTTCTCCTTTTTTTCAATAGTTCCTTGATACGCTCCTGTCATTACCACAAACTCTGCTAAATCAGGTGTTGTCTATTTTCAACATAAATAAAACGTAGATTACAATATAATACATTCAAACAAATAAACACTACGAAACCTTAAAGCAGACTGCTGCAAACTACATTCCCCTGCACGGAAAAACAGAAAAATTGCACCGGGTACCGCAACATGTTCTCACACATGTCGCAGGACAAGTGCCTGCGACATGTGTAAATGGAAACGTACCTTTAGTAATCCTGGATTTTTTTTCAGGAATTCCCTAAATTCCATTGGATATCTTGGAAATTTCTCCGGAAATTCCAGGAACTTAACAAAAGATTTTGGGAATTTGATTATCCTGCATGTGTTCCAGCTTAAGATTCTTTAACGATTAAGCTTGATTTTACCTTAATGTTATTTCACACAACATGAGCATGTAGAGTTTATAAAAAAAAAACATGTTTTTAAAGTGGTAAAACATATTTTTAGGAGTCGGAATGTTTATCGGGCTATTCCTTTTTATAATTTTTATTTTCTTTTACAACCCTGCTTAAAGAATTTAACTTTTGAACAATGAGTAAACAATTTTGAAGAACTATGTGAGACAATAGTTTAAGCTGAACATCCTTAAACGTTATTAAGTGTTATCATGGGAATGTTGTATACAATACAAAAATGTCTCAAAGTTTGTGTGAACAAATTAAAGATTTATTACAACTGTAAATTAATGTTGATTTGTTCTTATTAAAATTTGCTTTGCTACAAGTTATAACAGATTTTTTATTTACATTTTCATATTGTAATTGTTTGACAGATAAAATGGCAACTTTAGGTATACACATGTATGCTTAGTTGCCTATACCAATTTTCTTTCATTAATAGAAAACCGTTTATTAATAGGGGTCATTAATGAACGATTTTGTTTACATTATTATAAGTCACAAATATTTTTATTCCAAATTAGGTCAATGTAGGCTAAGTACAAACAAATAAGAAAACAATCACCTAGACATGTTTCAGTGGTGATAGTATATTTAATGAAAAAAATCGAACGCATTACATTTACTCAAATGAAAAATAATGTGTATTCATTAATATTTTGCTTGAATTTATTTCCTTAAATTTGCACGGTCAATTAAAAAGAAAATAAATTACTCAGGTTTTTACATAATCGAATGGCGAAACTTTTATAATGTTGCTCGAAAGTTAAAAGAAACATTAAGCAAAGGAATATAAAACGGTTTAACACATTTTATACAGAATAATTTACATTAAGTTTAAGCTAATTGCAAATGCTTTTGACATTTTGTACATTGTCTTCGAACGCCTCCGTTTCCGAAATGTCAGAAAAGTTTGTTTAAGACTTTTCCCTTTTCCAATAAGGAAAATGTAAATTAACTTTTGGTAGTAAAAAGTCTTTTTACGAAGAGCATTATGGTAAAACTATAAATACAATCAACTTAAATTTATGTGTAATCCATTCTCTACGCTAAATTGCCTTAAGTAATTTCAGGTGTAGATTTGCGCTTGTGGAAATCTGCACTTCAATTGCCTTCGGGCGTACATTTAAAGTAACTCTCCAAGCTAAAGCATTTGACTAAAAGGATATTTATTACATAAAAGTAGTACAGGTTGGTTTTGACCACCCAAGTGCTTTATGCAGTATTCAAGGCAGGACTTCAGAGCAATAGACTTTTTTCAATTACTATGAACTCCGCATTTAATGTTGCTATGTACGCTTCGTAAAATAAGAAAATCCAAATCATGTTATATATCTAGTTTTAATTGAAGGATTAACTCACTTCCAACGTTCATTTTTAATATTGTGTACGGATTGTATTTACATAGAAACGAGTAGGTATTCAAAGAGGTTTTTGAAGTAATTCAAACCACTATTTATTTTATCTCCACAAACCTTTTAATTTTATGTAACAAAGTTTTAACCTCAGAATATAAACTTGTATAGATCTTTGTGTTGATGTTTTGTATTATACCTCAAAATTATTCCAGAATTTCATATGTGCGTGTGAAGATAGTAAGAGTCAAAGTCACAAAAGTGAGCCTTTGTGAATATTTTCATTCACATTTCAGAAAGCAGGTATATTATATCGAGCAATCATAAAGCTTTTAGATAAGGTGCTACTATTTTTTTGTCAATAGAAAATGCTTCATGTCTTTAATGTAAATATGTTACGGTCCAAAATCATTCGAGTTGCGCGTTGCGACGAGAATCAAATTTACGGCGCACTGAAACGAATTTTCTTATTGGTGGATCAGAATTTACGGATTTTTAATCGAAGAGACGGGTCGACATCTTAAATACTTTCTCTGCTTTGTGGGCGATTGGCGGTGGTTTACGAAGCTGAAAACTACCTATAAAATTTTATTGTGGTTTCAATAATTGCACGATAATTTAGTGTGAAAATATAAATCCGACCAATTTAAGCCGTAAGTGGATTTTTTTGCTATTTCTTTGGTTAATTTAGTAGTTGTATTAATTGCTAATTACCACGTATGCCTTAGCACGTGTCTGGACCTCATATTCTACTCATAATTGACTGTCTGGATAATTTCTGGGGGCGCTGGAACGAGCAATTAGAAACTCTTTTGTGACACAAAACATGCCTACGATCGCGCTGTCGCCGACCTCAAAGATACACGGCCGAACATCCTTCAGCGGTTTGGGATCAAGCACGCGGTGCGCCTGCTATTCACAAAAGCAACTTTCTGTTGCTAGAGTTGGGTCTTCTATTTCTTTCCATCGAAATCATACGGATCTTCTGGTAGCTGTCAACTGACTGTCGTTAGCAAGGATCTTTCATATCAAAACTACGTATAACAATATACAGCTAAGTTGTCGTTTTAAGGAACCAATTCATATTTGCATGCATTCGAAACTCAAGTACACGCGACATCAAGCGGTTATACCTTTAGCGTTTAAGAGCATTGATATTCGGGTTAGTCTTCATCCACCCACGCTCGTTGTTGTTGGCACTAACTCCTTCAGAGTGTTCGGTATTGCAGAGTAAGCTAAAACAAAAGGTCTTTTGGATTGGCGGGAGCTACATTCTGTATTAGAACGAGTGTACTATTAGTTTTTAAGTCACCGCGTGTACGTTACCCTACTTCTAATTTGGGGTTAATAAACGAAAAACTTAACTGAATTACAACATACTTGAACGCGGACTACAATTAATTGGTTTCATGCGACAGACGCTATCATTTCTCCTACATACTCCTAATATTTTAAATTGTTGTTTTTTTGTCTCTCTTTGATTTGTGTTTGTTGTAGCGTGTTAGACTCTAAGTAAAACTTAGTGAATTCTTGTTGATCGGTTTTATTTCTCTCCGTTACCCAGTAGGTGGGGCCACGTTACGCAGCAGTTATTTCTTTTAGTTCTCTCAAGGACCTTTCCTGTTTCACCTACTTAGCCGGACACTGCTGTGTTAACACTTATAAATACGGGACTTTCCACAACTTTAGTACTCTATTTTGAACAAAATATTGTTCTTCCTTTTTTTTAGGTTGCATAGAGCTAGAGCCGTCACTTTATTTTTATCTAATATAATTTGTGAACTGGAACCGTTACAAATATATGTATTGTTGGTTGCCTATACAATACATCTAAATATTTTCCAAAACTCCGCCAAACAAGCCCACTAGCCGTTTACGGAAGCAAGATTCAATAATAAATTTTTATGTTCTGACGAAAACTACATTTTTTCATAAGAATGTGATGATCACTGATAATCAATTGACGTTTATTAACTGGAAGTTATCAAATACATAAAAAATGTGCTAATCTCAAAGTCATAGTCACACCTTATCTAAAAACTTTAGAATCGATCAGTGTTACGTAGCGTTCCTGGCCTTGTAGGCCCTTGGCTTGGTGTACGATCATTTGCCATTCCTTTCTCTTCTTTGTTTCTTTCTTTCCATCTTGTGACTTTTAGTTTCTCTAATCGTTTTCAACTTTATTCATTCATGTTGAGGTTGGATTCCCACTTCTTTAGGGTCTCCCTAATTGGCTTTTCAGAATTCTTTTGGAAGACGTTTTTCCTACATTCTCATTACAAGACCCAATCATCTCAATCTCTTAGCTTCTATTTCTCCCATTAGGTCCAAACAATTACGGTTTATTTGTAAACAAACTCAAAAATATAGCAGTGCTAGAAGACTTTGCCAGCAGCTTCTCTTAGTCGAAAGTGGTCGTGGGTTTATTGAGAATCGTTCGAAATAAATAAGTTAGCGTATTATGAAATTTTGACCGTCGTAGCACCAATTATTCCATGTAAGCAATTCGCCGCCGAGTTTACGTGTTCTGAAGGTACTTGACAACAACTACGGAGAGTACCGGACCTGGCCCGATTATTTAAATAGTTTAAAAGCGCACAAAATTAATCAGGTACTTGGAAAGATGTTTCTAATTTACAAATTGTCTATACAGCGCCAAAAAGGTACGTTGCTAAATTCACGGCACTTAGTTTGTATAAATAGGAAATCTTCGGTGTTCGACAGTTAATAGACAGATGTGACGGCTTTCGTATCCAAATCTTGTATTTTATTATTCAATGAAGAAAAGGAAAAACTAAAATGGACTCCGGTGATAACAGTTGCTGGGCTGCTCACAAATAACCAGATTACAGGCTTATCTTGAGTGATGTCCTTGACCAGAAAGAGGTTTTAAGGTAGGTTCAAATTCCAACGTTAATGAAAATACCAGACCCAACTTCGTTATTTCATAATTTTCGGATTATTATTATTGTCAGCATAACCATAATTAATGATCCATTGATTAATTAATCTCTAGTAGAAAATGGAGTACATCTGAAGTGGCCAGCAGAAGAAACCTGCAATTGATAGAAACCGTGATAGCAAATATTTTATTAAAACAAGAGAAAGTACAAATGTTACTCACACAGAAACAGTAGTCGAAGACTTATTCTCTAATTTGAATGGGATTTCCTTAGTCATAATACAAAAGTGAATTTAATTAAAATCTGAAAAAATGTTTTAAGGTTACATTTTAATTAAAAATGCAGATTCAAATTCATTTTTAGGGTTCAAAATTACATTACATCAAAACACTCTGAATGTACTTACCTGAATTGTGGTAGGAGTTACTTGGTGATTACATTCAATAACCAGATTTCTGGGATTATGTACTAATTGTTTGTTGAATGTGTTCATAACAAAACACAAATTTGGCAAAATCATACTACACTTTTTTAATTCTTGTTTTTCTTTTATATTTTTTATTTAGTAAAATGGAAAAAGTCAGTGCTACGAGGATATATTGAAAAATTCTTAGCTTATAGAACCAAGCAAAATTTTAATGTCAAAATATTTTATTACTTAACATATTCTCCTCTTAATTGGATGCATTTATTACAGCGAACCTGCAACGTCTCTAGACCATTCAAAAAAAATTGGTCTAGGCTAACTAGATATCAATACATCCTCGTATATCTGGCACACCTTCCAACTACACTTTTGTTTTAAAATTTTACTTTTATTTTCAATTTGGTCAAATTGTCAAACACAACATGTTAATTGTCGGTATAAAAAAAGTTTACAAATAATAACACAAGCCGCCAAACAATAAAACACTAAGGAAATCTCTAAAAATTTGTTGTTTTTATTTTAGTGATTTAATGCACATATGGTAATTTGATTTGGGAAATTGGAGAAAATTTTGAAATTTTTCTAAAACAAAAACACCATAACCCTTGGTTTTCTAAATTCCGGACATCATTTTTTTATACACTATAGTATAGAAAAATCATTCACAAATACAGTTTTTTATGATTAAGAGTAATCTTGAATAAGATTTATAAAATTGTAAAATCTTACTAATTTTTCAAAGTATTGAGTAATTTTTTGTGACTGGATCACACAATAATACTTCATTGAAAATCATTGATCAAATATTGTGTAGTCAGACGGATCAACAAGGTGCAATGAAAATAATATTAAACTGATTGTAACGAAATGCAATTCCATTTTTATCATCAACCCTAACATTCAAAACCAGAGGCGTGGTAACTGATATCATGATTAACACTTTTCAATATTGAAAGAGCTGTTTTATCATCACTCAAATATTTATTTCCCCTATTTTTGGAACATCAGGTTATGATAAACATTGATATCGTAGTCATTTAATATCTTCCGGATCTGATTGCTCAGATACTAGGATTACTAAACAAGTTTAGTCGACTGAGGGATTGTCTATATGTATATTTTGCCTATTTGGCTCTGAAAAAGGCCGCTCTGTATTTAAAACATAATATAATATAACTTTAGCAGAAAAATCAAATTGTGAATTACAAACTTTGGTAAAAAACTATTTAACTTTTTAAATCAGTTCTAGAACTACGAAGAACATAGTGTTAATCAAGTTTTCGGTTATAAATGTTAGTATTTCTTACATATGCTTAAATATAGGCATTTTTTTCATTTTCATATTCATTGTCAGATGGCGCATCTGTTTGCGTTAAAACGTAATGGCGGTTTTTAGATTCCGACGATAGTATGAAAGATTGAAACTAGGTTAATGGTTTTCCTTTGGTGATCCGGTGTTGAACACGTATATTGAAGATAATAATGGCGTCTTGTACACTTATTAATGATAAGATAGAAAAGGCCAAGTAAATAAATGGCAAGGTTTGATTTTAGTTCAGTAATTATTTCTTTTTCTTCGCCTGCATTATTCCTAGATGGATTGAGTAGTCCAGCATGCGGTAACGTTCGAGTCATTCTCTTCTGATACCTTTAATTTGGTCGGCACTTATTTCAATATTTTTATTTTTTTGGCCAGAATGTAAAAAATGCCAAACGATAAACAGGTTATTTCGAAAACGCACATTAACATAGAACAAAATTTATTACATAATAAAAATGAAGTAAAGGATTCATATAGGAGGATCGTAAATAAATTTTAAACAGTAAATACATGAATCAATATTAATATAACTAAAAATTAATTTGAAATTAGATCCAGTTTTTTACAGATAAGTACATTAAATATTAATTAAATTTTAAATGATAATTAATTTATAAAAACGTTACGTACATTCATGTTATTTAAAAATTTTAAGTAACGAAAATTATTAAGGTAAGGTAGTAAGTTTTAAACGCAAAAAGAAAGAAAATTTGATACTAATGCGGAGATGCCCTTCGTTGTGATACTGCTGAACAGTTCCAGGAAGGAACGGTTCCTAGATTAATAATCCAATTTTGTATTTTTACGCGGCACCAAGAGAAAAAACCGCAAGCGTCAGTTCACATTGGCGGAAAAAAAAGCAGATACGATACTTCGGAAAATACGCAAAAAACATTACTTTTACCGTCTAACGATACAATGCTTTCAATGGGTACATTCACGAGTTTTTTCCGCGCGTTACTCAAAAATAAGAAAGAATACCTTCGCATTCCACAGATATAAATAAATGTAGAAAACACATACCGGTGAATTGAAGTTAAATATAAAGTTTCTACAGCAAAATACGTACTTTAAATGTTTTTAGTGTAATAGGGAGGGTAAACAAAAGTCAAAACAAAAGTTACAACTTAACAATGTTGTTGACGGTTCTAAGCCTGGATGAAGGAGGAAGGTTGTAGCGGTAGTTGTAGCTTCTTGTCCTACGTAAAGAGAATGACTTGCTAAAAAGCAAGGAATAACCTAGGATATGCAGAAGGATGTAAAGAATATCGACAAACGCTGCGAAAACGGATTATGAGTTTCAGAACATGGAATGTACAAAGATGCAAAGGAAAGATGTAAAAAATAATAAAAGAAATACAACAATTAAATGTCAACAAAAAGAGTTTGGATGTGCAGTATACAACGGAGTACCCAAAACGTGTAGATCTGCTAGAGGACTATGGCTACTAATAGAGAAAAAATTTAAGCAGAAGTTAACAAACTGGAAAGCTATCAATGAAAATCTAGTTAATGTAAATGTGACTATTTTTGAGAAAAAGCATTTATGCCTTTTCAGAAAATGAACCTGTAGCAGCTAAAGACATTAATTTATGAAAAATCGAACGACGAATGTAGTGATTGGGGGAACTAGTAGTAAATAACAACGGCGAATGTTTAATTCAATAATATAATAAATGGGTTTTACAAACACAAATTAATTAACAAATATACGTTGGAAAGACTGTCCCTACAGAAAAAAATTATCATTGACTATGCGATTTTTAAGCAAAACGCAAATTTGCAAGTACCAGATGCTAGAGTTCAACGAGGTGCTTATTGTAGATGGGATCTTTATCTGGTTAAAACAAAAATATTATTTCCAAGTTACAAAAACAAAAACGAAGGGGCAGTATCACCGGATGTAAATACTGACACTGCAAATTATTCTAAATTCAACTTGGGTGGATTTAAAAAAGACAGTACAAAAAATCTATTTCAAAAACGACTTGACAAAAAATTAACAGACGAGATTAACACTACACTCACAGAATCAACAATAACATGATAGACAGTTTGCATCTACCTGCAAAAAAGCCCATCAGTAAAATCTGGTGAAACGAAGTAATTAAACTATACGTCAAGAAGACGAAACAAGCTTATTAGAATTAGATAAATTTGCAAACAGGGGTTTTGTATAAGAACATCAATCGACACACAAGAAGAATAATATAGGAGTATAAAAACAGAACATGGAATAATGTGTTAATTACGTACTAATACAAACTTTAAAGGGTTTTGTTTTTTTTACTAATTTAAAGATAAAAAGTTTATATGAACATGGGTCCGCAAAGGCTTGGTTTCTGAGATATAGGGCGTCTGAAAATAATATTTTATTTTTATTTGGTCATTTTCTGCAATGTTATTAACTGTCTTCGTCTTAGTCTTGTAAATGATCTAAGTTTATTACCTGATAATACAATCAAAAAAAGATACATTTTTCGATTACTCGAAAATGATCCAACTTAAATAATTCTAACGCAGGTTTAACTTCCAACCCGTTTTTATTCAAAACGGTTGCTTTTATCGACAAATATTAAGAGTTGCTTTTGTATGTAAAATTAAATGGTGAATAGGTCTGCCTAGCAAAAATGACATACAATGCGACACAAAAGTTATGGTTTTATATACAGGAACAACACAGTATGTGACGTCCTCTAACATTAAACGAAAAACTAAGTTATTATTTGAATTTCTCGTTATCAATATACCCAATATTCCAAATTTCGTCCTATTGTCATTTATTTAACAAAAATATAAGCAAAGTACCAAATAAAATATATGTGCTCAAAGTAAAAATGCAATTGCCTGTAGGAACGTTTTTACTAATAATAAGTATTTTACAATAGTTCTAAACGTCTCGGAGAAACCTTAGCATATTCGTTAATCACTTCTTCAGGAGAGATTGGTATTTTATCATGAATGTACAAAGACGCTAAACCATTCAATCTCTCTGCGCCCATAGTGGATCTTAAATATGTTTTAATTAACTTCAAACCAGAAAAACTTCTTTCTACAGAAGCTGTAGTAACAGGTATCGTGCACAATATTTTTAGTATAGTTTTAGTATTTGGAAACAAGTCAGGTGTTTCTAGAAACGCTTCTGCCGGAGTGATTGGGTGTGATTTCTGTTGCTTCCAAAATTGTCTATATAGGTGCAACTCTCCTCGTAACGAAGCAGGCGATGGTAAATCTATGTTATAGATTTTAGCAGATTCTACGATATACCCTATGTCTGTAACTTCCGTAATGTTATTGGGAACGAGATCAAACAAATTTATAATATTTTCATGTCCTTCTTTTGAAAAGCGACTTTTGAGTTCGGTGCTGATGTGATCGAGAATAGGTATATAAAGATTTAATCTGTAATGTTCTTTGACATTGTCAGTCAGTATGTTTGAACGGTTTCTCTGAACATTTGAAATTCTTGGTCTTACAATTGGTAGGTACATTAAAAGATTCAGCAACTTCAATTGTTTGATTGTAGATAAAGTCATATTCAAATTCACCTTGCGGTTCATACTATCTATAATTTTCCAAACACTGAATGATGCTATTCACTAATTCATAGCACTTTCTTAGATCCATAGAAACAGACTGCAAATCTTTTGCTAACGGTAATGTTAACTGAAAAACAGCCGAAACTATCGTCAAGGTTATAATGAAATCAAACTGCATAATAGAAGTTAAAAGGCTTGCTGAATTCACATTTGACGTGGAATCATCTACATTTTCCAAAAATTGTACTATTACGTCAAACATTTCCAGAAATTGTAGTAATGCATCATGTCGCTCTATCCATCTTGTATCGCAAAGAGATTTTAATTTGTGGCGCTTTTCTGTTGTATCTGTCTCTAGAATAATTTTTTTCAATAAAGCGAATCGCTTACTTGAATCCTGTAGAAAGTTGGTTACACTTTTAATAGTACCCATCATGTTCCTTACGTTTTGAATTTTGCAAGCGTTTGATATTGCAAGATTTAGTTTGTGTGAAGCACAGTGAATGTAAACTGCTAATGGTTGCAATTGTTTAAGACGAACTTGAACACCTTTAAATTTCCCGGACATGTTAGAACATCTATCATAACCTTGCCCCCGTATACTATCTAAATTTAAATTAAAAGTCTCTAGTGTGTTTAGTATTAATGTAGTTAACGCTTCTCCAGTTGTCTCTTCTGTGGGAACAAAACAAAGAAATTTTTCTTTGATTTGGGCTACATCGGCATCAAAATATCTAATAAATAAGCTTACTTGTTCTACTGTACTCACATCAGTCGTTTCATCAACTAAAATTGAAAACAGCTTAGCTTTCTTAACTTCCATCAATATTTTTCTTGTAATTATGGAATAACAACAACTAATAATTTCATTTTGTGTAGTTTTACTCAAAAAGTAGAATTTTTCGGAGCTGTATCAATATGATTCTGAAGATCGGTGTCACCAGATTCGATGCGAAATTTAAGTAACGCTCTAAAATTGCTTTGCGATGTCTGATCAATATAGTCAAGTTCACCGTCATCACGATGACCTCTGAGGGCAATGTTTTGACGACCACAAAGAATAATTGTCTTTACAATAGGTATAAGCCTTTTTCTATTATTTTCAATAATTTTCCTTTTTCGGTGTCCAAAATAAATTTTATGGATTCACTTGGTCGTTTATATGTACGATGAAAACCAGCGCTTCTAACAACAGCCATTTTATGGTAATCTGCACATTCATGTTTTTGGAAAGTTTCCAAGGATTTTTTATATTTATTTAGAGGTAGAGTTACTAAAGCTCCAAGAGAAACTTCATGTTTAGTTCCGCTTTCTTTAGGTCCAAAAAGAACACAAGGTTTGCAAAATGCCCCTCCCAAAGCCACGCTGTATTCTAACCAAGAATATTCTTGAAACAATTTTTCTTGAAATTTCCTGGTTTGTCCACTTTCAGTGTTACATGGGAATTCAAAATGCAATGGTGGTGTCTATTTCCCTTTCAGGATATTATACTTCTCTTCATCAGTTAGCAACTTGCCAACAACAGTGCCAATATCATGATGGGGTATGGCAGTCACAGATACAGCGTTTGTTTTGCTAGTACTAGGCTCCAATTCATTTGAATTATTCGAAGTACTCATTGTCTCTACATCGACTACATCTTCTGTATCATTCGATTCTGAAATAATGTTGAGTATATATGCTTTAAATTTAATATTTGTGAGTTACTGTAGCATATCGAGAATTGCGTCCAACAAATTAGGAACTAAAATATTGATATCATCTTGAGATATGAACGATAACAATTCAGCATGATTTTAATTTAAAAAAAAATCGATATAACTAAAAAAATAGCATGTTCCATTTGAAATAAGAAAGTTGACAGCTACTTTCGGCACAACCGGAAGTGCTGTATGAACAAAAATATTTTGTCTGAGTTCAGTGATGTCAAAAACAGGCGCAGCACTGTTTTCAGAAAATGAATCGAATTAGTTTTCCATATACTTTTAATGCACGCTCGATGTGCCGGACCCTGTATAGTGTATCCAATGAGCTTTTTGAAAATTCCATCTTAGTTTTCCTAAAGATCCTACAAACGAAATTTGAACTCCAATTTGTATTAGCGAAGGTCTATGTTGACTCATTGGACAATTGTTTAATACCATACGTGTTGATTGTAATGAAACCATGTCATGATTCATTGATACTAAACACAGGTCCGGGCTGTAATTGTTCTGCCAACGACCGGAGTAAAATGTTTTGTCGTCGTTTGGGTCGTATACTAAATGTATGTTTTTCTGAATCTTTTTGGAAGAAATTGGTAAGACGACGGCCTCTAGACTAAACACTAGATTACCAACTGATAGCGGAATTCTAAACCAATTTTTCATAAGCTTTATTTGCCGTTATATAGTTATACCGTTCTTTCTTCCACATTTTACCAGAAGTTTAGAGTTACACAAATTCTCCCATATTTCTTAGCTTAGAACACTATTCAGGCACTAAATTGGCGAATTTCCAAAAAAAAATTAACGTAATCTTTTGAGTTAGGAACAGCTACAACATGGTGACACATGGCAAAAAATTCTACTAGTTGAAATTTTATTGGTTTGAGATATGATAAAGATTCCTTAAATTCTTCTTTAATAGTTATGAGTTTCCCAATATTTGGGCCTTCTTGTTAGGAGTTAAGTGGTAACGAGTCAGTGAAACACAGAACCTTTAGTTAACGTCGTTTCAACTGACTGGGGGCAGTTTATATTAATGTATCTAAGGAATTAGTGTGTTTCTTAGAGCCAGTCGAAACGTTGACTTCTAAAACTACTGTGTTTCACCGACTTATCACCTATCTCCTAATAAGAAGAGCCAAACGTTGGAATTAGGAAACTTGTAACTATTTTATTGGTTTGTTGCTCTAGGTTTAGAAACCGTCGTGTAGCTACCCATCATATTTATACATTCTAAACTAATAATGTTTTTACAGTTTTTTTCCATTTTGCGTATTGTAAAAAGATTCGTTCCATTTCAAATCCCAATTTTAAATAATGTTGCAATAACTATTAGGCAGTTAACAAAACAGATTTTATTATTTATTTTACCTTTGTCATTCAATTGACAAAACAAACAAACATATATCTTTTTTTTCTTACACCTATGCGCGTACACGATGAATCGTTTTCTTTTTTTTATGTAAATCTGGGTATTCTCGTTACACTTTCCCCTCCTTAGAACCGTTCTGTTCCAGAACAACTTGTGGCTGGAGATGATGATTTCGGATGAATGGGTCGCTTTGCTGTGGACATGCAGCCAGTCTAGGGCAACTTGAAATATCACTTCCAACATGAACCATACGCCAATCCAACTGGTCCAACCCGCACCCCAATTTTGGTACCGCCAACTTACTAATTTTGTTTACCAGTAAGTGTTCCGAAAGATCCTCCAAGGTACTCCACATATCGACATATTGAGATTTATCCCGAGAAAATTTCTTAGTTACAAGATATGCCACTAGTCTGCGTCCATTACGTAATAGAAGACTCTTACCAACGGTTGGGGACTGTCGTTTTAGGTCTTCCATGTTACCAAACTTCCTTTTAAACACCACAGCTATTTCCCTGGACATTGAAAGATCTTCAGCTACGCAGTGCGCTAAGGAATACTCTGAAGACGTATCGAACAAATCCTTCTGGACCATCGTGGTGACCCCGACATTAACCCTCTGAGTTTTGGGGTACGCCTCCATAAAATCGTCAAAGGTGATTCCATCTTCTCGCTCCCTCGTTGGTGCCATTCTTCGCGCTACGACCCCTCGAGGATCTTTGTTTCTTCCAGCATATGTTGCTAGTCGATTAAAGTGGACGACTCTGAGCTTTCCCTTAGGCCCCTTTTTAATTCGGCAGATCAGATTGTTAATTCTCTTTACAATTTGGTACGGTCTCAGTCTTGTTGCAATTTCGGAGAAAACTCTCTACGTCTTCTTGGGTTATAAAGCCACACCAAACCACCTTCTTGGAAACCTCCTTCCTGGCCTCGCACATCGTACTGCTGCTAGCCAACTGAGTCTGCTTCTTGACTCGATTGTGGGTCTCGTTCAGCCTTCTTTTCAATTTTTCCGCATAGTTTTCCCCTACAATTTTTTCCTCAGGCTTACTGCCAAATGCCAGATCACACGGCAGACGCAATTCTATACTAAACAGTACCTTCGCCGGGGTTTCTCTAGTCGTTTCGTGTACACTAGAACGGTATGCCAGGAGAAACAAGTGGATATACTGGTCCCAATCTCGTTGATGCTCGGAAACTACTTTGGAGAGGTGCTTCCCCATGGTTCTGTTCATCTGCTCCATCATTCCATCGGACTGCGGATGCAACGCGGTTGTTCTGGTCTTTCTGATTTCCAGTAACTTGCAGACATTTTGGAATAATTTTGATTCGAAGTTCCTCCCCTGGTCTGAATAGAGTTCCAGTGGGACTCCAAAACGACTAAAGAACTCCTTGACCAGCACGTCAGTTACTGTCGAGGTTTCCTGATTTAGCAACTCATACGCCTCCATCCATTTCGTAAAATAGTCCATCGTCACCAGGATATATTTATTGTCAGCATCGGATTCAGGGAACGGTCCTGTTATATCTATGGCAATCCTTTCGAACGGACTTCCCACGTTATACTGCTTTATAAGAGCGTGTCTTTTTTTATGCGACCTATTACTTAACATCGTCTTAACAATTGACCCAATAGAACCGTTCTTGAACTTTTTTCAGAGTCTTCATGATACCAAAATGGCTTCCATTTGCTCCGTCGTGCAGGTGACTGAGTACTTTTGGAATCTTACTTTGCGGTAGAACCAACTGTGTTTTTTAATGGTATCATCTTCGTTTTCTAGTACTCGCTCCAAGACACCCTTTTCTAAACTTAAAGATTCCCACTGCGCCCATAATGCCTTGATGGTCGAGTTTGATGCGCTAACTCTTCCCCACTCAGGACGTCGGCCAGCCATTTTCCAGTTTATTACAACATGTAGATCTGTATTTTCTTCTTGTTCTTGTTGTACGGCCTCGGGTCTCCATGTTTCGTCAACTATAGTAGTCCGCCGGACGGCTTCTTCCTTGTGTTCCATTTGTGAACAATGCTTGCATTCCTCCGCGCAAAGTCGTCTTGACAATGCATCAGCATTTCGATGGCTGGTTCCGGCCCGATGCTCAATATCGAAATCGTATTCCTGGAGGCGTTTAATCCATCTGGCCACCTGGCTCTCGGGGTTTTGAATCGCGGGAGCCATTTTAAAGCGGCGTGGTCTGTTCTTAATAAGAACTTCCTTCTATATAGGTACTTGTAGAAGTGATCGACAGACTTCACCATTGCCAACAGTTCTTTTCTCGTGACGCACTAATTCCGCTCGGGTTTCGACAAAACTTTACTTAAATATCCAATAACTTTCTCTTGTCCATCTTGTACCTGGGATAAGACTCCCCCAATACCGACATTACTAGCGTCTGTGTCCAAAATGAATTTTCCCTAGGTTCTTGGATAACTAAGTACTTTCGATGACACTAGAGAGTTCTTCAAACGCTTTGACACAACTTTCATCAAAAAAAAATGCTCGGCCCTTTTCAATCAATTTTGTGAGTGGTTTGGCGATGTTGGCGAAGCCAAGAACAAATTTTCGGTAATACGTGCAAAGCCCCAAGAAGCTTCTTAATTCGTGTTTGTCTTTGGGCGTCGGCCATTCACGTACCGATTTTACCTTATCTGGATCAGCCGCGACACCGTCTCCGGACACAACATGAGCGAGGTACTTCACCTTGCTCTGGAATATGTGGCACTTATTCGGAATCAACTTCAGATTAGTTTACCTTGCTCTTCTAGGCCATTTTTAATTTCCGTTATCGTTGTTTCCTGTCTGTCTTTCACGCCTTGCATATCTTCTTTCATTTCATTCTTTGTGCCATTCATTTCGGCTTGCATTTTAATCAGCATCTCCAGAACTTGCTCCATCTTTATGCTTTCACTGCGCATTAATATAGGCATAAACCAATTACAAAAAGGTCTTTCAACAAATGTTCCAGTTCACAAAATAAACACATTCTATAATAATTAGGTCACTAATTATTATCAGAAAAGACCCCACACCTGACACCAATGTAACAAGATTCGTTCCATTTCAAATCCCAATTTTAAATAATGTCGCAATAACTATTAGGCAGTTAACAAAACAGATTTTATTATTTATTTTATCTATGTCATTCAATTGACAAAACAAACAAACATATATCATTTTTTTTACGCGATGAATCGATTTTTTTTTATGTAAATGTTGGTATTTTCGATACTATATGTTTCTTCCATTTCTTCCATTTTGATTTTCTGGAGAGATTACCTTTGGTCTCTCTTCAGGCATTTTAATTTACAATTTTATTAATTTCTCTCATGGTATTGACTTACTCGTTATATCTTAACTTTTTGTTACAAAATATTTTATTTTGCAAGTTGCAAATATGTTTTATTCTTGTAAATAGTTTATGAGTTTATTAACGAGTGGGTTTCGCCACCTATCGCAATGGGCTTCATCAGAAACAATCAATAAAGAAGTTAAGGTTGACAACTAAAAGTTAGGTAATCAACTTGCCAACCAAGCCAGTTTCTAGACTAAAAGAAATCTTATTTTTTGGAAGAAGTTTTGGTTTTAATATTCTAAATATAATTTAACAATTAACTTAAGTCTTTGGAGAAATAATAAATATAAATATGTTGTCTAAACGGGCAGCTGCTCTATTTCTTGAACTAAGGCTAAATCTCAAAATGATCGAAAAATAACATTGCGTTATAGGAAAAACAGTTCTAATAAAAGTTATAGATAATAATATTTTTCTTTTATAACTATTTTGGATAATTGATATTTTTCTAGGTATTGTTAAAACAATTAGGTCAACGTGCTTAAAAATGTATATATTTAGCTATTTGTTCTTTAATAAACTTATTATACACTATAAAATATGTATGTAGGTCATTATGTAAGTGTAAAATATAAAAAGTTTAAATCCTCAATTGTTATGAGCATGTGTGAGATTTTTCCTTAATACAAACAAAAATGTAGAACTACAAGACTTATAAAAAATCAAATTAATTTTCAGCATCTAGTTTAAGCGATAACTTTATGTGATCAAGATTAACTCTATAAAACACACAAATTTTGATTTATATAAAATGTGCCTCTTTTTATACATCAATAAACGTCAACGTGACAACTTCATTATGATTCTAAGGAGGCTGAAGTCAACTCGTTGTAGCTCTAGATTGTTCTTCATACTTCAAGCTCCTACGGCTACCGTGCGAAAACGTGCTTCAACTACCAATAAACTAAACACTCTTAAACAGTCTTTATATCTTAGTAACGACGTCGAATCGTGTAAGTTTTAGTTGTTGTAAGGCAATTTATCGTCACACTTTAAAATCTTGTAGAACAGTACATTACGTACAATTTATAATTAAACCCTCTTTTATATTCTGTTTACTTTATCAACTTAATGGTAGATATATTTTTTGATAGCCGGCAGCTGCTGCAGGTAATGCATACAAACAAGTTTATTAAAGTGGTATTTGCATATTCTTAACATACTTTTAACGATTTATATGTCACTTCATTCTGTCTAAAAGGTTACCCTCTCGAAAAATGTGTTTGATGTGTTACTTTGAACAGCGTTTTCATAATTTAACACTAATTTCATATTAACATTTGTTCGCCGATAAAAACAAAAACATTTACTGGAATTTGATTGTGTTGGAATGATGATTATAGGTTTTGTCTGTTTTTCTAAAGGTCATCATTAGGATAAATATTTGAACATTAAAAATTTGGAAATTTTTTTTTATTTTTATTTTAAATAAATTATATTAACAGATAATTTGAGTGTTGATAAATAAAATCTAATTTATTGTTAAAGTGCTTTGATTCATATTTGTATTTGCTCATGTGTTGGACCGAATGTTATAATTACTATAAGCATTGATGACACACTTTTGTAACAATCTTCTTGTGCTCGCAAGGCCTTGTGAATTAAGTAAATCTTACATATTGGCGTATTATTTCTCAAATAGATGCGGTTGTGTAATTACAAGTTTTTTGCTCGCGTTCATTTTTTTAAAACGCGTCCTTATTACGGAAATATGTCAATCTAGTGTCGATCTTACGGTTTCTGGGACAACACCTACAACCTGCTGTTAGATAACGCTGGACGCTAGCTAGTCAGTTTATGGGTAATATTACTATAGTGTATGTTTAATTTGTTTATTGTAATTTATTTTTTTCACTACTCCCAATAATTGTGAGTTTTATACTTAATGGTGGTGTGTTTATCGACACAAGTGATAAAAGCCAAGCTCCGTAAATTTTATATACAGGGTGATTCATAACTATTGGAACATAGGCTAAGGGTGGATTATTCAGGCTAAAATATGACAATAGGACCCAATATTCCGTAATAAAATATTGCTGTGGAAAAAGATACAGAACGGTAAATTAAATTCTTTTTTCATTTTTTGTTAATAATTTCACTGTAAATTTATCAATTCTTATCAAAATTGGCAAAGAGGCATAACTTTAGACCAAGAACATTATTTTATGTATTATTTTACAATTTGTTGTAGGGGGCGCTACGTGAATGATTCCTGATGATGAAATCGACTAGTAACTTTTTTTGAGAAAACTTTTTAGTAATTTTGATTAGAGAATATGACGTAAACATCATTTTTACATAATATTGATACTTCTGTTTAAATACGATAATTTCATTTGTTTCCGAGAAAAACGCAGTTGAACTGTTCGTGGTGTCAGAAGGGGATTTCAAATATTACTTTATTTATTAAGGGTACGTTTTGGACTGTCAGAAAATTATGCTTCTCTGTAGATTTTGATAAGAATTGATAAATTTACACTGAAATTATTAACAAAAAATGAAGAAAAAAATTTTTTTATCTAACGCCTTGTATTTTTTTCCACGGCAATATTTTATTAAGGCATAATGTGTTTCATGATCATATTTTGGTCTAAATAACCCACCCTAAGGTCTAAGAGCGGCAGAGAAGTATAATTATCTGACAGTCCAAAACGTACACTTAATTTTATATTAATATGTTATGTCGTTAGTGTGAACGCACACCTACTCTCGATTCATTTTCAAATCTATACGAAAATCAACCTTTTTTCAAATTCGTCTCACATTAGAACAGCTTAAGATATTTTCGTTTCGAAAAAAGTTTCGAGTTTACGAAAGATGTGTCTTTATTTTTGATTTAGATTTTGTTTGTGCGAGGGCATCTTCAAGGTTAAAAAAAATGTTAAAAATAGTCAAAAAAATTTCAAACAAATTGAGCCGTAAGTTGACCACAACTCGCTTATTTACGGACCTATTTTCAAAATTCAAAAAGCATCATACGCGGATAAAGAAATAAAATTTTTTGGCCGTTTCAGTTTTGTTAGATCTCGCGTGTTTTCAAAAGTTATAAACGAAAAACGTTTCCGACAAAATTTAATTCGAAAACTAAAACGGCCATAATTTCTAAATTATAACAGATAAAAAAATTTTATTTAAAAAAAAACGTTCCTTTTATGACCCTATCACATAATGTTTAAAAAAATGTATCATTTTTAAAAATTTTTTTTTAAGGAATTTTACATTGTTATACGAATACTGTAATTTTTATAACTCCGGAACCATATTACGTAAAAACACGAATAAAAATCAAAATATTCGTAATTTTGCAAATTTTCGAATGGTTTAACTGTAGAGGATTCAATTTCACCCAAAAAATCTTCGTATGCACGAACTTGATGACTCACACACGCGTAACTGCGAGCGTTATGCGAACCAAACAGTCAATTTCACCTAAATAAACTTTGTTGTATTACGTTAAAGCGGTCGAGCCAATAAATCCGCTTCTAAATATTTTTTTAATAAATAATTTCTATTCGGACTACATCCAAATCTTCTATATTAATATGTTATGTCGTTTGTGCGTCCTCACCTACTCTCGATTCGTTGCGAGCGCACACCCGAATACTCTCGACTCATTTGTACGAATTCACATGGAGTACATACTCTGCATTCATATTGATTACTCAACTGATGAATGTTAATGTAAGTGGTAATTATTGTTCATGACTGTCTGCTCTTTAGAAGCTAATATATTTTTGTGACTTAACGCATGCGTAGCATGCTGGCTTTGTCTAGTAAATGAAGTAATATTTGTAATTCCCTTCTGACACTACGAATTGTTCAACTGCGTTTTCTCGGAAACAGATGAACTTATCGTATTTAAATAGGAGTACCAATATTATGTAGTAATGATGTTTACGTCATATTCTCTAATCAAAATCACTAAAAAGTTTTTTCAAAAAAAGTTACCAGTCGATTTCATCATCAGGAATCATTCACGTAGCGCACCCTACAATAAATTGTAAAATAGTACATAACATAATGTTTTTGGTCTAAAGTTATGCTTCTCTGAAAATTTTGATAAAAATTGATAAATTTACAGTGAAATTATTAACAAAAATGAAAAAAAATACAATTTAACGCTCTGTATCTTTTTCCACAGCAATATTTTCTTAAGGAATATTAGGTTTTATGGTCATATTTTAACTTAAATAACCCGCCCTTAAGCTTATGTCCCAATAGTTATGAATCACCCTGTATATAGAGTGATTGATTAGTGCGATAAAGTTCAGTATCTTCCATGTCTTTCAAAGTATTAAGGCAAAAGTTATGGGAGATTATAGCCACCATCAAGTTTTATATTTTAAAATTAGTTATAATATTACAGGGTGTTCCATAACGCCGTGCCCGACCAAAGTTACATTTTACAAAATAAAACACCCTATATTTTAATTTAAATTTTAAATTTGATTTACTTCCTTATTACAAAAAATATATACTTGTAATATGTTATACAGGGTATTTAAAAAGTTATAACCACTTTTTCATAAAAATCGTAACAACAATGATCTGTTGCAGCCGTAGTTTTTTTATAATTGTCAAATTTTATAAAAATGATTAAGTTTGTGAATATTTGTTAAATTGATTACAGTGTGAGTCAAAACATCAATTCATTATTTTTTCAGTTTTTTTTAATGGATTTTATATCACTATCAAAAAGTACTATTGTTTTACTTATATTTTTGTTAAACATTCCCTATGCCCAAAATTATGAGTTTTGAAATAATTTAATTTTTATATACACAGTATGAATTATGTGTCTAAATGTTTGCCAATTATGAGTTGGTCATGATTTATTTGACAAAAATGACAGTTTATTATTAGTCTGTTAATTGATTGTTGTGGTACATTTGTTTATAATTTTAAAAAATTTAAAATAGGGCAAAAATGAATTTTATTCGTGATGAAATGGTAGATTTGATATGGATATTGGAAGAATGCAATAGAAATGCATTGCTTTCAGCAAAAGTTTATTTTGAAAGTTTTCTTGAGAAGCGACAATCTACAAAATCAAGTTTAGAAAGATCGATAGATTGGTTTATGAAAACCATGAACGAACAAATACTACTGTGACAGAGGAAAACAAAATGAATGTGTTGTTGGCAGTTACAGAAAACCCACATACAAGTATAAGGAGTATTTCTAAAGAACAACAACTTAGTTACTATTGGGTGCAAACAATTCTGTGTAAAATCAAAATGCACTCGTATCACATTCAATTGCATCAGGAATTAACAGATAATGATTTTGAGAAAAGATTAGCATTTTGTGAATAGGCTCTGTAAAAGGTTAATCAACATAGAGACTTTTTTGACTACGTATTGTTTGGATATAAAGCTACATTTTATCGGAATGGTTGTGTTAACAGGCACATTTTTCTCTATTATTCCACAAGTAATCTATACCACATGATTGCACCGAGTCATTAAATGTTTGGGCAGGTATTGTTGGTAACTATGTCATAAGACCATATTTTTTTGAAGATTATTTAAATGCTGCGATGTATTTAGATTTTTTAGTAAATCACTTACTTGTATTACTGGAAGAGGTTCCACTTCGCATCCGTATGGGTGTTTCGGCGTGCCTCCTGAAGTTAAAACGTTACACATAAATTGTTAATGTGTGCTTCAATAATTTCAAGTCAAATTGGTGTTTAAATTTAAATCCGACCGCGTTCACCGTAAGTACTTCCTTTTCCTTTCTTTGGTTTCGTGGTTGTGTTAGTTCTAATTACGACGTATGCTTTAGCATGTGCGTTGACCTCATATTCTCATCGTGTATTACAACTGGATAACTTCTGAGGGTGCTGAAATGGCTATTTAAGAACCTTTCCCCATAAACTTGACGACTACCACGGTTTCGCATCCTATTAAACTGCAACCAACCGGTGAACTCAACGGGCTGCAGGGGCGCTTATGCTGCATAATTGCTGCTTCGAGGGAACACACTTGCTTTCTGTTCTTTGCTGCATACTTTCCCTAAGGGAAATCCTGGGGTTAACTACCTTCTGGAGCTGTTAAATACTATCGCTAGCAATAAATTTCATTCTCGGAACTGCATACTACAGAATAATAATAATAATGTTTATTGAATTAAATATTTTACAAAAACAATGTAAATTAGATTAAAAGTAAATTTAATTCAATAGGGATAAAAGATCGGCATTGCCGTTTTTCACTTTTCCCTTATGTATGTAAAACTATATTCAATTATACAAATCTAATAATATTTTAAGATAATTTTGTTGTTATTGAGACGCTTGGGCACTTAGTAAGATGTTTTTGAAATTTTTTAAAAATTTTAGGCCAGTAAAATTTTGACTAAATAGAGCTATATTTTTATTAATCAGTTGTGGCGCAAAACATAAAAAAACTACTTTTTAATTGATTACTAGTATGTTGTGGAATACAAAATGTGTTTGAATTCCGTAAAGCTAAATCATGTATGGTGTATTTTCTAATTAATAAGGAGTTAAGATAATACAGCTAAGTTTTAATGTTTAAGTAATCTATTCAATATTAATGCGTATGAAGCTCACGTACATATGACATTAAATGGTTTGAATTTCTAGCATTTGAGCAGATGTTTATTTGGGGTAGACTCCACCACCGACGTTTAGTTTTAACCAGCTTCCTAAGAGCATGGGCGCTTCACATAGAGTTGTTAAAGCTAAAACAAAAAGCTTTTTGGGTTGGCGGGAGGGACTCACTTTTTTATTCCAAGTTTAAGTTAGTTTTAAGTCACCGTGTGTAAGTGACGTGTGTGCGGCGAGCCTTCTTAGTAACCAATCCTCAATTGGAACGCTAACTTAAATTTAGGATGTAACTAAAAAGCTTACCACATTAATTGCAAGCTTTAATTAAGTTGTTGTTACTAACGCACGTAATCATATGCGACAGTCTCTCTTATTTCTGTCATATTCTCTTAGTACTTTAAGTTTTGTTTGCTATATTAAAATGTATATTTGTCTCTCTGATTTGTGTTCGTTTTAGAATATTAGACATTTAGTAAAACCTGTTGAGCTCCTGTTAGTCGGTTTTATTTCTTTCTATTACTCAACAAGTGGCGCCTTGTTAGGCAGCAGTCTATTTCTTTACAGTTCTTTAAAAAGCCCCCCTCCCCCAATTCACCGACTAAGCTGGACGCTGCTATACTAACTACTACAAATATTGGATCCTCCACGAATTTAGTGCCCTACATCGAGCCAAATTGTCTTATTTTTTCTCTAAGTTGTACCGCTAGAGCCGTCGCTTTGTTTTGTTTATTTGTGAACTACAACCATTACACCCTGTATATATTTCTTTGTGGTAACAATTTGTTTGTTCTGTGTCTTACTGGGACCCTACTAATTATGACGAATTACTGCAAGATAGGTGGTGCCTGTCTTGTTTTGAAGTATTTTTACATTTATATCTCACTAAAAATTTTCCACGACCACTCTTGACTGCTTGAAAGCGAAAATTAATTTTATTATAAATATTTTTTTCTTCTTAAACAAACTGTAACAACTTCTTTAAATTATTGTCATTTTTAGCGCACGTTTCCTTCTATTACAAAGTCATTGATTAAAATTTTTTCCTAACGTTACGCTAACAGAGTGTCAAAGTCTTCAGAGCTCCTTCCATCTTTAATTTTGGATGTGGACTGATCATTTTTGTTTCGGAACTGATGAATACTTTGCCGCAAGAACAAGGTATACGGTAAACCTAGGCAGCTGAAAAAGGGTTTCGTTCAACCTGATGATGATCTAATGGTATGCTAAATCTTCTTGAATGCTTATTTTTGAATTTTTTTAAGCGGTGTCTGACTTTCGGACCGTATTAATTTTTCGATCTCTTTTTAAATGTACATGTTAATCTCAAAATTTGTTTGTAGGTGTTCGAGTTTCGTCAGAAGATTATCTGGTTCACTAATCCTTGGAACTCGTTCTGCCAGAGTTTTGATGATTTTGTACTCGTGATTTAGGTGGTGTGTGTGTAGTTATCTGTACCTGTAATATTTTATTTCCAGGTGTTTTGAGCAGTACATCTAAGCAAACCAGTTTTCTTATCCTCTGTCTCCATGATACAGTGGATATGTTGAAGGTATTAAAGAAACTGGTTAAGTTTCTCTATACCGTGTCCAAACGACAAAAATCGAAACCACGACGCTGGCCTGCATTGTACGGTCTAAGTGAATTTTTCATTGCCACTCCATATAAAGAATATAGCCATGATTTGAAATATGAGTTATCACAAGTTGTCTATGACTAATTTAAACCAGTTAATACCAGAACAAGTATCTGCTCCTTGGTATATTAAACATATATATTTCTACCACTTATTGAAATATGAACCAATGAAAATTCTTGATTTTCATTTGTTATGACGTATGACGTATACGTTTTTCCTTTTTTACTTAACGAAATTTCTACAACTACGTGGGTTTTTTTATAGTGTTTCTTTTGGGAAGTCTTCTTTAGCGAAGTGCGCAAAATCAATTATAATCATCTATGGAATATAATTATAGACACAAGAACTTTTGTCTATGTAAATAACTAATAAATCATCTGCTTAAATATTCGAAAAGTATTTGATCAGATAGATCATAAATATTATTAATAAATTTTTGTCTCTTTGGTTATGCTTTGTAAGGGTTGTTTGTGACCTTTGTCGTTATTTTCGTTCTAAAATTGCATTTCTTTATGCTGCACAATAAAAAAATTGCGTTTAATCTTCATTAAAAGGATATGGTTTTGTTCATTTTATCTACGTTACAATTTGATAATTTTATTTAGATTGCAATTATTTGTATTTAGCACAAAATTTAAATAATAAATAATAAAATAGTTCATTTTACAATAGACCGTTACACTACTCACTTTAAGATGTAGTAGACTTCAATGAACTAATAGAAGGATTTTCGTGTTATAAAGGTTTTAGGAAAATGGTCTTTTGACTCGCTTTACATGTGCAGACAATAAGTGTACTTAAGACAGAAATATTTAGTGTTTGTAGTTTTTGGCGAATTAACGTATCAGTGCATAAAGCGGTTTTGATAATGGCTTTTGTACTATGAGTTTTTTTTTTTTAAATATTTATCGTTTCGTCGTACCAGTTCTGGTCGTTTTCTAACAAGAATTTACGCCACGGTTTGTTAGTTCTTTTTGGCAATGTACCCAAAAAAATTTTTGTGAACCGTTCCTTACAGCTTCAATTACTTTATCCTTTTTGGAAACACATTACCGTCACCATGGTCTACGAATATCGATGCACCAGCTCTTTGTTGCGTCAGAAGCAAGTTAAGGTATTTTTTATGTTATTTTGTTATTTCATTAAATATTTCAATTTTAACAAAATTGAGAAATCTTGATAAAATTCGTTGTATTGTGTTATTAGTATTTTAACTGACGCGGAGTGTTTGCGAATCCAAGTGTAGAATCCCGTAAATGTTTTAATTCAGGTTTAATACGCATTAGAAATATTTCTGTACTACACCCTTTCTTTCAAAAAAAAGTTGATATTTTGTAGTCGAAACACTTAAACTCTTAAAAAGGATCGCATAATATTAAATAGCGTTACCTTTAATTTATTTTTGTATTAATTTGTAAGAATGTACTAAAATTATATTTAATGTACTAATTTTTGTATTTTCTGAATGTAAAGTATCGTTCGCGTAATCATGTAGATATCATCTTGCGTTGTTAATTACGCTTTCGCTCTATTAGTTATTTAGTTAATAATGTTTTTTTTTTAATGCATTATTCATTTTAATGTTGCATTGAAACAACCTTTTTTTAATATATGTTTGATCTTGATTTTGTTCGATTTGTGTTCACTTTTTCAAATTTTGGCAATAATTTCAACCAAAAGTATCTACCCTTATGAACTTCCGACAAACACGAGTGGAAGCAAAGTTTACGTTGTATTCTTGTATCGCGCCCACTTGACATTGACAAATCTATCGAATTTTATTGATGGTTTTGCATCTCGTTACTTGACTATTTTATTTTTCAAAGGCAATTCCTCACTCGAACAGCCCCTTTTCCCGCTGAGCTACTGTAAAACCTCTATTTATGTTACGCTTTTGAATCAAAATTTTGTAAACCTAGTGTTGCATTTAAGATGTTGCTAATGAATTCTGAGTCAGTTTGTATATCTTGGCTTTATTTCTGTTTGATTGCTGTCGCTTACGATTACATACGCCTTAATTAGAGGGGTTTAACTTGTTTGTTAGGTGCTCTGGTGATGATTGAGTAATAACTTTGTGGGTGCCTTTAACAAAAGAACTGATAAAATCTTTCAGACAAACGATTTGAAATGTCAACGGTGGAAACATTCAGCAGAATGTAGGGGAAAAGAAAAAGAACGAGTATAAAAAAGAGACAAGTTTTTTAAATAGTGGGGAAAAAGTGTAATGTGTACGTTAAAGAGCAGTGAGGCGGTAAGGAGAATTAGAAGTGTGAACACGAAATTTAAAGTCGGTTTTTGAGTTGCAAAGTATAAAGATGTAAATTAAAGTGGATCGACAAAATTTCAATGTAAACGATCGTTAATTAAATTAATATAATAACATCGAAATAAAAAAACTAGCTGACTAATTATTGAAAACGTTCACATCTGCTGACGTCATCAACACCTTGTTACCAATGACATCACCTAACACCAAAAGATCGATTCTTCAAATTATTAAATAAAAAGCTGTAATCACACAAGTAAAATTATTTTAGTTTTAACTTTTTCTAACGTGTGGGATTGCTAGTCCCCAATCGAGTGTCTCCTCAGGTAACGGATAGGGAAACGCTCACCACATATAGTGAGTACCGGGGAAATAAAATACCCAGGGCGGACCAAAACTAACAACAGCCAAATGGTCAACGACTTCCGAGGCATAACAAAAGTATATATTTTAATGGCTAAGAAGGCAGAAGAACCAAGGTAGAGCAGTGTCAAATGAGCAACTGCAAACAGCTACGGTTCTTTATGTTAGGGGCAGTGGCGTTAGGTCAGCAACCAAACACACAAATATAAACAGGATTAAAAATTCTTCGATTAAGGGCAATCCCCGAGTGGAAATCCACACCTCAAAAAGAAGGACCCCATAGGATATTGGGGGGAGGGGACAATTCTGTTTTTGCTGAAAATCAATAACTTTCGGCGATTAAGACTTTGAAGAAAAACCTTACAATTGGGAGCATGGAACGTTCAAAGATTAAGAACAAAAGATGGCAAAGTATTTCAGGAATTACATACATTTAGGTTTGATATTGCAGTACTAAGCGAGCCAAAAAAAAAAGAGCCAAGGGAACGAAAAAAAGGGCGGATACGTTCATTTTTATAACAGAATGGCAAAAGAAAAAAGGGAAAGGCAGGAGTTTCAATAGCAATTGCTCAAAATGGACAAAATATTAAAAACTGGACAGCAGTAAACGAACGGATAATCACCGTGGAAATGCATGTAGCGTTCCAAAAAACGTATATAATAGGAGTATACGCTCCAAAAGATAACGCCACAATACCGGTAAAAGAAGAGCTTTTTGAAAAACTATCAGAAACAATAACAACTTTTGACAATAAAAAGAACATAGTTACTTTAGGCGACCTAAATGGAAGAGTGGGATCTTGGCAAAATGATTATATAGTAGGTAAATTTTGAGAAAAAGAATTAAATGACAACGGCACACGCCTCATTGAACTTTGTGAACAATTCTTACTGAAAATTTTAAATAGTTTTTTTAAACATTAGGAGATTCATAAATTTACATGGACTCAACCCACAAAACAACTCAAATCTATTAATGAGTACTGCATTATTAAACGATCTGACTACTATCTGGTAAGAACTATTATATATTTGAAACTATATCACCAATGGCTTGCTACTCAAAAGTTAGAAGATAGGAAGACATACAGAAGATATTGTTACATGGTAAAAAAGGAAGTGGAAAAAACAAAGAATTGCTACTAGGAAAAGAAATGCAATGAAATCGATAGATCCTTAGGAAGCACAAAGTCAAGAACAGCTTGGATAACTTTCAAAACATTTAATTCTAATATAACAGAAATGTTGACAAATGACCCAATTGGACTAAAAAAATGGGAAAAATACTACAAAGGGCTACTTAAGGAAAACCAAACATACTTCAAAAATATGAACAAGTAGAGGAAAAATTACCATAGACGAAGTGAGGCAAAGCCTCTAAAAATAATAAGCCTCTTGGGCCTGGAGGTTTACCTGTGGAGCTTTCTAAACACTCGCCCATATCAGTATTGGAATGTTTAAAACAGATTTTTAATACATGTTTAAATCCAGTACCAATAACTGCCAAACAAAAGATAGCTGCTATAAGCTCCATACATAAAAAAGGAAACAGAAAAAACTGCTCAAACTACAGAGGGTTGAATGTTATATCATCCACAACTAGACTGTACGACAAAATATTACGATTAAGAATAGAGGGATAAATAAAAGAAATTGAAGAACCGAGTGGTTTTTGGTCGGGAAGGTCTTGTATTGACAGTGTATTCGTGTTGAAACAAACAATAAAAAAAACTATAGCATGCGGAGGACAATTACATCTGGTTTTTGTAGACCGGACAAAGGCTTATGACAATAAGGAAACTGTGGAAATCGATGGTAAAAAATGGGATTTATCTCCATTTATATAAATGCAGTAAAAAACATTATGAACAAAACACCAGCTATAAAAAAACACGAACAGAACAATCAAATTATTTTAAAGTAAATAAAGTCCTGCGACAGAGATTGTTGCCTTTTGTCCATTTTGTTTAAAATATATTTGAACACAGGTCTTAAACAATAGATACGAAAAATCAATGGAATTGGTATCCAGATTGAGGAAAGAAGCGTACAATCAGGTGGTTATTGCCGAGGATAGAGAATACGTGACATACATGGCTAGGAAACTAATTGAGGAGTACCACAAATAGTGTCTAGAGTTGAATACCAATAAGACGCAATGTATGTCTTTTGGAATTGAAGGACAAAATCTGACATTGGACGGAGGATTAGTAATAAGAAATACAACAGCATACAAATATTTGGGTGTAACTATAACATATGATGAAAGAGACGATAGAGATATACTTGATAAATTAGGAAAGAGTAGAGCAATAACAAACTAATTAAACTCTGTATTGTGAAGTAAGGAGATTAGAAAAAGAACTAAAATCCAAATGTTTAGATCACTCATAGAGAGTTGTTCAACTTATGGATCCGAAACGTGGACATTGAACCTACAAGCTAAAAAAAGAATCAACGCAGTGAAAAATAACTATTGGAGAAGATGCTGCAGACTGACAATAATGGACAAAATACAAATCGATGACAACAAACTGTGACGGTATTATTTTGCAAATAAACGAAAATTCGGAATTAAAAATTGATTTATAGATCAATTTCTCTCTACAGTATAGACAGCCGTGTTTACGATCATGCGTTGAAGATGAATTTTTGTGTTGTAAAATTTTCTGGGGATTTTAGTTATTTAAAATTTCCCATTCCGACAATTGGGCTTGACTTTTCCGGAAAATTTCCCTATCAGCCGGTCGCGGACCGTTGTAAAATAGTCTAAAATTTAAACCGCAAGACATGTGCTGAGTGGTATAAATTGAAGCAACATCATCCCGCACAAATTAGGGGATAAGTACCTTTTTTTACTTCCTTTTGTTTTAATGAAATATTTACTATCATGGGTTCTATCAATTGCAGATACCTTCGAAGACTTCCTATATATATATACACAAGCTAAGTTAATTCTTTTATGGATGTCATTCATTAATGTTATCGCGTTTTATGTATACGTACTGCGGCTGTGAATTTAACAACATATCTTTTGCGCTGTGTGAAAATCTTGTAAACTAGAAAGATCATTCCAAGTATCTGATTAATTGTGTGCGCTTTTACACTATTTAAATAATCGGCCCAGGTCCGGTACTCTCCGTAAATTGTTGTTAAGTACATTCAGAACAACATTTGCCACCCGAACTCGGTGAATTGCTTGCATAGAATAATCGGTGCTACGACTGTCAAAATTTCATAATACGCTAAACTATTGGGGCGTTTGTGCTTCGAATTATAACTTGTCTTAACTCGCTCTCGTGAGTTATTATTATGTGATAACTATATTTTGCTATTAAATCTAAATGATATTATCTATTGATGTGTCTATGTATTTCTATGTGTGTTGATTAAAGTCTAGTCGCTATAATAATGTACATATTTCTATCAACGTACGGTTTGTTTCTGTGTCTACGAGTTCCTAGTAGCTCTAGAATATCTCTTATACGCATTCCTAGGTGGCGTCTTATAAATTCTTTGTGCAGTGTGGAAGCCTTTAATCTAACGATTATCATTAAGCCCACGACCACTTCCGACTAAGAAAAGTTGCCGGCAAGGTCTTCTTCTAGCATTGCTATATTTTTGAGTTTGTTTACAAATAAAACAGAGGATGATCGTCGACACAAACTTAACAGACATTATAGAAAGGAAACAATTTTAGTGGTAGGGACACATAATAAAATAATGAAGAAATAAACCAGGAAGACCATGGACTAAATGGAAGGACGGAATAAAAAAAGCCATGGAACTAAGGAATATACAAAAAGGAACACGGTTAGACAAGAAGATATGGCGTTCGGAATGAGACAGACGACTAACATAAAGCTGTAGAAAAGTCGCTATATACCAGGTGTCCCATTTTAATCAATCCACGAAATTAACTTTTGAATTTGAGTTTTTCAGAAAATATGTTTGAGACAAATGTAAATTGGGTTTGGAGGGGAACATCTAATGATGATCTTGGAATTGACCTTCAACTTCACCTTGAAGATTTTTTAGAGGTCAACTCGGTTTTTTTGAATAGGAACCCCTATTTTTTTTATTGGATTTATAAAAGAACCGAAAATTGTACGTCTGAAATAATATTCACAAACTGGTTTATATAAGGTCAAATGCTTACCGCACCAGACCTACTACGAGGGTAAACATGATTGAAAGAATTAGGACAGCGTGTATAAATATCCCACCTCAAGTGTTTTCAAACACTGTAAGACATTTCCATCGACGAATCGAACTTTGTCAGCAAGTAAATGGTGCAACATTTGAACATCTCATGAATTAAATAGGTTTATACAAAACCAGCCCTTTTTAGGGCTAAGTAATACTCAAAATTTGAGCAACCTCCTCTTGGTGAGTATTGGGTAGTGTTAATGCTGTCGGTGCAAGGTATTGTGAAAAGGCTATTGTGCTGCAATTCGATTTTAATCTTGAAATGAAAAATTGTGGATTGGAGTTTTTAGGTTTGGAGTTTATGGGTGAAGGTTTGGAAGTTTGGTCTTTGTAAGCTTCAATGTGTAAGCTTGAAACTAAAAAAGTACGATTTTCAAATAACCTTGTATATTGATTTGAAGTTCAATGTCGTTGTCACATTTTAACGGAAAATTTTTCCTTTGTTGAATCCAGTTTTTGTCATTTGATCTCAAATAAACTTTATAAAGGTCACAAAAATAAACTTGTGAATATTGTTTCAGGCGTATTTCTTTTTGTATTGATTAAATTTGTTATTTCGTAATTGTTAGCGTTTGTTTAACAAACTCAAAGTCTGATTAATTTTGAAATTTTATTAACACGTACCAATTTGTTTGAGTTCTCAAACAAATTTATGACGCATTGATTTGAAAAAAGTGGTTTATTTTGTAGTGTTTGCAGGGAATTTGTAACCATGTGTATTGTTTAGTGTTAGGATAAACTTGTGTATTGTATGGTATGAGGAAAATTCATATATGGTGTACGTGTTAAATCAAAGTGAATGTGGGGAACAGAACGTTTTGAATAGCAAACGATAAAAATGTAAAAGTAAGACGGTGCATCAAACAATGAATAATAATAAATAAAGTGGTTTGCGAAGTAATTAGTAAATGAGGCTTTATTAGAAACTAAATATGAAGAGTATGGACAATAAGCATTAATTTTATTACGAACAAGAAATATTTTATGAAAAACCCAGGTCATAGAGGTCATCGTTCAAAGTCGCAAAAAGTTGCACTCATTACGTCATGCCTCATGTTTAATATAGAAGTCAATTAAATTTATTATGTTAAATACCAAATTGCGATCGCAGCAATATGTCAATTTTTTTTCAAAGAAACATAAATAATTCGAAAATGGTTAAAATATGAAAATATACAAGGTGTTCTATTTGAAAAAAGAAAACGGATGGTTACTTCCAGTACAACTTTGCACATAATTAAATAAAATAGGTCAAGTTTGCTATCGAATTACTTCTACTCAGCCAATATGTTGTAAAACGCTTTTTTTCTACCGTTTTAAAAACAACATTGTTTTAGAACTAATTACGTTAAAACTATAGCTACAGACAAAATTACATTTTTGTAATTTTTGTTTTAACTAAAACTTGAAATAAAACATTTTATTTATTTTACCACTTCGGATTTACTTTAATATAAATTTTCGTTTAAGGATTTAAAGTACTTTCCAAGCAATTTCCGTATCTACTTGTAAAGGAATATTTGTGACACTTTAAGTTGAAGTTATAAAATACAGGTTTGAGGGTTGCGTCGAGGGTTGTAAGAGGCTTAAGAGAGCAGAATGTATTATGCACATAAAGCAAACTTGACACAATCAAAAGACTGACGCGGTCAACAAAACGTCGTTCTACTTTTGAAATTTGTAACAAGGTTTCTCATTCAAACAAAAACTTTTATTTCGACAAGATTACAAGTGACATTTAAAATTTAATCTAAACGCTTTTGAAATTATTGAAATGGTTAATCGGAATTTTGTTGAGATTTAGAGTGTGTCTTAATTTAACTTTGAATTTAATTTTGTTTGTGGTCTTTTGACTTTAATGTATTTTATTAATTTAGGTGCAACCTAAGGAGATTTATCTTTAAACTTGAGACAAGCTTAGTAATATTAAGGTTGATTCTTTAGTGTTATTGTAAACAATAACCTTTGGAGAGAGTTTTGTCTTTATAGTGATATTAATTGGATTTTTAATGAATTGATTCTAAATTAATATTTACTATTACTCTGTAATTAACATTTTTGTAGTTTATGTAATTTCTAAATAGTTTAAATTTTACCGAATTCTTTATTCAACACCCACTGACTTGACGTTTATGGATGAGGTGTCAGCTGAATATTTTATTGTTTTTATGTTCTTTGTTACTAAAGATACAGCTACGGGAGGTTCAGTTCACCTAGGCGCAGTTTATTCAGATATGAACTCATCTCAGCAAAAACCCTAATACATTTCAGTAGAACACCAGATTTTTTCCATAAAATCGGTATGTATTAGGTTAGGTTGAGAATTTTAAATTCATCTTTTACTTACGACATAATGACGCTCAATTAGTCATGCAAGTGAATAGCTATTTTTTTACATATAATTATAACTCTATAGAACCTGTACCTGTTCTATCAGTATTGATTTTTAAAATTTTTTTTAGTTTATTTAGGTTATGATAATTTGTTTTCTCTGCTGTGATGAAATACAAGAAGTCTTCAAAAATACAGGCATGTCAGTTGTAGAAGATCTGACTAAATTCCGGGTGGATTTATTAAAAATGGCCAAAACTAAAGTCAGAAAAAATGCAGCCTGGTTACATGATGGTCGTGTTTTAATTAAATACAATAGAACTATTGAAACAATAAATGGTGCGGAAGACTTGGAGAAGCTGTAAAATATGATACATATTATCTTTTTTATTTATATTTAATGTGTAGTGTTTAGGATGAACTTACTCTAAACACCGGTTTGGATCAGAGAAAGGGTTGCGTTTGAGTAGAATTTAGCAGCGTTTTTTATTGTACATAGCGTAGTCGAGCTATACTAATTCTAAAGAATGGAAACGTTGTTGTCAGCACGTAGTATTCGGCGTACTACGTGCTATGCGATGTCACCTGATATCCCGGTGTTGTGTGTCTTGCGGAAGACGGTGGCCCGGAATGAACTGAACCGTGTGTTGAACTGACGAATTCGTGAACCGAACTGAACTGATTTCTGTTGTTGTACCTACTTTGTTTTATACATGCGAAGTAGGTTAGTGTGCTTAGTAAACAAGGCCTTAAGAATGCTGAGTGTGCACTTGCTTACTTGCAATTGTATGTTATTGTTTCCACGTTTACTACATGCGTAATACGCGGATGTCGAATTGATTAGAATGGGGTTGCGATGTCAACCCCACAATTGTTATCACATTGCATAATTAATTTAGAATGTTTTTTTTTACTTTATCTGAATCTGTAGATACTGTACTTCAAAATTATGCGTGGCTTGTTGTAATGTTATTTAATTCATTTCTTGCCGATGTAGAGCATAGCGTATCACATGTTATATTTTATTTTGATTATAGCCTATTGATTTACAGTCTTCTGAAAATTGATAGTTTCAGTTTTTTACATATCAATGCACGTTCGATAGTATCTAAATTAACTGATCTAAAGGAATTTTTAGAAATTAATTATTACAGTGTAATTGCAGTGAGTGAAACATGGTTAACGCCAAATATACCTGATGAAATCGTATTTTTACTTAATTTTAATTTATTTTGGAAAGACAGAGCTAGTAAATGGGGTGGCCTTGCTATTTATATTCCAAAGCAGTTTACTGCTTGTATAATTAATACCTCTGTTACTATTGAGCAATTATGGGTAAATATTAATCTTGGAAAAAAAAGTTTGCAGTGGGGGTTGTATATAAGCCACCTAGTAGCAATTATGATGTTTTTATGAATCCATTGGATAGTACGTTGGCTTCCTTAATTACTGAGTTTAATAAAATAATATGTGGTGGTGATTTTAACTTAAATTTATTTGATTCTAGTAATCCAAAGATTATACAATTCCAATCTTTACTAATGGGATATAATTTAACTCAAATAATAACTGTACCGACTCGATTAACAGCTCTGTTAGATTTAATTATAATTTCTGATCCAACTCTCGTGGTAGAGTCTGGGACGGCTGATTTAGAAGTATCTGACCACGCCGCAATTTATTGCAGATTGAGGATAAAAGTAGCACCTCCTCGGTCCGTATATGGAGGTATCGTTCTTTCAGGTTAGTCATTTCATACAGAATTACATTCGATTCCTTTACATTATATTTTTTATATAGACAATATCAATGATAAAGTAAACTATCTTACGAATTCCATTAATTTACTTATAGATAAGCATGCGCCTTATGTTACGACTATTAATGCTAAACGGGCATCTCCGTGGATGACAGATAACCTTAAGTTACTCATCTCCTTAAGAAACAAGGCATTTCAAAAATTCAAAAGGTAGCACAACTGCTCAATGGGATTACTATAAGCAGTTACGTAATTATACAAATTTAGCAGTAAGAAATGAGAAATAAGCTTATCTTCAACATGATTTTCAAAGAGTTAACATAAAAGCTTTATGGCAAAAACTAAAAAATTGTAATATCTGTTCCAAGCCAACTGTAGATATTTCAGTACCTCTTCAAGATGCTAACAAAATTAATGCTTTTTTATTAATTCCGTTCCTAAATTAAAAACTGATAATGTGCTTATAGAATTTTACAATAATAATCGATGTTGCTCAGGAAAATTTAATTTTAAATCTGTTGATGAAGGTAAAATTGAAACAATAATAAATCCAATCAAAACTACTGCAATAGGTTCAGACGGTGTAAGTGTGCGTATGACTAAATTATGTTTACCTCATCTTTTACCATTTATTTGTCACATTATTAAGGTCTGTCTGCATGATGGTGTTTTTCCTGTAATTCTGATGAATAAGCAAATAAGATACTATCTTAATGAATTTAATATTGTACCTGTTATTCAATCTGGATTCCGGCCTGGTTTTAGCTGTTGTACTGCACTACTAAATATTACAGATGATATAATAGCCAATAACGACCTTCAAAACTTAACGCTTCTTGTTCTATTAGACTACAGTAAAGCATTTGATTTGCTAGAGAATGACTTACTTTTATCTATTCTTAAGTACATTGGATTTGAACCAACTCCATTCATATTTTTTGAAAATTACCTTACGGACCGAACCCAGTCAGTGAAACTTGTAAATAAAATTTCAACACCATTAAATGTTACTTCGGGAGTACCACAAGATTCTATTCTAAGTCTATTGCTATATACCATTTACACGTTAAATTCAACTAAAGTTTTAAAGTACAGTAGATGTCACCAATACGCTGATGATACGCAAACTTATTTGTCTTTCAAACCTGAAAACACCAAAAGTGCATGGAACCAATTAAATGATATTTGTAGTATAATACAAAAATCTCTCTGTTAATGCTAATAAAACACAGCTCATTCTATTTGGTCCAAAAATAATAAAACAAACAGTGTTACCACATATCTCCATCTCCATTAATAATCAGTCAGTAGTCTCTGTCAATACCGTCAAAAATTTAGGTTTAACAATTGATGATAAACTGAGTTTTTTTAAATTTTTTAATGTATTTGATAGAAAACGATTGCAACGTATTCAAAACTCTTGTCTACGATTTATTTATGGAATTCATAAACATATGCACATATCTCACAAACTTAATGGCGCTAGGTGATTGAATATACACAACAGACAATTACTTTATTCTGCTTGCACTTTCTATAAAATTATATCTGAAGATTCTCCCAAATATTTGTCCAGATAACATACAGATCCGATGTCTATAACATTAATGTTCGCTCTAGGGGTCTATTGACTACTCCCAAACATTACACTGAAAAGCTTAAATCTGCTTTTAGGTACAAAATCACTTATACAGGGTGATTCAGTTAACCCGTTCATTAGAAGTTTATGGACTTTCCGTTGAAATATTTGTTTAAAAATTTGGAATAGGGATTGCTCGAAAAGTTCTATTTAATTAAAATATTTCAGTTTACACTTTCGGTTACACCGGAAGTGGCTACCAACTTTCTTATTTTAAATGGAATGATATATATTTTTTTGTATATTTGGATTCTACGCTAAAATCTGAGTTACTTTCATGTAGCACAACCTATATGAAAAAATCAATAGTTTTTGAGATATTCTCATTTTTTTGAGAAAATTGGTTTTGTAGTATTGTTTTCAAACGCTTGTCAATGATTGAAAAGAAAGTTATAGTAACAAAATTTGGGCTATACTTAGGAGGACTGTTAAGTTTTTAAATGATGTGTAATTTGACATCTCATTATTTACAGGGTGTTCAAAATGTTTGGCTAAATCTGACTAACTTCAACTGCCCAAAAGTCAATTTTTTTAAATAGAACACCCTGTATCTTGTTGCTCTATGTGATGGAGAATTAAGTGGTCTTTCAATCTTCATAAGGGTTCTCTATACCTATCTGTTACCATTTTCCTGCTATCGATGTATTTACATTCGACACACAATATTTCTCTATTTTATTAAATAATTTCTGACTAGTGCCTGTGAAAATTAAAACAATGTGCCTTATTTATCAAACTTGTAAACGTCGACGTGACACATTATACACGATATGGAAATCCACCAAGAATATTCGAATGAAGACATACTAAATTTATTTTTTATTCATGGAGAATGTTACAAGATTATTAAAAGAACTTGCCGTTTGTTTAACAAGAGATATCCACACTTGCAACCTCTAAATAAAACTACGTTTAAGAGAATAAAAGCAAATTTTAAACAATTTGGAATTCAATGTACTAGAACACGCCCCAAGGTAGTCACCGGTGATGAAGACAACGAAATAAATGTATTGGCATATTTTAATGCAAATCCACATGCATCGATTAGAACCGCGTCTGAAGATTTGGGACTGTCCTACTCGTCGATACAGAGAATTTTGGCACAACGTAAAATGCATGCTTTTTCCATTATAAAACTACAAGCTTTCCGCCCAGGTGACGAAATACGTCGTGTAGCAGGAAGGCCCAAATTTTTTGAAAAAAATTATTTGGACCGATGAGTCAAAATTTAGTAGAGAAGGAATCATTAATAGGAAAAATTGGCATTATTGGGTAGAACAAAATCCTCGGATGGTGGGCGAAGGTAACTTTCAAGACACATTTAGTTTTAATGTTTTTGGTTTAATTATGGATAATCGTGTTTGTTTTGAAGTGTATGACGAAAATTTAAATTCTCGCAAATATTTAGAAATGCTTAGAGAAGTGGTTTCAAATTTTTAGAAAATTTGCCTCTAAATTTTTAAATTCATGTTGGTACCAAATAGATGGTGCTCCAGCCCATTCAACCCATGAGGTTTATCAAGAATTATCCCATATGTTCGAAGATCGTTGGTTTGGACGCAATGGTCCATCTCTATGGCCTCCCAAATCACCTGACCTAACACCCCTGAGTAAAGTCTATTCAAGGCCAGTCTATAACGGAGATAACTTATTACATCGGGTTCGAACTGCCTTCGCTGAAGCAGATGTGCAAATGGTTCAAAAATCCACAATAGCTGAAGTTAACAGGAGTTTTATTGTGCTTAGAAAACCACGGACGGCATATCAAACAGTTGCTAAATTAATAATTAAATTAATTTGCTTCTATTTTTTGCAATATAATTTTATTTAGAGGCCATAAATGTAGATATCTCTGGTTAAGCAAACGGCAAGTTCTTTCAATAATCTTGTAACATTCTCCATGAATCAAAAATAAATTTAGTATATCTTCATTCGAATATTCTTGGTGGATTTCCATATCCTGTATAATGTGTCACGTCGACGTTTACAAGTTTGATTAATAAGGCACATTGTTTTAATTTCAACAGGCCACTAGTCAGAAATTATTTAATAAAATAGAGAAATATTGTGTGTCGAATGTAAATACATCGATAGCAGGAAAATGGTAACAGATAGGTATAGGAAACCTTTATGAAGATTGAAAGCTCACTTAGTTCTCCATTACATAGAGCAACAAGAGATATAGAGTGTTCTATTTAAAAAAATTGACTTTTGGGCAGTTGAAGTTAGTCAGATTTAGCCAAACATTTTGAACACCCTGTAAATAATGAGATGTCAAATTACACATCATTTAAAAACTTAACAGTCCTTCTAAGTATAGCCCAAATTTTGTTACTATAACTTTCTTTTTCAATCATTGACAAGTGTTTGAAAACAATACTACAAAACCAATTTTTCTCAAAGAAATGAGAATATCTCAAAAACTATTGATTTTTCATATAGGTTGTGCTACATAAAAGTAACTCATATTTTAGCGTAGAATCCAAATATACAAAAAAAAATATATCATTCTATTTAAAATAAGAAAGTTGGTGGTAGAAGAGCTGAAATATTTTAATTAAATAGAGCTTTTCGAGTAATCCCCTATTCCAAATTTTTAAACAAATATTTCAACGGGAAGTCTATAAACTTTTAATGAACGGGTTAGCTGAATCACCCTGTATATGTATATATATATATATATATAGTATATTTAAACGATAAGTTTTTCGACATGAAAAAACAATCTTTGAGTATAATATCAAGTACTGTCAGATTGCAATTAGTAACTGCTTTTAGTTCAAAGTATATTACTGCTAGATTATGTTATCGTTACAACAGAGAATTTACCTTGTTCAGTGTTACAGGCTTGGACCAACGGCCCTAAGAGTAGTGGTTAACACCAATCTTACACGTATGACTGCCATGCGAATAGTTAAAAAAATTCTTGCAACTGGGAGCGTTGATAACGTTAAGAAAGATAGAAAGAAATATGACGAAAATGATACCGCAACTGTTCTTGCCCTTGATTCGGTGGATGAACATCCCAGACTATCATTAAGGGAACGTTCGCGTAATCTCGATATAAGTAAATCAGAACTGCAAAGAATTTATAAGTCGACCAATGTAAAGGCATTCAAACCAAAATTTGTGCACACTATCGAAGAAGGTGATGAAGGTCGTAGATTATTATTTTGTCTTACCATCGGGGAGCGACGTCTTCAAGAACGAAATTTTTATAAAAACATTGTATTCTCAGACGAAGCAATTTTTACTACCAATGGCGTTGTTTCTTCTGAAAATTGTCGCTACTGGTCTACAGAAAATTCAAGCTTTCGGATCAACTGTAGAAGATAGTATTACCAAAAAGTAAATGTGTGGTCTACTGTTTCATATCGTTTTAGCATAATTGAACCTAACTTCATAGAGGGACGGTTAAGTCAAAATGTTTATCTACAGCTACTTGAAAAATTCAGGGAAGACTACTTAGATGACTTGCCGCTAACAGAAAGACAAGCAATGTATTTCCAGCAAGACGGATGCCTTGCACATTCGACAGCACGCGTAGCTGAGTGTTTAAATTCTGTGTTTTTAGAAAAGTAGATAGCTAGAAATGGTTCAATTGAGTGGTCTCCAAGGTCGCTCGACCTCGCCATATTAGATTTCTTTTTATGGGGTCGCCTCAAACAACTGGTCTACTCTCAACCAATACCCAACACTAGAGAAATCCTTAAAGAAATTATAAGAAACGCAGTAACACAAATACGCATAGAGGAAATTCGGAACAGTTTCATAGGATTTAGACGTCGCATAGAAAGATGTGTAGAAAATGGTGGCGGCTGCTTTGAATAGATAATTTATTGCAGCACAATCTTGTGTTACGTTTTGTAAGTTAAATTTGTGGTAAATACTGTTTGTTTCGTTCAATGGTCTACAAATAAAAATTTTAATAAATGAATTAGATACCTACAATTTATTTTGTTCAATCTAAAACAGACAGTTTAATGAAAGTAGGTAGATCGTCCTGAAGATTGATATACGGTCATGATTTGTCACTATGAACAACTTTTCTTAGTAACATTTTTCCATACCGCAAACCAAAAGGGTACTTCACCTGAAAAGAAAATAGTTCTTGCTTTAGCGTCACGGTCATTTTGTTTTTCAAAATACGAAAAAATTCTTAAAATTTGTTTCACGCCAAGCAGAGCTTAATTCCAGAATCTTGAAATAGAATTCAAAAAATTTTAGTCTATTACACCTCTTGTAACATCAATCCTGGGACACACTGTATACAGGGTGTTTCATTAATCAGTACAGAAAATAAAACTGGAGATTCCTTGCAAAATTTAAAGGGGGGTTTAACATAAAAAAAAATTTCCTTAAAGCCTCCCCTGAAGAGTTACAGCCCCTTAAAGATGTGTAAAAAATTCACATTAATCGATTTTTTTCTGAAATGACTTGAAATAAAAAAAGAAATCTAAACATTCAAATACTACTACCAAGAAGCCTCCATAATTTCATAATTTTATTCACCCTTGTTCTCTGCAAGGGGTGAGTCTTACTACCCCTTAGAGTTTTTTACCAGAACTTTTTAACTAATTTTTTTTTCAATTTTAAAATTCAGATTTTGGAGGGCCAATTCAATTAAAAAACTTTTTTGTCTCTTAAAAATTTCACGTAAACTCAATACTTTTTCACCAAAAAATAAATTAAGCGAACTTGCAGAATTTTTAATTAATAAGTTACGTATGCAAGTTTGACATAAATAACAATATTATTATTAACTATCATTTTTAATTTAAATTAACAATATTATTTCAGAGAGTGTTCAAAATGGGCACCATTTTCTTGAATACAGGCTCTTATTCTTTTGAATAAATTTCCGTTAACGCTACCTAGCATTGCTACAGATTGTCTACCTCTACAGGAGAGGCTTTAAGGAAATTTTTTTATGTTAAACCCCCCTTTATATTTTGCAAGAAATCTCCAGTTTCATTTTCTGTACTGATTAATGAAACACCCTGTATATAATAAAGAATTTAAGAAACTGAATAATATTGCATTAAAAAAAACTATAAAAAATTACTACTCACCCTACAATAATCTGTTTTTCTTATTATTTTTTTTTCTTCTTTTTTCTTCATTATCTCATATATTAAACTTTTACAGTTAATTTCGTCGAAAAAGTTCATTATTTTTTATTAACAGTTACTGATTAATTTAGTTTATATCGATTTTGGTATTATGGACTTGCATTGATATTAACCTATACACATTCTTCGTTATCGAACTTTGATCATTTTAGTTTTAGTTTTTAAGTGCAGATAAGGGTTAAGTGGTAGAGCAGCCTTTGGCTGAACTTTGCCCATTTTCCTCATTTGTTAATGTTTGTATATGTATATTTATCTATAACGTCTATTCGAGGAAAATAAAGTTATTTATTATTATTATTATTATTGTCTTGCCTTAGAAATAATAATAAAACAAAATTAACACAAGTTTTTATCAAAATAATAATAAATGTATTTTTAATCAAATAAAGTTTTTTTGAGAAATATAAAACATAATAATTACAGTCCGTTCAATTGATTAAACATTGGTCCTTTAAGCCGGACAACTGAGATCAAGATTAAAACTGCAAGTACAATTATTTACATCACAATACGTTTTATTAGGTTTTGGTTGAAAGATTTTGTAAATTATATGTCACCATCGCGAGCAATCAATTTGTTTCTGATGAAAAATATGGAGTTAGTACGGCGAAGAGGAATTGTAAACCGTAAGATAACTCAATTTGTTAATTTTATTAACTGAGTAAAAGTTACTGTTGCTATTGAAAAAGTTAACAAATATCAAATGAAAGACTACGAATTACGCATGAAGCATATTTCTAGTTTGCAAGAAGAATTTGTAGAAATGCAATTAAAAATTAAATGTTCTTGTTTACAAGAAGAATTGGACGTTAATTATTAATATACTTACTCATTATTATTAATTTTATCAACAGTAGAATTAATGTTTAATAAAGTGACATTCAAATATAAAATGGTCAATTATTAATTTACCGAAATCTTGGGGAGATTATAAAGTTGGTTAAAATTTAAGAAACCTTTGAGTCATTGACACATCAAAACAATTTGCTTAACAACGTTCAAAAATTTCATTACTAACGAGCTCATAACTAAGAGGCAGCGTTGCAAGATTAAAATCCGATTTTAAAGTTTGTCGATGAAGTTTCTTTTTGTAGAGAGAATATCACTAGTCACCTTGTTGAATTACATTATTTCCAGCATCATAAAGTCTTAAAAGAAACTTCTCACCTGTAGCTGCCGTTTCCTCGTGAGTAGCATTCCTCGTCGGTTTTGAGAATATCAATTATGGACCGTTTTTCTTTACCGTGTGGCCACTGATTGCGTGAGCAAAAATTAACGTGTCCAGAAATCCTAGTTTTTTAAACCGTAGTTAAAGTTGGAAAATTTCAAAAATTCTATCTTCTTTGGTAGATCTACCAGGCATCAAGTTGAACCACAATCACCTGGGTTTCCCACGAGCAATCATAAGCACTAACACGTCCGTGTTGGTAGCAAAAACTACTACGGGTTGCTTGTGTCCTGAAATGAGATTGCTGTGACATCACCAAAAATCTGCGTTATGTTCTTCTTGAAGTACCGAGATACCCGCTGATTGTAGGTATTGCGTGATTAGTTTAATAAGCCGTGCTTTATTCTTTAAGTTGCCGAAGAATTCCTCGGTTGTAGTAATACTAGTTAGATTTGGTTGGACGTCAGTATCGAGAGAGGTTTTTTTGCTGATTTAACACTTATGCTCTTCGGATTTGGTAAATTTTGGCAGATTTGACAGGTTTCTGCCATATAACAGCATTTAGAAGGTAGATTTCGTCAAAAACGTACTTTGGACTTGTTGGTAAGGGGATCTCTTAATTGGAGCAAAAATCTTTGAAAATTTAAATCAGGATATCAAATGTATCATTGTCAAACGGTGATGGCGGGGAAACTGCCAGCTCGCATCTAAAACCATCTGCCTTATGGTCAACCGTCTTGGATATTAAGACGATACAATGAAACAGTTGATGAGAATTAATTTTCACTTTCCTTTTGGAGAAGCTTAACATCTGAGAATTGTTTCCCTCTAACGGTCTTCATCGTTCTAACTCTAACCTCCTTAGCCCTGTCGCAATTAACGGTTTTATTTGCAATGAAAGGTCAATGTACTTGCAGTCATTTAGGAAAGCATGGTAAAATGCGTAGAGTGTTTACATGATTTTGTAAGATGTGCTAGTAAATTAGGTTTCTAATGAGCTTCATTACATAGAAATCGGTTAAATAAATTTGAAAATGTGCTAATATTTCTGTTTCGCTTGGCCGCCATCTTGATGACGTGATGTCTTGTGACGCACATAGGAAAGAAGTGAAAAATTTTCAGAATTTGTTAAAGAGATGTATGTGAATAAAAAGAAATAAAAAAATTTTGGTGCGGAATTTATTTGAGGTTTGGTTAAAAATTTCCTGGTCTAAAAATAAAATCAAAAGCTTCTATTAAATTACAGTCACGTTTAGTAATTTTTCAATTCATGTTAATTTTCATATTTGACCAAAAATTTCAAATTGGGTACCAAGTTGTTATTTGAACATTGGCAGTAAGCACATTCCCAAGAATATAGTTTTACCTAATCCAACATATAACAAACCGGGAAATTCGATAAACATTTGCTATTTTCTAAAATACAGCATTTGGATTAGTTACTTCTAGTCATGTAAGTCAACCTTTTCAAAATATTTTTCTATGGCTATAGATTTTATTTATTTATTTGTATAGTACATTTAAAATATTGTATTGTGATGTAAGTGTTATGTCTGGTGCCCCAGAAGATCAGTATAACCTGTATAGTCCCTTCAATCTATTAAACAAGAGCCTCATGATTTAAACCGTATTTATCAGTTGACATTCAGAAGTTCTCAGTTCTCTCATGTGGTGATGCAATTCAATTGTACATCTGTTTCTTCACAATAAGTAAAACAAATTCATCAATCTCACTTTCATCTTGAACCATACCATTAGCATGGACGCCAATATAGTTTTTAAACGCTACACCACTTTTAGAGTGTTTGTTGTTTTTCCTCACTTATTTTGGAATTATGATGGTGAGTAGACTGCAAGCAAACCATTTTGCCTTTTTTAGGTTTATTTTTTCTAAGTGTTCTCAACAATGTCACATTTTATCTTAGTAAAAATTCCGCTAAAGGCACTGACGTAATAAAGTGGTCCGTAGTTACCCCACGTCCAGTCGTTCAATAAGATCATTAACACGCAAAACTTGGTTCTTCTCTGGTCGATTACCATCAAGTTTTCTTGTATAAAGTTGCAAATTATATATGTAACTTGTTTTTACGTCAGCTGGTGCCCATAATTTACGAATGCCCGATAATTTATGAATTGCCCTTCTTTCATCTCTGGTTAGTTTATTATCAAAACGCAAAAATAGGAGAAGTCATGGGACATTGAGGCTGTAAAATTACTCTTGCGATCGACTCGTCTGTTGTCCACATTTCAGTAGTAATTTTTTCTTTATTATAATTTGATGTACCTGCGGAAATCAATATTAGAAACATTCAATTTAACCTCTGGCTGTGTCATTCATTTTTTTTTTTTTTTTGATTATCAGGATGTTTGCCATAATACGCCCTCTAAACTTGAAAAGTCTGTTGGTTGGTATGCAAACTTATTTTTTATTTCACATCTTATAAAATAATACTATAAAACTTTATACATGGACATTATTTATAATTCCGCAAATCTGATTAAATTTTGGGAATAATTCATGTAGGCAAAAAGGCCGCTAACTTACACAGCTTTTCGATTTTTTTAAATATTTACAAAAATATTCACTTTAAATGTTTTTGTTTCAAATAAAACCTGTTTGTAATTTAATTATACACAGCTTTAGTTTACACTATTTTTTATCCAATAAATAATATTGAGATATAACAATCACGTGACATTAATTATTGTAACAATATTTCTACCAATACAAAAGAAGTTGAAGGAGAAACGTTGTGGAAAATGCTATTGTCTATAGCTTTTGTTTAAACCATTTTTTCTAAAACGCAATTTCATTTTCGTTTTATGAGTGTGAGAATTTTCGACTCGTGTTCAGGAACTTAGGTACGCGATACCTCGTTTTGTCCCACGTACCCTCGTAGGTAGCGTTTGTATAACGGCTTAGCAGTTAGAATCATATAACTATTGTTAGACGATACTGAAATGTTTACTTTGATTTTACAAATTGCTTTGAGGTGCACATGTGAATTTATAAATATGTCATGAAAACCGTCGTACTGATTTTTATATAATAGTGCAGATCTGATTAGATTTCAGGCTTAATGTATTAGTTGAAAGAGCCAATAGCCTAGATATATTTTGAAATATTAGAATATTTACACAAATTTTTATTTTACTCAATTTTTTATGTTTTCATATTTTCTATTCGTTCTTTGACGTTTATTAGTATCGGGGCGATAAACGCTTGTTTTTCATTTTCTTCGTTACAAAGAGTTCAATGGTATCGAGAATAGTTGCTGCAACAGTTGAGTATTGAGTTACTCCGGAAACTTAAGTCACAACATTTCGGATTCGGCGACGGCCGTGAGTGAAGTTATAAATTTTTCCCTTGATTTTACTTTGCATGGATCACTTTTAGATTATTACTTTTGTTTAGTATCGGCAATTTCATCAACATTTTGCGCAAAATTATATTCTTAAGACTCTTCTACTAATTATTCAAGGTTATCTTCTACCTCTTATGCATTTACTTCAACATCAAAATGATTGGGATCATCAATCCTGTCATTCTCATCCATTTCAAAAACCAATAAAATAACCCTTTTTGAAAATTATTACATTTGGGTCGAATTATTTTCATAGTTGTTACGATAACGAAAATATTGGAATTTTTTGAAAACAGAGTTAAATTTTTTCGAGTAACTTTGGAACAACTTGTAATTTTTTAGTTTTTTCAGCAGAATCTGAACCAGAATAATAAACCCTACATTATTGATCGTTTAACCAAAATTGTATCTTTATTTATAACAAACATAACTATACAGGGGAATTTTAAGTTGATGTTTATTTTTAACTATGTATAGAACTACAGTAAAACGTTTAAATAGCGGTCACTAAAATTTATGTGAAATATTTTTGTATTAAGGGTTGTTTTACATTTGTAAGTTTAGTTTGTAAAACCAAAAATTCACATTTTGATAAAATTTGAAGTGAATGTTAGCAGCCTTTTGATTAAAAACTTCCCGTAGGCCATCTTAAGGTTTTGCATAATTCCTAGATCCAGTGGCTGGCAATGGGATGTGGTGTTTGAGGGTAGAAAAACAATGTTCACATTTTCAATAGTCACTTTGGGGTGAGACGTGGCATTATCCAGAAATAATAAGACTTTTTTTTTCTTTTAATTTTTCCATCTTTTTTTTTTAGCCAGGAAGTCACAATCTCTACCGTCGTCTAAGCTTTTTTATTAGATATTCATTCTAAGGGCAATTTGTTGATATGAGAGCCTTTAAAGCATTTTGGGTGTTTACTTTTTCCAATGATTAACGAATTTTCCTTTCACTTTCTATATTTGTAAAAAATAAAATTTTCAATCTTTGTTTTGCAACTTTTTTACTACTACATTTATCGTTTTTTAAATAGAACGTTTTGTTTGGCATCGCAAGCTAAAAAAATCGGGTCTCGTCAGCATTGTACACATTTTTGGGTAAATACTCCTTTAATATTACTGACAGCTTTGCTTTTCAAGCTTCAACAGTGTCCAGGTTAATATCAGCTGACTTCAAGCAAATTAAAATTATTTTAAAGGTTATGTTAGGTCTTTGACAAAATTTTTCAAGCCACCCATTTGAAGCTTAAAAATCTGTCATTTTTAAATTTTCCGCAACTTCCAATGCTTTCTCTTTTATTAAAGGTTCAGATGTAGGAATATTTTTATTCCTAACTTTACAAAACCAATTGTAAACTACTCGGTCAATTTCTAAACCTTCAGTCTTAGGAAATTTTCTTTTCTGCTCTGTACTGGAACCTTTTTCAAATAGCTTTTTTAAATCACATTTGTTTTTCGAAATATCATTAACTTGTGTTCTTCAACACAAAATTTTTTTTGCCAACTTTCTAGCACTGGTATTGAACTTTTGACTTTCCACAATTATATAATTTTTTTCTTTAAGAGACAAACGTTTTCTTTTTAGCGACAGTGTAATTTTTCTGTACGTCTATATATAATAGCACTGTTGAACGTACTAACTCAAACAATGTACGCAAAATGCGATGTTTGGGGTGAGCTTAATGAGCTTTTTAATAGCATTTTCTCTGTAATGACTGTCTGTTGTAAATCGAACAAAATTCATTAAATACCGGTAATTACTTAAGCCTCACACAATGAAACAATTATATATTATGCACAATTTGAACGCTAAGCTGTTGTCTAATAATGACTTTACTTAAGAATGTCCGGAAATGGAAGGTAGAATTACATGTATTTTTCCAACAAAGTTTACAAATAAGTGGCCGTGGCCGTTATCGAGAGGTGGTCGCTATTAGAAACGTCATTAAATTGGTTTTTGACTTGGTTGGTTTTAGAGGTGGCCGCTTTTAAGAGGTGGACAAAAATAGAGGTTTTACTGTACTTACAATTACTTTTGAAATAAAATTTTTTAATTATGTCAAAAATAAAACAGATGTTTCGTTTTAAAAGAATAAGTAGTCAAATAACATGTTCAATGTTGTAACTATTCTGTTCTACACAACGCTGTGCACGATGTAACTACTGCTCGGTGACAGCGTGTTAACGAAATTCGTTATTAATAAATTTAATTTTAATTTATTGTTTAATTAATTCTACGTGAGTGTTTACCGATGTTTTAAAAACTAACGCTTTCTTGTAATCCCACAGAAAAAAATCGGATTGTGTAAGGTCTGGTGAGCGAGGTAGTCACTCAACTGGCCCATTTTGACCAATCCATCTCTGAAAAGTATAATCCAAGAACTCCCGCACTTGATTTCTTATTACTTTAAAACGAAATATCTCTTTTAGTTTTGAGTTATTTAAAAATGTTATTTGAAAAAGTTTGTTTATTTTATAAAATTCTATACACAGTTTAAAAACCATGAACTATAAATCACCCTGTATATAAATATACTTAATTGGGACACAATGTGTACATTATCCCAGTATTAATTTACGCACCTAAATTATTACATTAATACAACAAAGAAAACTTATGATTCACTAAAATAACTAATAATTTAATAAGTTGTTTGCAATGTAATGTACATTGTTATCAACATAGGATAAGATCAAAAGGTCAATTCGTAGGTATAATTCGTATTTGATAAAAACGGTTAACGTAAGAACCTAAACTTGCTTAAAATGCGTAACATACATTTACTTACTATATACACTTTAGTTTGTGTTGTTACTTTGGTGAGGTAGGACGCATATAAAGGTAGGAAGTTTAATTTAATCAAATTTGAAACTACGAAACTAAATTGATGTCATTCTTATTTTATATATGTTAATGCAGCAGCGGTTCGTATAGAAAGCGTTTCTTAGTTTTACAGCACAATCAAAATTTAAAAAAATATTAAGTCAAATTAGAAATTTTGTTACTAACAAATTTGATTATTTTACGTTTTCAATATATTGCATCAATATTGATATGAATGATATTTTCAAAATAATGTAGGACAAAGCCCCACGTTGCTGTGACATATCAAAAAATTAGTAAAAACATTTTTTTATAAAAAATTTTTAGGATTCAAGCGTTGGCTTTATAGAACAAAAAATATATATATCATGGAACTATTAGAATTGGAATTAGAAAAAAATTAAAAATATATACAGGGTGATTCATTACTATTTAGAAATAATTTAACACTAGAATCCCGACCTCAAATTATTAAGATTTAACCCAAAACACCTAGATAAAATGTCGCTCATTACTAAGTTACAGGGTGTTTTGTTTAAAATTTAAAAACTATTTGTGCTCAGTATTTTAAAACTAATTGACGTATCCATTTCATATTTAGCAGGAAGTGTAGACACTGTACACCCTTCTAAATTACGTTAAACATACATTTCTGTCTGCTACAAGAGACGTACGATAGGGGTAAGTGACCGGTTAATCGTCCCCAAATTTTACGTCACTGGCGGAATAGAAATTTTAGTAAAATTTTCGATTCTCCAATATTATTTAAGTAAATAATGTACTCTTTCCTTATAACGATTAAGTCAATATTTTTCGAGATATTTTAAGTTAAACATGAAGCTGTATCATTTCTTAATTTTTGGTATGTAACTCGGTAATAACTAATATCGACGTTTTGAGCCAGTGGATAGCATTTAATACGCAAATTAAACTTTAATCCGTATTAACAATAAAGATACTAAAATTTATTGACAAAAATAAAATAGATCTTCTAACTTTAAAATAATTCAAAGTTAATTTTAAAATACTAAGCACAAATCGTTTTTAAATTTTTAAACAAAACACCCTGTAACTTAGTAATGAGCGACCTTTCATCTAGGTGTTTTGGGTTAAATCTTCATAATTAAAGGTCGAGATTCTAGGGTTAAATTATTTCCAAATAGTAATGAATCACCCTGTATATACCTTCCTGCACCCTAAAATTTTTTTTATAAAAATATAAATAATAAATATAATTATAAAATTTTTTATAAAAAATAGTTTTTACTAAATTTTTCAAACAAAACCAAAATAAATTACATATGGCTCCCATATAAAATAAAATTGAGTTTGATAAATAAAAAATTATTTTAGGAATATATCTGACTACGCCACTGGTTTTTTATTTAAAAGTGCTTGTATAATGCGCAAGCAGATATCAAAATTTTATAAATAAAAAATGTTATGAGCAGTTTTCGTTTTGGACTAAATGTGAAAAACGCCTTGTATCTTTTTTATTTGAAGATATAGCGGAATGCGGTTTGCGGAATTCAAATTTTCTCAAAATTCGAGCTCAACACCCTTTAGTTACTTTCTAATAATAATTGTATTTAAATTGTATTAAATTTTGTAAAATAAACTTTTATCTCAGGGCCGATAAATTTGCTTTTATTATGCTGACAGTTTTATTTTAAATTTATTTAGACTCACTTTATTAAAAATGTGCATGCGATTCTTTTCAGGCATTTTTTAAATGTTTTTATTGAAAATGTTAAAACAAAATAATGAATGACCAGCATTGGCAAAATCGTATTTTTTAAAATTATTTAATGATAACCGCAATTTACTTATTTTGATTGCTTTGAGGCATTAGTCTTCTTTACATGTGTCAAAATAAAAATAAACAAATAAATAAGAAAAGTTTAACATTTAATTTCAAACAAATTAAATTAAAAACATCAAATAATTAAACAAAACGAATTCTAAATAAATAAATAAAAAATTAATGCTAAAATTTTGTGTGAGAATAAAAATATCCTGGTTTGATGCACAAAAACTAAGTAAAATTGGCTTGAGGAAGATTTCACATCGAGCACGAAACGTCGCGAAAACCCCAAATTTAAATTTTGTGTTTGATTGCCCCTCCTAAAAGAAGGTCAAAGAAACGTATTCTAATCAACAAAGGAGGAACTATTCGTTTGGCCCTTCCTGTTTAGCCCCACTATTTAATCCCCGCCATTTTGCCCCGGCATATTTTGGCTCTATACCGTTTTACCCTCAGTAGTTTCGCTCCCAAGGTAAAATCTTTTCAAAATAGGTAATCTTTATTAATTCAATACGAAATATTTTAAAATCCAAAACTATGAACAATATCTAGCATATAATTCACAATTCATTAATTACAAATTTCAGTAATATGTCGAATTTCAGGTAAACTTTAGTTAAACGCTTGAGTTAAGAGGTATCATTCAAATTAAGAAGTGGCTGCTATTAGGGCTCTGCGTACACATATCATTTACACACGGCGAATTACACTAAATCTAAACAACAAAACAAAAGGTAAGTACCTCCCGCAAACCCAAAAGGCCCTTTGTGTTTGCGACAACCGTCCTAAATTAAGCGGCCCAGCCCTTATTGAGCTGATTGCAAACAAACTTTCGGTTGAATAGGGTACACCGAATAAAAGTTACTTAAATATTAACCATTGAGCCGTTTTGTGTCATTTGTACTCGAGCTTCATACGCATTATTGTTATGAGTAAGTGGTTTAAATACTAAAACTTAGCTGTAATTGTCGAGTGTAGTTCTGGAAATGAATGTATTCTGCTAGCGACGGTATCTACAGTTCGGGGAAGTTAGATAGACCCATGGATTCCTCCTAGAAGTGGTGTGCCGAAAAAAACAGCAAACAGGAGACTCCCTCGCTGGAAGTATGTAACTTAGCCAACTTCTGTAGACATGGTGTTCACCGTTGGTCTGAGGCTTGATTAATGCGAAACCGTGGTGTTGTCTTTTATGTATAGGGAAGGTTCTTAATTAGCTATTCTAGCACCCTCGAGAGTTATCTCAGTATCGTACACAGCGAGCACATAATGCCGGACGCAACATGCTAAATGCATACGTAGCAATCAGAATTAAAACAAATAGGAAAGAAACCCAAATAATCACGGTGAATGTAGCCAGATTAAACGTAAACGCCAATTTGCATTGGAAATTGTGAAACCCACATTAAATACACACCCACGTGCATCAAACGAGATAGGAAAAATGTCCGCTGTCCATTTCGAAAATTCAGTCTAATAATATTTCCACCAATAGAAAATTAGCAACATGCGCGCCAAATACGACTTTTGTCGCACCATACCACTTGCGACACACGTTCTAAGATGGCTCACGACATACGTCCTAAATACGGGAAATAAAACCGTAACAACTATCATTAATATTTTTGAAGATATTGTTAACCGACTGATCGTTCGATATATTACAAATTTCTGATTTGGCAAACTTTATAAAGCTTTAGAAACTTTTCGAAGCGGAGACAATCAAAGGATGAAGCAGAAAAGTAGCAGCACAAGCAGGGCCAAGAATTACTGCTTCTAGATTGTTGCAGGTTTTCAATTTTCTTTTTTATGTATCTCGGCAACGGTACATGCTGCTAATTTGAAACTTGAAGTAGGATAAAGTAGGAATATAGTAACACCGGCAGAAATGAATTTCGCAATTCCTGTTTCCAAACTGTTGCGGAGTGTAAAGTCAGCAACAAAACTTTTGTTTGAATTATCTCAGGAACGGTAGGTGCTGCTGACCTGAGGTTTGGAGCAGGAATGTAGCAGCAGAAGCAAGCATGAATTTAACAATTCCTGCTTTCAACGTGTTACCAACTTCCCGTACGTTAGAAAAAGTAACATTAAATAATCGAATTGATTATAATACAAATCTTTCTGTCTAATCTTACGAGGATATTGTCACAATCAAGCCGTCAGTAAGGAGGTCCTAAGTCAAAACAACATTCGGGACAGGCTGGAATTTTTAAGACTATATGTAAATGAACTGGGGTATAAGGGGTAAAGACGCGTAATATACAGCTTCTCTTATCCAAACTTCACCTACCACCCAGAAAAGACTCGGTATACCCTGTTAACGCTAACGAGGCTCTGGCGACCGAGGTACGGCAGAATAACCGTTAGAATCAAGATTAAGGAAATGTAATCTCTAAATTTTATCCTACCAACCCGCACTGGTCAGCGTGGTAGAGTATCGGCTAAAAACCTTCTTTTATAATTAATTATAATTAACTATCATGAGCATACAAATAAACAAACGGACCTTAGTCCCCGGCGGCTTGATGGACCCTGACTCCGGTGACGGTTGGAAATATGGACATCGGGCAAAGGGTGCAAAGAATCCCCGGTTACAACAGGTTACCCCAGACGACAACTACATATTGCAACGTGTAACGTGAGAATCATGTCAACAGAATATAAGCTAAAAGAAATGGAAGATGAACTTGCATTGATAAAGTGGGATGTTGAAAATGTATTTCACTATATAGCAAAACAGGATAGCTCCGTAGGTAGAATGGAAGTTCTGATGCATAGATGGCAGGTAGAAAATATAATAGACATAGCAAGTGTATCCTCAAGAGTAATATATGTTGTTCTTAATTCGACTATGAAGACGATGAAGTGTTAGCTTTCTATGAAGACATTGAAAAGACAAAAAGATTAACTCCTGCGTACTATATTATAAGTGGATATGGATGAGTCCAGGAGTAAATATAAAAAACGAAACAGACTATATCATTACATACAAGAAAGAAATTGTACACAATGTAACAGTACTCAATTAGTTCTCCATCGGTAGTGATCACCGGATGGTGAGAGCTAAGGTCACAATAAATGTACGCAAAGAAAGAGCAAAAATGGTTACAAAGTCTAGAAATGTAAGATGGAATGCATCGAAAAGCCATGAGTATTATGTAAAAGAGATCAAAAATTTTCTGAAAGAATGCGGAGCGTTAAGAATAGCACTATAGACGATATAAATGACAAAATAATAAAAGCGAAAAAGAGAACCAAACAAGATGGTGCCGTAAACCAACCAAGAAGGAGGTAAAAACGTTGATGGAACAAATAAGAATCTTAGGAGAAATGGGATATATAAATATGCAGCAGTTGAAAGCCTTAAATAGAAGAATATCACAGGAGATAAGGAAGGACATTAGAAAATTTAACACGGTTGTCTTTGAGAAACCATAGAGGCAAACAAAAGTATGAAAGTTCTAAGATTCCGACTTTCGCAAGGAAAGAACAAAATAAACAAATTACAAGATCAAAACGGAGTAATAAAACAAAAGGTGTGATATTCTTATGATATAAGAAGAGTTTTATCGAAACTTATATAAAAGTAAAGAGCAACCTGATACATTGAAAAATAAAAGAAAACGAGTTTTGAATCAAGATTCGGAAAAGATACCAAGTATAACAATGGATGAAATAGAACAGGCCCTGTCAGAAATAAAAAAATAACCAAACACCTGGAGAATACAAAGTTACCATCGAAGCAATAAAGGCAGGAGGTGAATTTCTTATGAAACATTTGCACATATAGTTCAATAAATGTTTAACAAAAATAACAATACCGGATAAATGGAAGAACGCATTCGTAATCTTATTATATAAGAATAAAGACCTTTCAAAATTAGAAAATTACAGACCCATTAGCCTTCTTGCACACATGTATAAACTTTTCATAAAAATCATAACTAAGCGATTGACACCGAAAATAGACTTCTACCAATGTAGAGAGCAAGCTAGTTTTAGATCAGGTTATAGCACAAATGATCACCTACAAACTATAAAGATCCTAATTGAAAAATGCATTGATATTAACTTTCATAGATTATGAAAAAACATTTGATAAGGAAGAATTTGAAGCAATACTAGAAGTTCTAAACTAAGGTAGAATAGATTACAGATATTCAAAATTAATACAGAATATATACAAGAATGCAACATAATGCATGAAGCTTTGCGAAACAACCACGAAAAAGTTTAAAATGGAGCGTGGAGTAAGACAAGGCGATACCATGTCACCAAAACTGTTTACAGCGGCTCTAGAATATGTATTTAAACAAACAGAATGGGAGAAGTTTGAAATAAATATAAATGGAGAAATGCTCAACTATTTGAAGTTTGCTGACGACATAGTGCTAATATCTGATAATATAAAGAAAACACAAACCATGCTAGAGTCTCTTAAAAAAACTTTCAATGACGTAGATCTCAAGATAAACATTGAAAAAAGAAAATTCATGACCAATCTTGTTTTAAGTGGAAATTTGAAATCGCAGATCAAGAAAGTTGAAGCTTATAAAGTTCTAGGTCACGAAATAAGAATGGAAAGAGATAACCAAACTTGCGAAATAGAGCGTAGAATAGGTCTTTGGTGGACAGCATTTGGAAAACTATGGTATATACTAAAGAGCCAAATACCATCTACCTTAAGCGAAAAGTGTACAACCAGTGCACACTTACGGTGCGGAGACTTTGACAATGACTCAGAAATCGACAGAAAAATTAAGAGTTGCCTAACGAGCTATGGAACGGGCAATGCTTAGAATATCTCTTAGAGATAGAATCACCAACAAAAATCTCAGACAGAGTGACGTGGTTAAAATGGAACTGGGCTGGACACGTTGCAAGAGTAAACGATAAACGTTGGACTAGACGCATACTCCAGTGGAGACCTAAAGATACAAAGAGAAACCGTGGAAAACCGCTTACTAGATGGATGGATGACCTCGGAAGAAGTGCCGGAAATTGGATGCAAGTGGCCCAGGATAGGAAAAATTAGAGAACTAAAGGGGAGGTTTATATCCAGCAGTGGACGCGATTGGCTGGTTGATGATGATGATGATGATGTAAATGAACCACTAGAACGCGTTACCAGCATAATCATATAACTTCAAAAAAGCGTAGATTTCTCAGTTAACGTGTGGGGGTTGTGTAAGCGCGCGCGGACCGGGAGTTTGCTGAATTATAGACGGTCGTCTTAATTCTAAAGAAAAATTAAAAATTTTAGAAAATGCAAGAAACCTTCATTTGAATCATTGTATACTAATAAAGTTATATTTTTCAACAAGCAAGTTGTCTTATTTTACTCATAATTTATTACATCACTAGAACTCTAAGAAATAATTAAGAATTTTTATTAGTTACACTTTTAAAGATAAGTTACAATAGTTTAAAAATAATTTTATTCAAGTATTGAATTCCTAATACATCAAATCATTCATTGGATTTATTAGTAGTTGGATAGTAATCGAATTTTATAGTAAAAATGTAACCAATTGATTTTAGTGATTTTGATCGCGTCTGTATACTTCTACAATTTACACAATCATCATTTTAATTTATTTGTAGAATTGTCCCAATTACTATGTTTTGTTTTGAAGAATAACGTCCCTATTCACACTTCGCGAGTAGTGTTAAACTAGATTAAAGAAAATAACTTGCAAGTATTACTCTGGTTGCGAAGAGCCCAGATTTTAATACCATAGAAGACGTTTTGGGTTTGAATGCTTGCTACCATCAAGAGACAACAAGTGCCAAATTTGTACCTGCGAACCGGGAACAATCGATTACATTTATTACGAAGTAATCCTAATTATATCAATTCCTTAACAGCGTCAATGCCTAGAGATCTTTAAGAACGTATTGATAATCAGAGAGGTCATACCCATTATTAATTTTTAAATATGTATACGTTTTGTGTTCGTTATAAGAAAAAACGTTGAATTAAAAAAAAAGTTTATTTACAATCATATTGTAAAATGTCAATTACCATGGATATGGAAAGTAAGAAATTAGCCGATTATTCAATTCACATTGAAATTTTTTACCAGCTAGCCGGGAAAAATTATTACTGACCGGTACTGCTGGTTGCATAAAGACAGATTGTTTTTGTTAAATGTCACGCATGAGCTGTATGATGTTAACCTAAGCTGAACATTTGTAGGTATTTGTGCTTTTAGTAATTTTTTATATAATATGGTAGAGTGCATTAAAATAGGACAAAGTTTGATTATTTATTTAACAAAATTAGGTAATTCGAGTTCCCATATATATTATGGTACACATTAAAGCATGTTTTAATTTTGCGTTTGCAGAGAAATTGAACTGTGCTATCACGATTCTCTAACAGTTGCTGAAGAAAGCTGAGAAGTGTCAGTCTGTTTAGTTGCAAAATATGTATTAATTCTACTTAATTTTGAATACTTTTAAACCCGAAAGTTGCTAACCTGTTTCTATAAAATAGGTAATACATAGTTCACAACGAGAGATTGTCGCCAATGATATGGCTTTTATGAAGAAGGAAACTGAGTGTGTTGCAAATAAGTAATGTTTCCAGGTTCCAATTACCAACTACAAGCAAGACATGGCAGCAATGGGCATATTTGAAAAGCTGTACAAAACAATCGTACAAGAATGAAAAACTATTAATACTGAAGCATCTTTTTCAACTCCAAGGAAGAAGCGACCCAAGAACAAGTGTTACGAGTAGAAGGGGAAAACAAGCTGTTGGGACTCTTATTATTGACTTTCATATAAAGGAGAAACGAGCACCGACTACGAAAGGTAACATAATTTTATGATATTTACTTTAAAGCAGTACAGCTGAGATTACATCTAAAGATTTTTAAGTTTAAATGACTTATAGTTTGGATACTAACAGATGTAACTTGTAATTAAATTAATAAGTTTCATCTATTTGGACATAAAATATTAATAGCAACATCAACTAAAAAAATTATTAACTTATAGGTTTTTTCTGGTCGTTGGATCCTTTGTGTGAAGTTAAGCTATAGCTTAATGAAACTTCATGCACTAAAGACAATCGCAAAGTAATGATGGAATCGTATGATGTTAGGATTAAGAGAATTAAATACTTGAAGCAGCTTTTTATTTATCAAATAAAACTAATATGTGACTAATCTGCAACCAAACCAGAGTTATATGACATAATTAAGAACTACCAGGATGTATTGATATCTAGTTAGCCTAGACCAGTTTCTTGCATAAACAAAATATTGCGTTACCATAGCAACGAACAATAACTTATTAGAAGTGTCAGTGTAAAGTTTGACGTCAAAAAGTAAACCAGAGTTACGCAATAAATTAAATGAAAAAGATGTCCACCGAAATTGTGAAAATCAAAAATTGGAGTATCGAGCCATCATCAAGTACCTGTATTTAAAAGGGTTAAGAGATAAGCAGATTTACGAAGATATGCTGAATACCCTTGGTGATCAATGTCATTCATATGCGACCGTCAAAAATTGGAATGCAAGCTTCAAAAGAGGTAAATTTTCTATTGAAGATGATGACCGATCGGGAAGGCCAGTTTCTGTGTCAGTCCCTGAAAATATCGATGCAGTTCATGACATGATTTTATCAGACCGTCGAATTGGGCTAAAACGGATATCTGAAGTACTCAATATTTCATACGAACGCGTTCATCATATGGTTCACATCAATTTGATGCAAAATAGATCCCCAAATATTTGAATGTTGACCAAAAGCGTGCAAGGGTAGAAGCATCGCGTTCGATCTGTGCTCGATTTGAAAACGATGTCGACTTCTACACCGAATTGTTACTATGGATGAGACTTGGGTACATTTCTACAATCCAGAAACAAAGCAACAATCGATGGAATGGCGACACTCTGATTCTCCAAGACCTAAGAAGTTTCGTGTCCAAAAATCTGCTGGAAAAGTTCTTGCTTCAGTTTTTTGGGATTGCCATGGAGTAATCATGATTGATTTTTTGGATAAGGGTAGAACAATAACTGGAGATTACTATTCGACATTACTGACCACTCTAAGGGAAAATATTAAAGAGAAAAGACGCGGAAAGTTATTAAAAGGTGTTTTGTTTTTGCAGGACAACGTCCCTGCACACAAATCACCTCCCTTATTTACCCGATTTACACCTCTTTCCTCATCTGAAAAAAAGTTTAAAAGGTCGTACATTTTCTTCCAACAAGGAGGTAATAGAAGCTGTGGAGGTCTGGTTTGCAGAGCAAGAAGAAACATTTTTTTTTGAAAGCTCTAGAGACGTTGCAGGTACGCTGTAATAAATGTATCTAATTAAGAGGAGAATATGTTGAGTAATAAAATATTTTGACATTGATATTTTGTTTGGTTCTATAGTAGACTAAGAATTGTTCAATGTATCCTCGTCTAAATTGAAAGCAGATACAAATTAGATTCGTTGATGCATGAACATAGGTCTTTCGCCTAACTACCTACCATCCAGAATGGAACTCGATAGAAAAAAAAAGAGGGCTTAAGTTAAACTTTCAGTCGCAGTTTATAATGTATTATAGGTAAAACATAAACCAACTAATATCATTGACAAGAAAAGATTTTGATGAAGTAACAAATGGAAACTGGGCTGCAGTTTATGCTTATGTGCGCAAGGTAGAGCAAGTTTATAAAAACAAGGAACATATTATTGACAACGTCATTGACAGAATAGCATTGACTGTCAATACTGGATTTTCTGATGAAGATTAAACATGCAATTTAAGACACACTAACGGCCACTTGTACGAGGGTATATTGAAAAATTCTTAGCCTACAATAGAACCAAACAAAATTTTAATGTCAAAATATTTTATTACTCAACATATTCTCCTCTTAATTGGATACATTTATTACAGCAAACCTGCAACGTCTCTAGAGCTTTCAAAAAAAATGTTTCTTCTTGCTCTGCAAACCAGACCTCTACAGCTTCTATTACCTCCTTGTTGGAAGAGAATGTACAACTTTTTACACTTTTTTTTAGTTGAGGAAAGAATTGATAGTCGGACGGAGCCAAATCGGGTGAATAAGGGGGTGTTCTAGTAATTCAAACCCTAAATCACGAATTTTTTGCATGGCAACATGAGATTTGTGTGCAGGGCCGTTGTCCTGCAAAAACAAAACACCTTTGAATAACTTTCCGCGTCTTTTCTCTTTAATATTTTCCCGTAGAGTAATCAGTAATGTCGAATAGTAATCTCCAGTTATTGTTCTACCATTATCCAAAAATCAATCATGATTACTCCATGGCAATCCCAAAAAACTGAAGCAAGAACTTTTCCAGCAGATTTTTGGACACGAAACTTCTTAGGTCTTGGAGCTTTGTTTCTGGAGCGTAGAAATGTACCTAAGTCTTATCCAATTCGGTTTAAGAAGTCTACATCGTTTTCAAATCGAGCACAGATCGAACGCGATGCTTCTACCCTTGCACGCTTTTGGTCAACATTCAAATATTTGGGGATCCATTTTGCAGCAATTTTTCTCATGTCCAAATTGACGTGAACCATATGATGAACGCGTTCGTATGAAATATTCAGTACTTCAGATATCCGTTTTAGCCCAATTCGACGGTCTGATAAAATCATGTCATGAACTGCATCGATATTTTCGGGGACTGACACAGAAACTGGCCTTCCCGATCGGTCATCATCTTCAATGGAAAATTTACCTCTTTTGAAGCTTGCATTCCAATTTTGATGGTCGCATACGAAGGACATTGATCACCAAGGGTATTAAGCATATCTTCGTAAATCTGCTTATCTCTTAACCCTTTTAAATACAGGTACTTGATGATGGCTCGATACTCCAATTTTTTTATTTTCACAATTTCGGTGGACATCTTTTTTCATTTAATTTATTGCGTAACTCTGGTTTACTTTTTTGACGTCAAACTTTACACTGACACTTCTAATAAGTTATTGTTTGTTGCTATGGTAACGCATAGTTACCGTAACGGTCTAGGCTAACTAGATATCAATACATCCTCGTATAATCTCCGCTTAAAGTTAAGTTAGGTTTAATTTCTAAGGATACAATTGGGACAACAATTATCACCTAGAAAATTAAACCAAAACTAAGTTTAAACAGAGACTGTACAAGTGGGTCTAATAGCCAGTTGTACAACCTCCGTTTAAAGTTAACTGTGGTTTAATTTCTAAGGATACAATTGTGACAACAATTATCGCCTAGGGATTAAACCGAACCCTAAGAAATATTAAATAAAATTTGATGCATGTCAAAAAACATCTTTTTAAATGAAAATTTACATTTTGTTTAATATACAGGGTGTCTATTTATATTTTCCCCTATTTTAACTGCCTATAACTTCTAAACGGTTCAGGATAGAAACATGCGATTTTCACTGAAATGTTATATAAGTTTTCTTTGAATACATTTACGTAAATTATCCAAAACCGACTATAATTACAAGAACTAAACAAATTGATGTTCTGTTGTACGGTTTTTGATGTGTATCTCTCATTTTAAAAATTAATTATTTGGTCATTCTCAATAAATTCTGCTTCAGTTCATGATAATGAAACCGTTGATTGTTTTCTTGTTGACCATGACACAACTGAATTATACACTTTAAATATTTGACTAGAGATAGACTTCTTATCATTTATGCCATTAGCACAATTAGCATCTTCATAACCAATAAATATTTTATCCAATTTTTCATTCCATGAATAAATCATTTTCAAATTAATTGTTGCTTTAATGTACCGAAGTATTCTCTTCAAATGCTTCCAATGTTCTTCGGTTGCACATGATTCGAATTGACTAAAATAATTTACTGATGCACATAAATCTGGCCTTGATGTCATTGCAACGTATGTTAATCAACCAATTAACTCCTTATATGGTTTATTTATAGATACATAATCTGCTTTAATCAGTTTTAAACCTCGTTCCATTAGAGTACTGATTCCGTTACAATTTTCCATGTTAAACCTTCTTAGAACATTTTTTAAATATGGAATTTGATTAATAGAGAGTGAACAATTAATAAAATTCCTTTCAATGATAATTCCAAAAAAATGTTTAAGTTCACCAATGTCCTTCATTTCAAATTCTGCCGATAATTTACTCTTCAATTTATTAAGTTGATTTAAATTAGTTCCCACTATTACCAGATCATCCACGTACAACAATAAAAATATTTTTGACTTCTGATTATTGTAGACATATATACAATTAACCTTCTGGTTGTTTTATATAAATTTCCTCTTTCAGATAACCATTTAGAAAAGCTGTTTTTACGTCCATTTGATACATTAATAACTTGTTCGCATTCGCTACAGCCATTAGGATTCTTAACGTTGAAATCTTCGCTACTGGCGAATACGTTTCGTTGTAATCAAATCCTTGTCGTTGAGAAAATCCTCTTCCTACTAGTCTTGCTTTATATTCAGTTGGATTTCTTTTTTCATCCATTTTACGTTTAAAACCCACTTGTTATCAATCGTTTTCCTAACAGGAAGTTCAGTTAAAGTCTAAGTTTTATTTTTTAACAATGAGTTCATTTCCTTTTCAACTGCTTCCATCCATTGTTTTGAATCGTATTTATTTTTGATGTCGTTGTAATTTAATGGTACATCATTTACAAAATCTTCCGCGTTCAAAGCCATTCCTGCATAATCATAAATGTTATCACCATAAAAATCAGGTCTATTCCTATTACAATCATTTCGTTTTAAATCAGCTGCTTCGCCTAAGTCCAATTTGTCTGATGTCCTTACAAGGTTGTCCTTCTTTTCCTCAAATATATAATTATTAGAATTTGTGCTAATTTCCTCAACTATTTCTATGTCATTTCTTTCACCCTTCAACTGATCTTCACAGAATATAACATCACCAGCTCTAATAATATTTCCATTTCTTGCATCCCATAGTCTATACTCATTTGGTGCGTAGCCATTTTTTGGGATCAATTTTGTTGCGCTTTTCTTTTGGTACATGCATATAGGCTGCACAACCAAATATACGCAAGTTTTGCACATTAGGTTTAATGCTATACCATAACTCTGCTGGTGTTTTGTTCTCATTCTTGCCTTTGAATGCTCTTGTTGGGCTTCGGTTCGTCAAATATGCAGCACATAATATAGCGTCTCCCCATAATTTCTTTGTTAATTGTGCTTTATAAATCATCGTTCGAGGTTTTTCCACCAACGTTCTATTCATGCGTTCGGCAACGCCATTCTGCTCCGGCGTGTATGCTATTGTATATTCTACAACAATACCACAATTATCGCAGAAATTTTTAAACTCATTTGACGAGTATTCACCTCTATTATCACAACAAAATCTTGCAATTTGTGCGTTGAATAGAGCTTGAACCATTTTGTAAAACTTCTTAAACGTTTCTAAAATATTTGATTTATGTTCTAATATATACACAGTTACAAAATGTGTAAAATCATCTATAAAAGTAACAAAGTATTTACCACCGTTCCATGCAGTTTCTTTAAATGGTCAACAAATGTCACTATGTATCAATTCCAACTCACGAGTTGAACGAACTTTTCCTAGATTGTTTTCCAAAAACGCACGATTCACAAAAACATGTATCTGACTTTCTTAAATCAGGCATTCTAGATATCATATTCTTACTTGACAATTGTTTGATATTCAATGCATTTAAATGACCGAATCTTTTATGCCAAAGTTCAAATTTTATATCGTTGCTTAGTGATGCAATGTTAGCTTGACTCATCTGCTGTACATACATCTTCATTTCATACAATTTCTTGTTACGAATTCCTTCAGCAACAATTTTCTCTTCCTTTAGAATTTGAACTTTTCATTTTGCAAAAATTGCCTTCATTTTCAGCACCTTCAATTCGGCGAATTGAAAACAAATTATGTTTTAAATTTTTTACAAGTAAAACATTTTTACAAAACAGTTTTGAAATTTTCCGTTAATATTTATTTTCCCTTGAATAGTTCCAGATTTAGATGCAATTAATGAAACACCATCTTTTGCAACTCCTATGATAATGGGCTTTGACAAATTTCTTAAACTATTATAGTAATTTTCGTTGTTCACCATGTGTTCTGTCGCACCACTATCTATACACCAATTGATGTATATACCATTACTTGTAGATGCGTTTATAGTTTCATTTGCAGCTATAAAACTAACTTCTTCTTCGTCGCTATTGGATGTAGTCGTATTTGCTTTTACATTTGAGTTTTGCTTTTGTAACTTCTTTCTTTTTATTTTGGGACAATTATATTTCTTATGACCAATTTTTCCACAAACGAAGCATTTCAAATTAAATTTTTCACTATTCATTGCAACACTTTCTGATTCAGTATTATGCACGTGCTTCTTTTTATTTGCTTTATCCAGTAATCTACTTTTTACAAATTCAATAGATAACTTCCCCATGTCCATCGTCTCCAGTGCAGTAACAACCATTCCGTACGAATCAGGCGTTGTCAAAAGCAGATGGCAAATAATATCCATATCATCCATCTTAGCACCTGTTGATTTTAACTCACGAACAATACCATCGAACATCAAAAAATGTTTTTCAATTTCATCATCATCGACATACTTTAAAGTAAGCAATTTCTTCCGCAAATATAGTTGACTTGCGATGCTTTTTCTTTGAAACCTCGATTTTAACAAATCTAGAATATCTTTGGATGATTCCTTCTCTTTTACATATTCCAAATGTGAGTCAGAAATCTGCCGAATGATAATTGATTTGCATTTCTTGTCGTTAACCAAATATAATCGTTTTTTTTGTATCATCTGTCTCCTTAGAAACAAATTTACTCACATCTTCTTTAATATAATCCAATAAAAGATTTTCGTCCAAAACAACTTCTAGTCGAAGAAGCCAATTGTCAAAATTTCATCCATCAAACAATGCAACTTTAAATTTCGCTTCCTCATTAATCATTTCAATAAACGCCACTTTTTATTTTACTTTATTCAACAACGCGTTACTTTCAGTAACCTCTGGGCCGATAACCTATTGAGTTGCGCTGGTAAAATGAATGGAATAATAATAATGAAATTGTTTAAAGTTGAAAACTGCTTGAAATATTTATTGACTATTTTTTTTTTAAATTGACATACACAGTAAACATGATTTATTTGCTCTACAATTCTGTATTACAATATTTAGTGACAACCGCAAGTTTCTATTCTGAACCGTTTAGAAATTATAGGTAGTTAAAATAGGGGAAAATATAAGTGGACACCCGGTATTATAATTATGTATGTATATATCTTAAAATTTTTCTTTCCTTTAATAATGAATACGCTTTTGTTGTATTATTAATAATTGCATTTAATGTAAATGGTAATAATTCTTCGTTACTGTTTTAGTATTGAATTGGCCACTTTAAAGTTACGCTACTGTTCTTTGTTGTGATAGAATAATTGAAATTTTGTTACGCCACTGCCTGTACAACATTTTTTCAAAGTAATAATTAACATTTTTATTTAAAAAAATTGATTGTAACATTTGAATTTTGATAAGTATTTATTGTCACATTGAGACAACCTTCAATTTATTTTTTAGTAATACTAATTGAGGAGTTATCAATCACTGATGTCTCCTGCTCTGACTCTATTGTTGATGTCTCCTGTGAAGACAACATATGTGCCACTTTAACTTGACCGTCAAATAATTTTTTAACGCATCTTTCGGCCACTGTACTTGACTTCCAACCGAGTAATGTACCAGCAGTACTTCGAAAACAATGTCCTGTGTACATGTTAACATCACTTAATTTTAAATACTAAATTGCAATTTTTTAAGAAATTGTCCAATGGCATTGTGACCAAAGAGTTGTCTAGTTATCCACAACTGCATGAACAGTCTGTCGTTTTCAATATCTTTCCGAAGAGCAATGTATTCTTGCAATATTACAATCCATTGACGTTTAGTTAACACAAAAGACCGAGGTTGGTATGTTTTTGTGTCGGGAATAGTAATACAAACCATATCTTTTATTAAGTTTATGTCGGCTACTTTCATTTTAAACAATTCATCACTCCGACAAGCACCAGACACACAAATTATTAAAGCATCCTAAACTGTTTGTGTAAGAATGTATTTGTAAAATAATTAAAAAATATTTTTTGAGGAAAAAATTCTAACGGAGCTTCATTTAAAAATTTATGGATATTTGCAGAGGTAAAAACGTTTTATTTTTTAGCTTTATAGCCTCCCTTGTCTTGACACCAATCCTTAAACGTTCTGTATACTAATTGGTACCTTCCCTTACTTTTTTTTTGGAAGTAATTCTTTTTCTTCTTTTCCAGCAACTGCTTTTAATTTGGTAGGAGTACAATAACTAATTTATTTATTTATTTTATTTATTTATTTATTTATTAAAAATATATTATACATATTATACATAACATACTCTCAGACAAAAGGAAAAACAGGTCAGCAATGGTGGTTTGTACTGTTCTCCTTCAACTGTGTTCAGAAAATATTATTTTTAACAGCAAATTTGAAACAATGAAGGCTACTTAAATTAAATAAAACGTGGTAATTATTATAAAATATGGCAGCTTGATACTCATACGGCGCCTTAAACTTTTCGGTCTTGTGTTTAGGTATTCTGACAACTATTTTTCTTCTATCATGTTCACGAAGTATAAAATTTATGAGATCGTTTAAATATCTTGGCGTTTTGTTAGTTGTAATTTTATATAACAAAGTTAAAAACATGATTGTATATCTATGATTAATTTTTATAATTTTCTATTTATTATAGAAGGGAGTTACATGAGAAAACTTAGGAATATAATATGAACTTTTTAAACATATGTTCTGAACTATTTGCAATCTGTTTAGATAGTTATAAAATATGACTATTCCGTAATCTATGATGCTAAGTACTAATGAATTGGTAATGTTAAATTTTATATGTGATGGAAATAAATTTCTAAATTGATTCAATAATTTCAATTTGGCATAACAATCCGCATTTAATAGAAATGTGTTCTCTAAATGTAAGGTTTTCATCTAACGTGATACCTACAATTTTAATTTTGTTATCAAATTTAACAATATTATTGTTAATAACTATTTTAGATTTATATTGACTTTGACATCTACTTCGATTACTTTCAGTTCCAACACACAAATGACAATTTAAATAGGGCATCAAGATTAACATTTAGTTTACAAACAGTATTAGTAATATTATTTGGAGAAGATGATAGATATAATTGCGTGTCGTCAGCATACTGACTCATCTTACAGTTCTCAGTGAGGCAGTTAACAAAATCAGCAGTAAATATAATAAAAAGTAAAGGGCCTAAGATGCTGCCCTGTGATACTCCATAATGGTTGACTAAAACATCAGAATATAAAATGGTATTGTTTAATTTTAATTTAACACATGGTTTTCTATCATATAAGTAGGAAGCACACCACTGAACTGCATCTGAGGAAAAACCATAATAATGTAACTTAGCCAATACTAATTTTCGATTCAACACATCAAATGCATTAGAATAATCGAGTGATATAAACAAGGTAGCTTGGTCATTATCCCAAGACTCAGTTATATCAGTTGTGATTTTTAGAAACGCCGTGTTTATTGTTATGATTACTTCTATATCCAGACTGACAAAAAGGAAGTACACTATTTTGTTCAAGAAACTCATAGGTTTGACAATGTATCCACTTATCTATTACTTTACTTAAGACTGATAAGATAGAGATGGGTCTTATATGTTTGTGTTCACTGGCATTATTTATTTTTGCAACAGGTATGATATATGCGATTTTCCATATTGACGGGAATGTGTTAGTATCCAGCGAGAAATTCAAAATATGGGTAATAATATCAGGACATACTTTGCTCATAAGTTCTAATATTACAACACTAATATCATAATATCCTATAGCATTTGTTTTAAGGGAGTTGATAATATTTAGGACTTGTTCGGTGGTAATATGTTTAAATGCAAGTTTTGCCTCCATTTTATGGTGCAAATTTGATTCAAAATGATTAATTAAGTCAGTTGGTATATTCTTTATTGTGGGTGAATTTATAAAATGTCTACTTATTATATTGGGATCAATAATATCAGGTGAAATAGTGTTACGCTTTTTTGTATGAACCGAATTTTGGTTGAAGAAAGACCACAATTTTCTGGGATTATTTTTGACTCTATTAACATGAAATTTGTAGAAAACTTGTTTTTCAGCCTTAATAGCAGAATTTACAAAGTTTCTCATGCTTTTATATTCAATGAAATGGATTTGAGATTTTGAGTTTTTGTATTTCTTGTAGAGTAAATTACGTTCCTTGATCATTAGTTTAACGACTGGAGTAATGTATGGTTGATATTGTTTTTTGGTTACAAATGTACGAGTTGGTGCATGAATATCAAATAGATAAAGTACAGAACTGTTAAAAAATTCAACTTTATCATCAATGTCTCCCATATTTAAAATATCATTCCAGGAAATTGAGGAAGCATCAGACAGACATGAATTAAATGTCAAAATGTATGAATGTAAGCTTTCGCGGTTGTTGTCACTAAGATTATTATCTTCCGGGTTGAGCCGTGTTCGTCCTTCCTTCCTACGTTCTCTGCTTGACGTTTCGCTAACCATGCTGTTAGCTTCTTCAGAAGTTACTCTAAAGACTGATGTTGTTGTCTTCTGCTCCTCGTTATATACCTATGTTCCGTTACGGTTGGTTTATGTCGATCAGTGACGGGTGGTTGGTTTTCGATGGTTGGTTGATCTTCTGTTTGGTATCGACTAATTTTGTGACGACATTTGTTTTCTTTGTTTTTGTGAAGAGTTAGTTTCTACGTGTTGCTTAATCGGTAACCATCTTCTCGATTGAAGTTGTTTTTATTTTTCATAATTTCTAAGGATTCTCTGATTATCCTTGGATAGTAGTTGTTAGTCCTTGATAGAACTTTAGCTTCCTCGAAGTTGATGATGTGTTTTCCTTTTTCGTGTAAATGTTCTGCGATTGCTGATTTATCTACCGCTCTAGACTTGGCGTCTCGGTGATGTTCTTTTAATCTACATTTTATGTTGCGTCTGGTTTGACCAATGTAGACCTTTCCACATCAACAATCAATTTGGTAGACCCCTTTTGTTGAGAGTTTTGGCAGGTTATCTTTATTAGAAGGTAGTAGTTGCTGGATTTTTCTAACCGTTCCAAACCTGACACCGATATTCTTCTTCTCCAATGGTTTTCTTAATTTGTCAGTTACACCAGCAATGAATGGCAAACGAGCGTAGGTGGTGACCTGTTCCTTTTCTTTTTCGGATTTCCTGCGACAGGCGGCTCTTATTTCTTTTCTGATATAGCCGTTCTTCATTAGGGCTTGTTGGACGTGTCGAAGTTCTTCTGCCTTGTGAACCTCGTCAGGAATCTTGTTAGCTCTATGCAATAAAGTTTTGATTAGAGACCGCTTCTGCTGTGGATGATGGTGTGATGTGGCATGGAGGTATCGGTCGGTGTGTGTCTTTTTACGATATACACTATGAGCCAACTTGTTGTTATCCCCTCGTTTCACTAGAACATCCAGGAAGGGAAGCTCCTTATTCTCTTCTGTCTCCATGGTAAACTTGATCTTTTCGTGCTGAGTGTTGAGGTGGTTAAGAAATACAGTAAGTGCTGCTTTCCCATGAGGCCATATGACAAAGGTATCGTCCACGTATCTGAACCAGCATTTTGGTTTCTGTTCGCTGGATTGAATGGCTTCTTGCTCGAATGCTTCCATAAAGATATTCACAATAACTGGTGATAATGGTGATCCCATGGCTGCACCTGATTTTTGTTTGTAGAAATCTCCGTTTCATAGAAAGTAAGTAACCGTAACGGAACATAGGTATATAACGAGGAGCAGAAGACAACAACATCAGTCTTTAGAGTAACTTTTGAAGAAGCTAACAGCATGGTTAGCGAAACGTCAAGCAGAGAACGTAGGAAGGAAGGACGAACACGGCTCAACCCGGAAGATAATAATCTTATCCACTATTTGTTTAATATTGAAAGAAGTGAAAATAGTAAGCAGTCTACGCGCGTCGTTGCTATCTAACAAGAGATTAACATTAAAGTCACCGACAAAAACTAATTTGTCAACTTGAGAATTAACAAAATGATAAAATATTTTCAAAATCTATAAACCAATCTAGACTCAAATTAGGAGGACGATAAAACACACCAAAGCCATAACATTTTTTTTAATCTTAAACCTAATGAATATATATTCTAATTTAGAAATAGAATTATAGTCAACATTCAAAGGAGTGAATTTAAATTTGTTAGAAATATAGATAGCAACCCCTCCTCCCTGGGTTTCACGATCAGCCCTAACAACGTTATATCCAGAAATCTCAATTGATTGGTTTTTAATATTTTGGTGCAACCAAGTTTCAGAAATACCAATAACATTAAACATGTGTAAAGACAATAATGAAGAAAATTTATGAAGTGATGATGTCAGTGAGCGAATATTTATCTGGCCAACCTTAAGTGAGGAATTGTAGTCATTTGTGCAGTTCAAATATGTAAAAGAGGAAAATGTGTCTAAAGATGACACATTTTTTTGCTTCACACACATTTATTTATTTTGTAGGTATTTATAATTTACTAATAAGCGATGCCAATAAAATTTACAATATGACTGTTTTCTGTTTTATGGCCCGCTTATTTTATATTAGCTAGCAAAATATTACACCAGTGGCAATTAAAAGCCAATTTTGGATTTGGATAAAAATGAATAATTGTGAATAAAATAGTATACAAACCTCGGTGTGAAGTTTCATTAAATGTTTCGACAAGAATGAAACTCTTCCCACCTTGGTATGTAATATACTATTACCTTTTGTTTTTATTTTTTCTTACTTTATAGATATAATTTGAATTTTTAATTATAAAAATAAACTTTTAACCTTTTATTTCTTAAATTATAATTTGACAATAAAATATACAGGGTGTTTCAGAATAAGATGCTGATCCTTAAGGGTGCAATCCTTACGCGATTTTAAGAAGAAAAGTTCAAATAAACATATGTCCTAAACCTCTTACCTTTTCATCTAAAAGGTGTTCAAGTTTTAAGAAAAAAAACGTTTTTTTTATCATAACTTTAATATCTTTATCGATATTTTAATAAAATTTGGCATATGCCTTCTAAGCAACAACAACTAGTTTTTGATTTAGAAATTTTAAATTTTTTTATTCAGTGGCGTCCGTACAGGATGAGGACTAGATATTTTTAGAGAAATATTATGTACGCCACTGCTTTTTCTTAAAATAAAAATTATTTTTAAAATCTCCATTCATTTTAAGGTAAATTTGATTTCTTGTTTTTTTTCGTCCGGCAAGCGGTTTTTGCGTAAAAAAAGATTTGGCAAATAATTATTGATTATTTAATGCATAATAATTTTAACATTAAAATAAAAAACATTAAATAACCTAAAAAAAAGAAAATAATTTAGATTAGCTGTTGAAATTGGCCACCACCTGCATGCTTCAGCTCTTTTCCTCATTGAGTCTCGTACCCTTTGAAAAATTTTTTTCTTAAAACTTGAACACTTTGTAGATCAAAAGTTAAGAGGTTTAGGACATATGTTTATTTGAACTTTTCTTCTTAAAATCGCAGAAGGATTGACACCCTTAAGGATCAGCATCTTATTCTAAAACACCCTGTATAGGTAGTCCAACAATAATACTAACCGCTTGCACCAATATACTATTTAGAAAAACGCATTTAAGTAAAATTGTCGAAAATGTGCAAGTTGTTAATAGAAGCCAAAACCCATAAAAGTGAAAACTCTACCTGCTAGATTTGCCCTTAAAAAGTTATTTTTGATGATTGTTGTGTAATTTGTCGTTGATGGAATAGTCCTGTCATATTCTAAGTAAGCTAAAATTATTAAAATAGGTTAAATAATTATTATACTTAATTGGTAGATTAGTAGAAAAAAATTGATACGGAAGATTTAGTTTAATTGTATTTTTTTAAAAAAATGTTATGTGACTCATAACCCATCCACAAACGTAATCCCTGCTGGAAAATATTTTCCAAACAGTTGCTATTAAATAATAGGAATATTCGTAAGCCCGTTTTAGAATATAAAAACTTTATTTTAAAGAAACCGTTTTGTCCCATTTTTTTATTTCTTGAATGTACACTCATGAAATTTAAAACTTGGACATCACAATTTCTGTAAACAAAAGTTTGCACATTGTGAAGCGGGCTTAAGGGTATCATTTACAATTCTAACAGCAGGTAGTCTCAGCAGGGGTTATCTTATAGAAGGACTGTAGAATGAATCATTACACTAAGCACGTTTTAGAAAATAGGTAATTTACGTTGCTTACTTAATTTTTTTCTTTAAAGAATATATTTGAAGGTATCGCTAATTAAACACCATAGCTCGATTAATTATCGAATCAAAATTTTGTTTAGGAAATGTTTACAAAATAAAATTAGAAATAATTTTGATTTAAAAACGTCTACAAGCAATAACTTTTAAATTAAATCAAAAACTAAACATGGTTATTTGGGTTGACTGATTATTACTTATTTTTAAATAAATCTAACCTACTAATTATTGTAAGTTATTAAAAAAATCATTAAACTCTCTATTCATAATATTTAGTCCTTACAAAATGTATATTTTATGACGTTTCATTTTTTTCTGTAGTTAATATAAAAGTGAAAATAAAAACTAAGGCAATTCTTATTGTCAACGTATATATTTAGTTTTTTGACAAGAATTTATTACATAATTATAATTAAGATACCAAGTTATAGTTTAAAATTAAATGAAAACTTTTTTTTAAATAAAGGTATTACTATATAAATAAATATAAGAAATCAATAATGGGTGTGACCTCCATTATTATTGATACATTCTTGGAGGCGTCTGCTCATTGACGCTATCAAGGTATCAATATAATTAATATTAATCGTTTCCCATGCGGTATCAATGGCTGCAATTAGTGCATTACGGTTTACTGGTATAAAATTTGGCCCTTGTTGTCTTCGGATAACAGCAAGTATTCGAGCCCAAACATTTTCGATAATGTTAAAATCTGGGCTTTTGCTGGCCAGGGTAACAGCTCCAAGTTATTTTCTCGTATCCAATTGCGCACAACCCGCGAAGTATGAATATGGGCGTTGTCCTTTAACAACAAAAATACATTATGAAAATGTTAATTCAACAGATCCCAAACTATTTTTTGAGAAAGTATAGTGAAATAAGAATACTTACTTGTTGGAAAATATAATCTTCGTCTGGATAAAACACTTGAACTGAAGGTTTCATAATAGTTTCCAAAATATCTAAATACGCAACAGAATCAAGACGTCCATCGATAGCCCAACAAACTCCGAGACCCCGCGCGCTAACCCAACCCCACACATTCACAGAAAAATAACCACTTCGTTTTTTAGGACATATGTGATTATTTTCGTAACTTCGTTCCTTCCATTCTAAAAACTTTTAGTGGTCCATCGTTGCGGCTATTGAACGTTTTTTCGTCGCTAAAAATCACTCGATTCCAAAATTCCAAAGGTTCGTTCACATATCGCTTTGCAAATTCTAGGCGACGTCTCATATTTTCGTCACTGAGAACTTAGAAATTGACACTTGAAATTTTAAACTAAAATGGAATTTACATTTCTTACTTTATTTATTGGTTCACACTACCCCTTCTCAAACAGTAGGTAATTGTTTATTTATTACATCCTTCTAATGACCAATGTAACAACCCTTAGAGCAATATGACTCAAAGGAAGTAAATTAAACAATAAAATAAACTTTCAAAAATATCTAATTATAAATATTTACACTGCAATTGCGCTTTTTCCTTAATAATTTCTTAGCAATAACATACACGTTCTTGGTTTTAAGTTGTCATAAATTTGATATGATATAAATTTGTGTTTCTAATATTACATCACAAACTAATCTTTATTCGCCAAAAATTGTTGTTTAAGTTGTAAAGCTTCGTACACACCTGAACAACAAACCGAGCAACAAACATAACAACGAACCGAAAGTCAAACAGAACGACAAACGATCTTTTATGATTTCCACAATCCAAACAACAAACGGAACGTTTGTGCTGTTCCCATAATTATTTTCAGTAGTTTTCAGTTCATATATATTTATTATTGAGAAGAGCAAAACAAGAAGATAGTGCCAACCAAATTTTTACGCACAAAGAAGAGTAAAAATTATAATTTACTTCGCTTTTTTTTATTTTTGGAAATTTCCCGCCCAAATGATGCTAATAGGGACATAATTTTTTCTTGCATTCTTAAACACTGATTAATTTAAAACATTTTTCTTCTGTCAACTCCATAATATTACCTAAAACACAACAAACCCACAAAGGGAGGACAAAAATAAATAATTTAATTCTCCCGCATAAGTTTGTTCGCCGTTTTGTTTAGATTCGTCCAAACCTGCAAACGCATTCGCGCGCATTTTCTTTGATGTCGAAGAAAAAACCGACAAGTTGCGGGAACGCCGCAAACCGTTCGTGGAACAATCAGGACTTGCAAATCTGTTCTAAAATTCGTACGTAGCACCGTCCAAATTAATGTTCCGATTGCCGTTCGGTTCGTTGTTCTGTTTGTTCCTCGGTTTGTTGTTCAGGTGTGTACAAAAGCATATTAATATGAACTATATCTTATGAAAGGAGAGTTATGTAACTATAATTAACGACTTAACGTTACGTTAGTAGATTCCATTTACTATTTACACATATTTTCTTGAAACATTCGATAATTAACTATCGGGATATGATGACCCTATACTTCGCAGGTTGTGCGCAACTGGATACAAGCAAATAACTTGGAGCTGTTACCCTGGCCAGCAAAAAGCCCAGATTTTAACATTATCGAAAATGTTTGGGCTCGAATACTTGCTGTTATCCGAAGACAACAAGGGCCAAATTTTATACCAGTAAACCGTAATGCACTAATTGCAGCCATTGATACCGCATGGGAAACGATTAATATTAATTATATTGATACCTTGATAGCGTCAATGAGCAGACGCCTCCAAGAATGTATCAATAATAATGGAGGTCACACCCATTATTGATTTCTTATATTTATTTATATAGTAATACCTTTATTTAAAAAAAGTTTTCATTTAATTTTAAACTATAACTTGGTATCTTAATTATAATTATGTAATAAATTCTTGTCAAAAAACTAAATATATACGTTGACAATAAGAATTGCCTTAGTTTTTATTTTCACTCTTTATATTAACTACAAAAAAAATGAAACGTCATAAAATATACATTTTGTAAGGACTAAATATTATGAATAAAGAATTTAATTATTTTTTTTAATAACTTACAATAATTAGTAGGTTAGATTTATTTAAAAATAAGTAATAATCAGTCAACCCAAATAACCATGTTTAGTTTTTTGATTTAATTTAAAAGTTATTGCTTGTAGACGTTTTTTAAATCAAAATTATTTCTAATTTTATTTTGTAAACATTTCCTAAACAAAATTTTGATTCGATAATTAATCGAGCTATGGTGTTTAATTAGCGATACCTTCAAATATATTCTTTAAAGAAAAATTAAGTAAGCAACGTAAATTACCTATTTTCTAAAACGTGCTTAGTGTAATGATTCATTCTACAGTCCTTCTATAAGATAACCCCTGCTGAGACTACCTGCTGTTAGAATTGTAAATGATACCCTTAAGCCCGCTTCACAATGTGCAAACTTTTGTTTACAGAAATTGTGGTGTCCAAGTTTTAAATTTCATGAGTGTACCTACTGGTAAGTTATTTTATTATTCAGTAATAACAAATAATTTTATAATATTTTTTAAATTTATTTTGAATTTTGTTTTTAACATTGAATGAAATTATTGTGAAACTTCAAGAGAATTAAGAACTTTCGGAGACGACAAGTTCATTAGGTAGAAAAGAGATTTAAATTAAGATGCTTTGCTAAATGTTTGAGGATGCCAATTTCGGCAAGTAAATAGTTTAATTCCGAGTCGTTCCAAATATTTGGAAACTATTCATTCAAGATTAGAAACCTCAAATTTCATTAGAGTAAAGTGCGTTGTAATGTAAGGGTAAATTCGATCTTTGCTCATTGCTCTACAATATCTAGTTACGACGATTCTACACGTACTTAGGAAAATATAAATCTTGTTTTTGATACTAAATCACTGATAAAGTACAACAGAAACAATTTCTAGTTTCCAATTTCTTCAGATAAACTGTAAATTCCCCTGAAAGTTTCTAACTAACATAAAGCTTCCGGAGACGATTTTCTATTGGTTTTCAGTTATACTCTAAGAAAATTTGTTTTTATTTTTCAAGTTAGTTTGTGATTAATTTCTGCATTAAATTTGTACACAGCGTCGACAAAATTGAGACGTCTAAAAATCAAAATCTTTCATTCTTGTTCAAGGGATAAACATCCGTTCGTGTCCCTTTTGTGCTTAATCTTTTGGAAATAAACGAAGGATAACAGTATACGAACCGTCAAACTGAAACGATACGATGTTATCTAAAACGGAAACTTTAATACCATTGAAAAATGCGTATAGATTTTGAAACCACTTTGTATCGTTAAAACTTTTTCGCTGTAACTTACTGGATTCTGCTTTAGTACAGTTTTCTAAGCTATACCTTGCAGATAATACAATTTATTGTAAATCCTTAGCAGATGTATGTTAAGTGAAGTTTACTTATTATGCACAATCGACATTGTTAAATCACATACGACTTCACTATCACGCAAAATCAATTTAGCATGTTCTCATTAATATCCTAATTGAAATTGGAGGAATCGTAGTTGGTCTGAATTGATACTAACACATATGCGTGAATAAAGGAAACGGAAACAATACAGAATACACATCTATTATTGCACATACCACTAATTATTATAATTTATGTTGGTGCAATAACCGATTTATTATTTATTAAAATCGCATGCAGCAAGTCTTCTCTCATAAGATATTCATTTTAAAGCAGCAGCAGTTCGCCTTTAAAGGCTTTTAAGTTTAACTGCAACCGCTACTGCAATTGAATTTTAAGTTTCAAAGACGCAGTAACTTAATGCAAATTTGTTTTGTGAAAGGAAATTATGTGGAATTTATATAGATAAAGCACTAGGTATCACTGCAATAGAATATTTTATGAGCTTTGTAAAAGCAAGCATTTGTAGCAAATTCAAATAGTTATAATTAAATTTATAAAATTAATAATTTTAAACAAATTATGTTCCTTAATCAAATTTATTTTATGCAAACTTTATTAAAATTAATCTTATTTCTACAATTTTGTATGCATTTTATAAGCCATTAGAAGTTTTATATTCTGCGCTTATTTGTTTATTTAGTATTAATTAAGAAAGTTTATTTTAAAGCTTTTACTAGTCAGAAGCACTATTTATGATAAAAATTTATGTTTTATTTGTTTTTTAGATAGTAAAAATTGTGTTATAATTGTAATTCCTAGTAATAGAAACTTTGTTGGTACAGAGACTGCTGGTAGTCTCTTAAATAAAAATAATAATCTTTAAGTCATTTCATACAGGAAATTGGCGCCATCTTTGTTTTTTGAATAGAATGAAATCATTTATTTATCTTTAATAGTTAAAAGTAGTAAATTTTTTAAGAGGCTCCCGTAAATCTAACTTTTCGCATTAAATGTAAAAAACTATAATACATGTCTTGACAATATATAGTGCAATTTAATGTACAATTCAGGTATGGTGTTAAAATACGATCATTCCATTAAAAAAAAACAAAGATAGCGTCAATTTCCAATTACCAAATTTCATATTGATGGAATTTCAGGAAGTCGTTAACTTTGTAACTGACGGGCTACGGGAATCACTCTGGGTCTTTTAAACCTAAATATTTGATTCGCTTTAGGACACCACCAATAGTGTGCTGCCTACCATTTCACTTTCTTTTTGAACAAGTAAAAAAGCATTTGCTTTTCTAAAAAACATGCAGAGCGCATAAGTCTTGTTACTGCTAAATTTTTATTTACACAGGATGAGTTATTATTCATTATTTATATGGGGATCTCAAAAACTATAAAAAAATAAGTATGATAAAATGGGGAAGTTTTTGCAGAACTAGTAGCCGAACAAAAATTACATTGTAGATGTAATTTTTTTTTAAATTGTAACTTTCGGGTTGTTCACTTCTGAGATAGTGGCCTCCAAATTTTTTATATAACGAAACTTACCGAGGTGAAACGCAAAACAAACGGTTAAATTTTTATATTAAATTTGGTTGGCACTCGTCTGCAAGTGATGTTATTAGATGGTTGCCATTACATTTTAATTTGTTTGACCAGAATGTAAAAATGCTAAACAATAGGGAAGATATTTCGGAAACACACACAAATACAGAAAAAATTTGTTACATAACAAAATGAACAGTGGCCGGCAAAGAGTTTGCATGAAATGGGAAAAATTTTTGTAATTGAGATATTCGAAAATTTCTTTTGGCAAATGAATTCAGTATATTGAATGAAAAAAAGCACTTTGACAAATGTCATGTGACCACTGTCATGACTGTAAATTTAAAAAATATTCCTTAAATATGTAAAAAGTGAGGTTAGATGACAAGATATTGAATAATGCTTAAGAAAAAAGTTGTTTAGAATTAGATTGTACGTCTATGTGCAAATGTTTAAAAGAAAATAACGACTTTTCAAAAATATCAATTTTCCGGAAATTTTTTGTATGTTTTTGTATGAGCTTGTTATCCAGGCAATATTGTGAAAAAATGTTTAAATTGGGTTTAGAATGAAAGAACTGATTATTTTAGAACTATTTTAAAATAATTCTAAATTTGTAATTTCAACCTTTTGTTTTCTGTAGGGTATTGCAACAAAGTCCGTCTTAAAAAAACAATGTTCTTTGTTCTTTACCGTCCATTAGTAGACTAATAAATAAAAATTACTAGATTGTAAAGTTTATTTGTTGGTTTTATTGTGTTTTATTCAAATCCAACGCAAAAAAATTTGTTTTCTGAATATTTCCGGAAAAAATGCCGGAAAACTAATATTTTTGAAAAGTTTTGAAAATCTGCACATATACGTATAATCTGATTCTGAACAACTTTTATTTTAGGCATTTTTCAATATCTTGTCATCTAACCTTACTTTTTACATATTTAAGAAATATTTTTTAAATTTGCCGCCATGACAGTGGTCACATGACATTTGTGAAAATGATTTTTTTTGTCATTCAATATGTTAAATTCATTTGCCAAAAAAATTTTTGGATATCTCAATTACAAAAATGTTCCCCATTTGATGCAAACTCTTTGCCGGTCATTGTATATGAAAACCGTAAAATAAATTTTACACAATAAATACGCGAATCAATATAAAATTAACTATTGCTATTTAAAGTAAAATTTAAAAAAAAATTATCTGACTGAAGGTGCAGTAATACACTTAGTTTATGACAAACACTTCCATGGAGAGTAACATTAATACATCAATTTAAATAAGGTTCCAAATTCTTACAGATAGGTACATTAAATATTTTTTATTGTAAATGACAACAAACTAAAAAAAGGTATGTGAATTCACGTTTACTTTTAAAAATTTTAAGCAATTCGAGTTGTTTAGGTAAGGTATTAAATTTTAAACGCAAAAATAAAAATAATTTGATATTTAAGCCATTACGACGACCGGGTCGTTGTCCACTCGCAGTATTTTGTATCAGCGCTTTGACTCTAGAAAAATATAGATAACTTATGGTCGGTTGCAATCCAATCGTAATCCACATGGTTGATTCACATCCGCATGAAGTAACTTTAGGGATGTGGAAAATACACACTCGGCAAAACAAATGCAATTAACAAACGCTGTCATACAAGGAAGATATTTCCACGACCTTGCACAAGAAGCAAACAACCTACTTATCACATATAAGACGGAGTAGATACGTTAAGCAAATTAGTTCAGTTACGAGTTTAGTTAAGTTTATGTCTAGTTCAATTCGACACTTAATTCGCATCGACCAGTTCGCAATGCGACCAACGTGTCAGCACGATAGTGCGTCGCTAGCTCTTAATCGGCCGACAATTTACGACTCGACACGTGATATCACGGCGCCAAGTATCGCATATGCAGCACATAGAACGCTATAACAATGTTTGATAACCTACGCAATATTTACCTATTTATGTAAATATTACATCTCGACTACTGTGAGTATAAATAATAAACGCATCTAAACCGATACGAGGTCAGCTTTTTCTCTGATTCAACCGGTGTTTAGTATACATACCCTTAGACACCATAGTAATGACGAGAGAGATAACAGCAAAGGGCAGTGTACATAGACCAACAAATCAAGCAGTATAATAATGTGGCTAAAATAAAAGAAAATTTGCAGGAAAAAAGAAAAAAGATTAAAGAAACACAAACAAAAATATGCTTACCAAAATTACTTTTGTGCTTTTTAATAAAAAATAATTAAAACACAAACGGTAGACCCATTGTATGTGTTACATTTCACCGTAAAATCTAATAATCGAATCGCTTTTCGGGAACACATTCACGAGGTTTCGAGCGTTGCGAACTAAGAATAATCTATACTTTGCAATCCATAAACTAAAAATAGTATAGAATGCATATATCGAGTGAATCAACGTTAAATATATATTATTTTTTAAATATCATGTTGATTTTATAATACTCAGCGCCTCTTGAAGTAGGCAATCAAAGGTATTTATCATGTTTTTGGCTTCCTCTCTGTGCAAAGGATTATCGATTCTTTCTTGTTTAGAAATTGTCGTTCTAGAGACGTTTTAAAGGTGTCCCTTCAAGTATGTTCTTCTGCGATGACAAACAATATTTAAGATAATAGATATTTGGGAGCCCGTTATGTCGTTAATTTTGACAAATGCCAATTTTCTTTCTAAAAATTTGGTTGCGGTGTATGTCACTTGAACCTTCAACCTGGTGTTCTGATTAAAATCTTTATCAACTATTAGATTGAAGCCGCCTCCGATATACTCAGTTAAGTTTTAGTTTAGGTATTTTTCTTCTATTTAGTTATACGAGGGGGTGCTGAAAAGTTCCTGGCTTTGCTACTAATTACGTAAATGAGACCCGTGTAAACAATACCATAGCCTATTTAACTATTTAGTAGCGCGCATGCGCAGCAATAGATGCGTACGTGGGAGAGTTTTCATTCCACGCAGTAACAAAGCAAAGATGGCGGCACTTACACCTAATGGATTATTTGCCAAAGGGGTGCACGATCAACGCCGATTACTACATGTCTCTCTTAGACAAATTGAAGGAGGCGTTGAAGCAGAAACGCCGAGGGAAGTTGACTCGCGGGGTCTTGTTTTTGCAGGATAATGCGCTTTCCCATACCGCTTACCGCACCCTAGCACAAATCGACCAAATTGGCTTTGAATTGTTGAACCACCTGCCGTATTCCCCTGATCTGGCCCCATCAGACTATCACCTCTTTCCACAACTGAAAAAACACCTGAGGAGCACCATGTTTGATTCTAATGAGGAAATCATCGCCGCTAGGGAGGCGTTTTTCAAAGGGCAACCGTCTTAATTTTATTTGGACGGGTTACGAAAACTGGAGAAGCGTTGTACTAAGTGTGTTAGCTTGTAGGGGGAGTACGTTGAATTAAACGTGTACCATATTTCGCTAGCACGTTTCTTTCTATGTAAAGCCAGGAACTTTTCAGCATCGCTTCGTACGGTGAATCCGTCTTTTGTGCATATGCGGACTTTATTACAATTTCAAATTACCTTTTTAAAAGACCAGTTAAGCATTGTGTTTACCGTTTGTAAACCCAAGGATCTTTGTAGTAGTATCATGATCTGTTTTTTTTTTGTTTATTCTAATTCAAACGTTATTCAATTATTGTTAATACACTTATCTATTTCAAACCCTCGGAACTTAATTATATATTGCGTGTCGTTGATGGCGATAAGTTAGCTTCTAATATTCTTATGTTATAATTAATATTAACGGATTGTGATTGACTATTGACTGTGATAATTGTTGCGTTTATTATTATTTTAAAACTGTTAGTTTTTTTTCTATCCCTTATAGAAAGAGAGAGAAAAAAACATTTTGTAGAAAATGACCAAAATTCAATTTTTTTTAGATATTAGTGAACTTAGATATTTGCAAAATTTTGGATACGTCATCTATTGTTCGGTTATTGATTGACCGAATCCTTCCCCATTTGTTTATTTTACTATCTGCCGTAGTTTTCGAGATCTCCATATAAATAATGAACTGACATTGAATAGAAAACATTCCCATTATTAATAATAATAAAATTGTGTCTTTGCATACTGTTAGATGTCTTTCTTTAGATGAGATATTACTCATATTTTAAATGGAACTATTTACGAATAATACGTCGATTTAGGCTTAGATTCTGTATGAACAAAATTACTACGACTACGATTATGTTTTTCTATAACTAATATAATGTCCTGAAGATTGGAATTTGATTTCTTTTTCTTTTTGGGCAGTTTTGCGTAGAAAATGAGCTTTCTCATCACATGGGTTAAAGTATTCCATTCTTTTTAAAACTGATGATGATACTGAAGAACTTGATATTGTTTGTTCTAGATGATACTTCATAGTTTTGAAAGCTATTTGATAATGCAGAAAAGTGATTGTATGAATAATACACCAATTATTTGACATCAGCGGTGAAACTGACTTATGATCTAAAATAGATTTTTCGGAAATTCCAACTCAATCATCCATTTAGGTAAGTGAAAGATTGAGATTGAAACCACCGAGCCTGTCTACCATAACCAAATATTTATAACCAGCACATCTACACTTACATGTTGCAATGGGTATAAAGGTAAAGGATGTCAATATAAAGGTTTTTTTGTTCAAGACAGACGCCAATTTTTCAAAAGGTCTATTAATATTCTTAACATCATTGGTTTTACCTCGCTGAATACGAATTATCGTGCCTGACTAAGTTTTAACTTGACATTAAAAAAACGAGTGAAGTTCGTTGCGAAATTGGAATAGGATGATTTCCCCAGAAGAATGAGATTTTCACGAAAGTTCAGTTTAACTTAAACTTAAAAAGTGAAGACACATTATTACATTTGGTAAAATCAAAATTTACAAACATTGCGCATTTATTTGCAATGCATTTAAAGTAAGTTAAAATTATACGTGAATATTATATACAGACCAAAATATGTAGCACGCCGGTACAACTAAGATGCCAAAACTTTCTCTCGCACTTGTCATTGCAAAAAATGGAGCTCCTAACGAGACTTTGTAACGGTACTGTAACTGACCGGCGCAAACCAACATATTTTTAACCGAATTATAACAAAAAAATGCGGGTAAAATTTGAAGTCAAGTATCGATTTTTAATGTCCATCTTTACTTGTAGTGGAAGTGGGGTCTCCCTCCTGTGGTAATTTTACACTAAATTGTCACTGTAGAATGGGAGAATAGTTTGGTTGATTATCTTTACGTGGATATGTTGGTATTAAAGTCGTTCTACGACACCCATAATGAGTTAGTGCTTTTAAGCAAGTAGGATAAGTTCTCCCTCTTCACCTTTTTTTGTTTTTTTTTGTTCTCATTTTTGTTTTAACTTTTTCAAAGAAAAGTGACGTTAAAATCTACAGATACTGATATAAGCCTATTAATGTAAATAAGAAAATATTACCACTACTTTTTTGTGTTATGAATGACTAATCTCTGTTTAGTTGCTCGTGAAAATAGGAGCATTACTATTAAGATGGTAAAACCAAATTACAAAGAAAAATATATTAAAAGTTTAAAAAAAAAGAGTTGCGGTTTGACAATCGTGAGAAAAAAGTTAGAATAATGCCGAGTTGGCGTTAACAAGGAATGAATGGCGTTTGAATAACCTTCAGATTAAAATTAGTGACCCCACAATGTGTGAAATTGAGCTTCACGTAAATTTTCATTATATTTTGACTATTTGTTTATTATTTTTAAGACATGTCTGTAAACATACGTTTTTAAAAACATCTTTGTTTGTTTGCTTAGAATACTCTAAGTTTTTGTCTTTTTCTATTTTTTAAACAAGCACATTGTATCATTTTCAAAAATTATAAACAAAATAATGCACAACAAATATTGTTTTAAATCAATACAGTGATGATAAATTTAAATTTTATTACATAAAAATTTAAAAATATTCTAGGTAAATTATTTTTAGCTTAATTTAGTTTAAAGTGGTTTTTTCTGAAAGTGTTTTTTTTTATTTTAAAACTTTACGAACTCAATTTAAACTAAATTAATTCATTAAAATTTAATTAAACATTGTTGTCAAAATCTTCTATTCAGAGGTATTATTAATTACAGAAACTCACGTTTTTTGTTAATGAAACTTTGTAATACTAGGATAACAATAAACGATTATAAATCTTTGTTACAAATTGCAAATGCGAAAGTTGATTAATTTATTACTAACATGCGTAACAAATATTTTACTATTAATTTTAAAACAAATGATTTTATGTTTTTTATAATATATTTGATGTTATGCTTTTGAAGGTTAATTATTTATAGGTATTATTTTTCACTTTTTTAACAACTATAACGATGTGTATGACAACAATATCAATTTTTTTCTTATATCACAAAATAATAATACGAAGTCTGTTCAAATAATAACTTATTTTTTAATTTTTTTTTAATATACAATTGTTTGTCTTTCCCTTGCTTATTCACACACTTGTTCCAGTAAAGTTTCCACTTTATCATGCAGTCCTGGAAGCTTCTTTTGGAATATTCTTGAATGTCTCTGACAGATTGTCCTTGATGTTATCAATGGGGTCGAAACGGCGCCCTTTTAGCATTGATTTTAATTTTGAAAATAAGAAAATGTATCAGGGGGCAAGATCTCGCGAGTAAGGAAGCTGATGACAGTTTTCTGATTTTTAGCACTAAACTGGCGAATTAACAAAGAAAAGTGGCCGGGCGCATTGTCATGGTAAAGGAACCATGAGTTGTCTAGCCACAATTGTGGTCTCTTTTCCAGAATTTTTTTGCGGAAACTTTTCAAAGTATTGACGGTTCACTGTTAGACCTTGAGGCAAAGATTTAAAATGCACAATTCCGTTGAAATCGAAACTTTAACAGGGGAACGAACCTGATGTGCTTTTGGGGGTGTTGATTATTTGCCAACCCACGGTGACGGATTTTTTTTGCTATTAATCGGAATTTAATTTTTATCGTCATAAAATTGACTTTCAATATACAGAGTTTGTCTGTCTTTCTCTCTGGTTTATGTTTGATTTAGCATATTAGATTTTAAGTAAAACCTGTCGGTGTCCTGTTGGTTGGTTTTATTCCTTTTTTTATCCAGCAGGTGGCGCCTTGTTAGACCAGCAGTCTAATTTTTTATAGTTCTTTAGGGATCTACGCAACTCTTCGACGAAGTCGGACGCTGCTGCTCTAACTACTATAAATATTCTTATCCTTCACGAATTTAGTGCGCTACATCGAGCCAAATTCCCTTTAGTTTTCTTTCTAGGTTGTTTCGCTAGAGCCGTCGCTTCTTTTTGTTATTTTGTAAACAACAACCGTTACAACGTTGATAAAGTTGATCTTTCACTGTTCCTCACAAGTAAAGTCCATAGATGTAAGATCTTGGCGACCGTGGAGTGAACTCAATGGGCCCCCTTCGTCCAATCCAATGTCCTTGCAGATTGTCTTCCAGGAAAGCTTGTACGGCTAGGTGGTAGTGTGGTGGTGCCCCGTACTTGTTGGTAGATAAACCACTTCAGAATGAACTTTTGCTACTTGAACGTCAAGCGTGCTGCCGCCATTTTGTTTTCTTACTATCACGCTGAAATCGTGAGTCATCTGTTAAAACAGAGACTATACTACAACATACTCGTAATTCAAAACAATTAATAATATCAATATCCTAATACGGTCTGACAAATAGTGTATACATTTTTTTGGCGAACTCTGCCTGTAGCTTAGGTTATTGAGGTTGCGTCCGTGCGTTCTCTTAACAAGTACTTGATGTACAAAAGTTTATAGGGAGTTTGTAACTCTACACGTCTTTCTTCTTGCTCTAATCGCTGACTCATAATGGTGGCATATTTCCGAAATCGGAGATGTGAGAAATCCGTGTTTAATAAATACCTATTATTTGAATTGGAAAACCCAAGGAAAAATTTCTATTAAACTAAGGGATATGCACTCGACATTGTTTTGCGTCGTGAGTACTATTTCTTGCTGAAACGCCAGTTGGGATAGTAGATAAAAACAAATAAATGCTTAGTTAAACAACGAGGCCGTGAATCAGGGTGGTGTACTATTCAAATTGATCCTTCCCTGGAGCATGGTCGCTATAAAATTAATCTCTGTTTCAGTTGATCGAGGACTTCGTCAAAGATAATCAGTGATCTCCAGCTTATCATTTGCTGCAGGTCAAGTTATCCATATCTGGATATCTAATTTCGTTTTCTCAAACTAATTCTCTATGAACCTACCCTTTGTTTGTTCTGGATATTGCAAATATCGAGTTTATTTACATCCGATCGGAGCCTACAAACAAAAGCTAAGTCAAACATATTGCATGCTTTTTTTTCTATTACCTTCATATTTTACGCGAGAACGTACTTGTAAATCAAAGTGAATTTAACAACCTAACTGTTGCGCATGGTGAATTGATTGTTGTAATTTGAAAAATCGTTTAATGTGTTGCGCTATTCTAGATTTGTTGTCGGGTCCCGGTACCGTACGTAATTGTCTTGGTTTAACTTAACGTCATTAATTGCCACACGTATTGGTGTGTAGCATTCAGTTAGCTAGCTATTTGTAGAAACGATCGTAAATTTAAACTGCGTCTACGCCTTTTTCCTGTGGCGTACTTAGTAGTGCGACTAATAAATATTTGGCGTGGTTTTGTCTGTATTCTTACGAAAACATATCGTGCTATTTAATTGTTATTTTTTTAATTTGTGTTGTGCTTTTTACCTACATCATATTATTGTCTATTTTTGGAGATTTACTACATGTTTTACTAGGAGGCGCCCTAGTGTGGAACCTTTGATCTAATTATTTGTTAGTACGCCCACAACCCCTCTGCGATTAACAGAGCTGCATGTCAGGTTTTCAACACTGTTCCTTTATTTATAGTTTGTTTCAATATCGTATCCGTAAATTCAACTTTCGTCTTTTGTGATGATCCTTTTAATGAATGTTTCATCATCATCGGCCTTTCCATGAAGTTCCTGAAAAACTTTAATTCCATGTTTTTTCTGCGCTTCGGTCATCAAACAAAAAGCAAACTTTGCTGAAATTCGGTGCATATTTAATTTTTTTGTCAAAATCTCATTGCATGACGTTTTCTGCAAGTTATCTGATAATGAAACGATAATTGGCATATACGCGATTCCTGATTTCTTAGATGTGATTATCATCAATTGAAGTCGAAGGCCTTCCTCGTCGAGGGTCATCTTCAATTGCTTTTTAAATTTGGTAAACCATTTGTAACATTGCGTGCCAGAAAAAGTATCATCTCGACGTAACTTCCACGCTGGAAAAATCAAAATGTGCCCAAAATCTTTGATAACAGATTTGCGTCAGGCCACTTTGATTATTTTTTAAATTTGCGTGAATATTCAGTTAACGACCAAAAACAAAATAGCATCGAAATCTTCTAAAATAAATATTTTCAAACGTAATTCCCTTCTTATTATTAACGGAAAGATAAAAAAAACCTTTACAAAAAATGCAAATATGTTTTGGAGTCATTACTGTATGGTTTTCGAGAAATTTGCGATTGAAATTCTAAATTTGATGTGACGTAAACGTGACGTCAGAAATCGAATAATTTACATTTTTCTCATTTGTTTCTAATATCGTAGAAAATTTGGGCATTTTAAACATTTTAATAATTTTTCCTGGTCCTTAATACCCCTAATACTAATTGTTTATCTGTATAGGTGTATGTGATACTTTAAAAACAGATTTTTTAACGCTTTCCACGGATAATTTATAAAGTTTCCGAACCACTGCGATAGTTTCGTCGTTGGAAGGTTAAGACCCAAATTGGAAAAATTTATTCAAGAAGTAAGTCACAACATCTGAATTCGAAGCAATGTGGTCAAGTGCAGGAGCAGCTACCAAAATACTCATAGTAATATGTTTGACGTTTTACCATGGCACTAATCAGTAAGAGCAACAAACAACAGTATATTTTTGTTGGTTTTGAGTTTGTATCCTACTTATGGAATATTTGATTTTTATGTATGTAATGTCAAAATTTTCATGATTCTAAATTTGTATCGTAATGAATTTCATTAGAGTACAGATTATAAAACTCTAGTAAAGAATTACGACACAGGAGTAAAACATTATAAATATTTCAAAATATTTAGTTTCAACTTCTTTTGTCTTACAAAATCTGATGTGTAATTAATTTGACACACATAACATTGAAATTTTTTGATTGTCAGCCGAGCCTGAGGGACATAAAGAGATGTTTACGTTTAGATATATCTGTCTCTAGTTATCTATTTATGTATAAAATAAATAAATCCATTTCAGTTACTCTATACATCTTACATGGTACAGTATAGTTAAACTCTTATAATATAAGAGTAAATAAAAGAAAACTCGAATACAACAAATAATTTATAAGAATGAAAACAATTTCATATTCTGCGAAAATGATTTGGAACATTTACATTAAAAACATATATCCAAAAAAGTAATATATCAAAATGTATCTATAATGCGTGTTGTTTGCTAGCAACATTATTATTCTTCGGAGAGAGCTTTTTGGAGTTTATTGAGTATACAATTCCAAATCCCACTCGCACCATTTTAATTTATTTATTATTCCGGGTGTGTCTTTGATTATGGTAATCGAAACTCTACAGCAGAAAAATTAGATTAAATTTCCAAAAACATATCATAATGTTGATATACACAACGAGAATGTGTAAACTGTTAATTAAAACCGACGATACCTTAAAATGAAAAGATTAATATCCGCTGGCTTAAGAGAATTTCGTAAAATCCGTGGTATTAAAAAGCAATTATATTTCTTTTTATGAGCTTCCTCTTACTTGATGACAGTGACGAAAATCGATATTTGATTAGATATATATATATATTGCTGGAATGCCAACACATTTCTTTCGTGCATAAAAACGAAGAGAATCAAGTTAATTGCGTACATTTATCAATAAACAGTTCGTTGATGGCTAAATCATACAGTTATACTACGTTAATCACATTATTGTGGAGTAGTAGTTGAAAAAAATTCTTGATAAAGACTTATCTTTTTTTAAAATTCCGTGCGAGCTATTTTAAGAATAGTTTTAGATTTAACGCATCGCCGGATTCTCTTTTCTCTCACTTTAATGCTTTTGTTTCCCGACTTCCTTGATGTAACGAAATACAAAAAGCATTTGTAGTATAAGTTTGACGTTTCGATAATTTCGAAACTTAAGATTTACTCGGTAATTCAATTGGCGTCGTGATTGTGTTTGATATTGGTACTTGATATTAATTTATTGTTTACTTTAAGAGGGTTGAATTTTGAATCAATACTTTTCCTATTAATAAACAAAATAAATTAAGGGGTACGAAGTTTACTTGATACAAAATAGAAAGTAAATTTACTTTTCATAATATGGTCACGGCATAATAAACATACAACATGGCATCTTGCGACCGGTGACAAACAAGTAGAACCTTTGCAAATATTAATTGATTTCGAATCACGTTTACTTCGGTTACAATAATAAATGTATGACTAGATTTAATTATTGATGTCGACAGTTAAAAACAAAAATAATAAAAAGAAAAGGTCAAATTACAAGTAATCAATTTTGTAACCAGCAGGCTAACTAACTTTGTCGGAGGCGTCGTAAGTTAAGAGAAATTTATGGTATGCAAAATTGACTTGAACGTAATAATTAGGTCTAAATAAAGAAATAATAATAATTAGCGCCACTTGTTTAGTTAATTAGAACGGCGAAGAATTAACGTCTTTTAGCATGACTTGAAGGGTAAAAACAAGAAACCGACGAGCAAAATTAAATATGGTAGTTATATTTACACAAAGAGAGGTCATGCGATTTTCGTACGGAATAACACAGGCTATTACATTAATAAATATCACAGTTAAATTTATACATAAACGTTACACGAGCGCAAATTATAAGTAACGTTGTCGCAAGTTAAATACTAAAAATTAAAATCGTATATCCCCCGTATTGACCTATATTAGCCTTCGAGCGATAGTACTGTAACACTGTCGGCTCGGGTAGCTCTTTGTCGGAGAAATTAGGTTCGCCTATTTGGTATAAAAATTTATTGTTCTAACTACAAAATAAATTTAAAATTAATTTAAATAAATAAACAGTTTTGTCTCTAGTTGAATGCGGCCTAACAGTAGCGACGGTTCGTCGCTGAACGATAGGTGCTGCCAGAAGTCGGGGTTGTTGGTTTCTGACTCGGGCTTAAGCGACGTTGTGTTGCCGTTCGGCGTGGCCTCGGTTTCACAATCGGTCCCTACTTGAGTGTAGACGACAATATGGCGGGCGCTGTAATAAACAGATTACCTCGTTCGGCTTATTTTATTAATTTAGTGAACTACGGAGAAATTAATGAACGGGTAAATATGAAAGTATATTTGGGTTTAACATCAATAATTTCTTTAAATGATTGTAGGTAACACAAACGCTTTTTTATTATTTATTACAATCGTACGATGATCGGCAGGGAACAATTATTACAGGTATTCACACGCGTTGTCGTTAATCCCTAGCGGGCAAATGACGGTTTAATTGTGAACAAATATAATTACGGTAGCTCGGTGAGTTTTATAGCGAATTGCATACGGAATTTTTATTTGTGGTTTTAAAGGAATGCAGCGGCGGTCCGCGGGATGGGCACCCACGTACTGGCAACTGAACTACGGGACGCAGTCGTCTCGCGGAAAAATACTCTCCACGTTCTAGCTGCGAGGATGGTTTCCAACTTTCCCGCAGAATAGGTACTCTACGTTCCAGTTGCCTTTTTGGGGCAGTGTGAGGTTTTGATCCTTTTTCGCTGAATGTTAACTCTACGTACTCAGATCAAGCGGGGTTGGAGTGTGTAGATTTCGCTGAAAGACAACTCTCTACGTTCTCTACACTCTATGATCGGTTTGCAGGTAAGGGAATATACAACTCTGATACTTCACGGTATTGTTTTAGCTGAGATCCCGCTGGGGTGGAACCCCTACGTTCACGTCGGCTGACACGGCGGAATAAAAGAAAGAAAAAATCAAACGAAACTAAAAATGAACGGATAATAAAAATAAAAAGGAATTCGAAAAAATAAATGAAAATCAACACGGTTCTTTTTTGAGCGTCGGCGGAAAATGCGTATGTTGTTCTCACAACCATACACCGGACGGAGTTGTTTCGCGATCAGGGGATTCGCGCTTTTATACCCTGTACCTATCACGTCGTGACGTCAAACGGAATTTTGTTTGTCGTTAACTTTATCGCCCAGCATGTACCAAATGATAGCGGCAATCGGCGGTGTTACGGATTTTCCTGTCTAAAATTTTCTATATTTTAAGTTGTTAAAATTATTTATCAGAAAATCTATTAAAATTGGCGGTATTCTTACAGTACTGTGTACTAATGAATGATGCACAAGGTTTAGAGTTGCAACCATAACTTGTCGATACCAAACTCCGCTTAGGAATGCATCAAACCCTTACGTGTTACGGAATTTTGTCCAAGATCCTCGTGTAGCTAAGAATTGCTCCTAAAGATTACATTTAAGAATTACGTAACGTATTACGTGAAGAACTGCATCAAACTTGACTCAAATGTTACGTGTAAAGTTACGTCTGGAGTTATAATAATAATAATAATATATTGTTGGCGGCAGCGAGCGTAGCGGGCCCAGTGGAGGTTGTTTTCCCGTTCATGTCGTAGCGTAGGTATAAAAAAATTTTGCAATTATACCTGATGTTGCTGCCGTGTTGCTCCTCGTTGAATGTTTGTCCTTCTCTAATTTAATCACGTCGGGGGTCACCACTGTGGTGTCTAGGTTGTATTACTCTAAACACCGTTTTGGATCAGAGAAACGTTGTTGTCAGCACGTAGCAATCGGCGTACTACGTGCTATGCGATGTCACCTGATATTCCGGTGTTGTGTGTCGTGCGGAAGACGGCAGCCCGGAATGAGTTGCACCGATGGATTCGAGCTTTGGCCGGTCTTCACTTGATTCTGGCGCGGTGACTTGATGTTGTCTTGGCTGCCCTCATTATTCGGTTGGAACTGCACCGAATTGATGTACCGAACTGAACTGATGTGACGAACTGTAGAACCGTACTTCTTTGCCGAACTGCCGAACTCAATTGTGTTGTTGTACCTACTTCGTTTTATACATGCGAAGTAGGTTAGTGTGCTTAATAAGTAAGGCCGTTACGAAAGCTGAGTTTGCATTTGCTTACTTGCAATTGTTTGTTATTGTTTCCGCGTTTACTACATACGTAATACGCGGATGTAGAATTGGTTAGAATGGGGTTGCGATGTCAACCCTACAGTTTTATTGAGTTGTGTAATATTATAATAATTGTATACAAAAAAAGGAAGAAAAAATAATATAAAAAGTAATACAAGTCAGGGTCATTCCCAAAAAAATAATTAAATTACAAACAAAACAACCTAAAAAGAAAAGAGGATTATCACCGATGTTGAAAATAATTACAGATAAATACCTAATTACACTGCGAGTAAAGATGTTTACTCTTTCGTCCATCTTAGTTCATCCTTCATTTCTAATGACCCATTAAACTGTTACGTTGTAACGTATCTTGTTGTGGAAACTATATACTTAATTTTGATTCACCCGGTATATGCTTTCTAGCGACACTCGATTGTGAAATGGTAAAATGTAGTGATATAACGTATTTACCGTTTGTGTATTAATTATCTCTATTTTAAGACCAAAAAAGTAATTTTGATGTTTCTTTAAGTAATAGTATTTTATTTTAACTTAGGGTTTTTTTCTTTTCTTTGTTCACCGATGTTCATGACAGTTTGCTGTTCTCTTTCTTGCTGCCGTGTGACGTATTAATCCACATATTTTTCAAGCAAGTTTTTGGGACTGCAAAATGGATAAATAATCAAGGGAACCGTTCCTAAATATCCATGCTTTCTTAAAGTTAAAGCGCTGGATCAGGAATATCTTAAAAAAGGGCCCGACACTATTTTTTAACATCACTTTACTTTAACGATTTTAATTGCTTAATATTTTTGAAAGAGATATGAATGCACATAACATTTTTTTAATTAATTAATATTTAAATTTGGAATAACGTTTAATGTACTTATTTGTAAGAAATTGGATCTTAATTCAAATCAAATAATGCTTAAAATGTTTAGTTAATTTAATATTGATTCACGTATTTACTGTTTCAATTTATTTTTTGATTTTATATATGAACCCTTTATTTCATTTTAATTACGTAATAAATTTGGTTCTATATTTGTGTGCGTTTCGAAATATTATCTCAATTGTTTGGCATTTTTTACATTTTGGCTAGAGAAATAAAAATGTAACGGCATCTCATCGGAGATGAGTGTCGACCAAGTCTAAGATAAAAATTTGACGGTTTGTTTTGTATTTCATTTCGGTAAGTCTCATCAGATTAAAAATTTAGAGACCCCTTTCTTAGAAGTGAACGACCTGAAAGTCACAGTAAACTGCCTTATGTAAATCTATAAAATAGAAATAAATCTTAATTTTCAAGAAATATTTTTAGTCAGCCTTGTAGAAAATGATTGAGATGAGATTCTTAGATTTTTTATTACGTTAAATGGTTATCCGAGTTAGAGTACTTTAAACAGAATTACTCTACAAACTACAAAACAGTATATATAGTGTTGGGGTCCTATTCTCAAAATCATGCATTCGAAAGTCGTGTGATACATCAGTAGAATTTTGAAAAATCTTTGCAGATATTTTGTGGATATGTTTAATTTTATAAGTAGGAAAATAAATTGATTCTCTTGTAGTAAGTGAATTAATTTGAAAAAATATTAAATTGATACTCTAATGTACAAAATAGAATGTATTGTGACAAGTGTCTGTTGATAATATTTTCTCAATAACGATTGCTACATGGGCAACAAGAGCAATTCTGAGGGGCAACAAAAGAGGTAATAAGAGTGTTGAAAAATTACTCGCAAAACATTTAATAACAAATTTGTAGAAAACAATATTTCAAAGAAGAAAAGGGAGAAAGGAGAAAAAGAAGAAAAATGCATATGGGAAATGTAGGCACAAAAAGTGTTAACACATGGAAATACCTGTGGTATAAGGAAAAAGATATATTAAAGATGAGGTGCATATTAAAGAATTGACAAAATTGTTGAAAAAAATTGGAAAAACACAAATGGTTGTTAGAAAAATTAGTTAAAATTGTAATAATATATGGAACAAATATATGGAAATTGAAGGAGTCGAAAAATTAAAAATAGTTTAAGCAAAGTATTGGAGATAGACGTTAGGGTTGGGTAGAGAAACGCCTTTTTCTTCAAGAAAGTAATATAACCTTGCAACTCGCCGTTAACCTCCGATCACAATAAAACAAATTCAAATTAGATAAAATCAAATATTACATGAAACAATCTTTTGTTTTACTAATTATTATTGTTTTTAAATTATTTGTAAACTGTTAATGTGAGTGTAATTTAAAAATTGTAATAACTGTAGCCTCACAACCAACGCCCGATTAGGTATAAATTACTCGGTCAAATAAATGCCGTGCAAAATGCCTAACGTACTACGAATTTCATTTGTATTAAAAATATTAAACCAAATTTTGGAATAAATTTTAGAGGATTTTGCATACATCATATAGGCAATAGCTTAAGGGACACATGGACAGATTCTTCTTTCATTAATCATAACGAACTACAGAACAAAAATTTATAAATTTATTGTTGAAAAATTTAACATGATCTAGTTATTGCCTGTTTCTTTTTATATTTGCTTTTTTACTTCTTTTTAATTAAAATATAAAGTGTCGTCCTAAGAAGGTCGTTAGTCGTATATTTTTAGTAGATACGCCTAAATATAAAAAAATAATTACAGTAATTTAAAATTCTGCTATTTACCTAAACTCCGAATTTTGTAATTGTTTATTTTTAAGCAACCACGTTGATTATCAAGCATTACTAATACTTTAATAAACAAACATCTGTATTTAATTTAAAATAAAATTCTGTGTTTTGTATTGTTTTTGACTTTAAACAAATTTTGTGAGAATTAATGTTTAAATTTTACCTAACATGAATTATTCAAACTTTGCAGTAAATTTACTTGTATACGTAAAAAGCTACATTGAAAATATGTCCCGAGATACTTTAACTAGGTATCTCATACACGTTTCCATTGTTTATTGTGCTTCTAGTAAAGATACTTTGCAATCTGGGTCATCTTGCACTTTTTAACCTCTATAAATTTCACACTTATGTTTGTTACACTTACAATAGGGTTGTGAATAATACAAAATATTTCTTATTTTATGTTTACATTCTAAATTGAAGTTTGTTTTACAGGTTGTGTTTGTTGAAATGGCATAATAATCTTAAAATTATGGAGCAATTTTATTGTTTAAAAGTATTAAATATTAAAATGTTATTTATTATAAAGTTATGTGTATAGTGACGTCCTAAACTAACAGACAAATTCATTTTCTACCCACTCACTAAATGAAAAGCGTTTTCATTTTTAAAATTACCCTTTGTAAATCCTCGAGGTGAAAATTACTTTAATTTTTTTTAAGTTTTTTTTACGTCGTAAAAAGATGGAGAGTTATTGAACGACATAAAAACTTTATCTTTCCATATGTAAACACAATATCATGTAAACTATAACGGGTTAGTTTATATTATATTTATATATAAAAACATCATGTAAAACTTAATCCTTTTAAAGAGTAGAGGGTTTTTTCTGGGCCAATCTGCACAAAAACAAAATTTTTAAAAGAGCAGTAATCTGTGGTAATTTTTCAATTCGGTCATTTTAGCTTTCTTCACAGTCCTTCTTTAAACGTTTTTGTGGTTATTAAATCTGGTACGTATTTTGTGTTTTTGCTGTTCTTTTCGATAAAAATCCCTAAGATGGTGGACGCATATATCGGGCTATAATTTTGCTACCGCTACCGATTATCTTTGTTTAATTGCCAAATGTCGGATAATTTCTCCTTTTATGCGAATACCGTAAGTTTTTAGAAAATTCCCTATACGAGCATACAACGTGGGATGTCATTGCTGTCTTTTGTCTATTTTAGATCTAAGTTATCCTCTACACTACCATTTAAAGTTACTATCTAAACTACCATCGTATCTACCAGCTGAAGGGCTATCGAATTATCACCTAAGTACCATACAATTATACACAAGGGCAGATCACCTGACTTTTTGGGGGGAAAGAAAAATTCATTTTTCGCTGGCTAGATATGCAAGTGTTTTGTCTACGACTAACTTAAAAATAGCTCAAGGTACTCTTACTACTTTGTTTGTGTAATTATGTTTGTGAACGCTAAAATAAATTAATTGTGCGTTGGGCTTTATCTCTTTTAAATTTTTGTGCGCTCTTTTATGTCATTATCGGTAATCATAGCGTACAGTTCATTCAACTCGTCACCTATAGCACGAGTGCGTTCGAATTTTGGGTAATTATACTACGCTTTGCTGGTACGTTTGATGCCCGCTACTCTTTTATGTTAAGATTATTTGTGTGTGCCGTTTATGAAAACCCAAGATTTAAATAAAATTACACTCCTGTTATGTTGTTATCGTATTCGGTTGCTTTATTTAAGTGCCTTGTCTAACGAATTTTGCTTATCAACAGTATTAGTTTTGTTTGATAATTATTTGTCTCAAAGTGAACGTTTAACTAACTAATTGGCGCCTTGCTCATCCTCTCGTGATTAAAATTTTCGGGCACGAGATTCGGGGTGTGTAAAATAAATTTTGTTGAATGTTCGATGCGTTTGATAAGGTAATCTCGAGCGGCTATTATACTTTTAATTCTCTGTAGCTGCGACGCTCACCGAATAATTTAGTTAACCGGGAAGCCGTTAGACAAAATTACCATCAATTCGTAATCTCTGCTTATATACAGCGCGGTTCTTAATTAAAGTAATTCGCTATTTAATCTTTTTGTACGACAAATTTTTCTTGTCCGTCGCAAATATATGGCGCTCAACGTGGGGCCTCGAACGATTACGTTTATTTTAGAGTGTTAACTTCGGATGCGGTTACTGTTACTACTGTCAGAGATGCTATTTTACTTAAGAGAAATTAACTAGCGTTTACTTATTACTTATTTCTTTTTTTCTTTGTGTTTGGATCTCTGATATTGGGAACAGGCCCGCATTTATAAAATTTATGCATTTGTAAAATTTGTTTTTACCGTTTAAAGATGAAACGGTCAAACTTTGGACGCGCTGTTGTGTTGACTATAATTTCTTGTATTGTAAATTAATTACTGGTGTATTTTTTTGTCTACGGCAGGGTGAACAAATTTGTTTGGATTATTTGTTTTCTTTTGTTGGTTACACAAACCATTTATTTTGTGGATACCTTACTGCGATTTGAGACTTTGTCGTATACAAATTTGGGACTTTAATTATTTTACTTAGGGAAGATTTCCCTTACGTTTACTAATAGCTAGTTGGAGCTAATTACGGTTTTGTTAAGGGGATCTTGGTCATCTGCCTGCTGTGGTTGTTTTTTTTAAGCATTACGTGGAAGTTACATGTAAACTCATTGCAAAAGAAGGAGTTGATCTTTAAACTTTTGTCTCGCGGTTATGACCCAGAGGATAAAGTTGAAGATTTGCGTAAATCGGTCAGAAGTGCTTTAAAACTTGAGCTTTGTCAAACGTTACCTAGCGCGAAAATCACAATTTTGTTTTCTGAGGACGTAGCAGCCAACGCGACAATTAAAGAACTCCAAGACACTTTAGCTGGTTTCGATGGCGATTCTTTTACTCCTACTTTTAAACGTGTTACCTCACTTTACCTGCATATTAAGCGACGTTGCTTGAAGATGAATACTACTACTGAGGACGAAACCCTCAAACAAAGGAAATTTGCTTTGATTTTGACCAACTTGAAACAAGACTATGACGCTAAATTAAAAAAGACCAAACCAGTCTCTTTTCCCTCGTCGATGATAACTTCTAGCGCAAGGACTACCGGTGTTGCTATGGCTCAGAGTAGTACTATTTTGTCTTTGTCTGACTCTGAATCGGATGCGGATAAGTCTGTTTCGTTTCAACCTCCTACTAGTTCGAAACCATTCCCTATTGCCAAGTGGAACGTCACCTTTGCTGGAGATTGCACTATGTCTTTTACTGACTTTCTGATTAGGGTCAAAGAAGTATGCGGTGCTTGAGGGTTACTACCCCCAATTGTTAGCTGCGGTTCCAGAACTACTTACTGGAAAAGCGTTGCTTCTTTATAGAGTGAATCGTGAGCTTGTT